>QEOQ01000640.1:1674710-1753528 GCA_010279815.1 Brachionus plicatilis | reverse complement strand
AAACATAAAATTAAATGAGGATGAAAGTTATTAAAATTCGGATTAATTTCAAATACAAATTGAACAAAAATTGTTCATTTTTTGATAAATTAGAATTAAAGCTGATAAAAATTATTAGAAAAAATACTGCAACATGGTGCAATATACTTTTTTGCACCTTTTATTACCAATAAATTTTCATTAAAATAATTAATTCAAAGAGTCAATAGGATTTAAACAGATTATTGATTTGATTTACTAAAAAAAAAGAAAATTAATAATTTAATAATAATATAAGTTACAACAAGCTAGCAAGCTAGACTTGCGAAGAAGGGAAACAGTAGGATCCCATCTATGGTAACTGAAATTAATTTTTTTTTTAGGCAAAAAGGGGTAAAAAAGTATATTGCACTAAGTTGCATTATTTTTTCTATTAGCCTTAATTTTAAGTTATCAAAAAATGAAGAATTTTTGTTCATTTTTGTTCAATTTAATTTTTTACCAACTGGTTGACTATCATCACATAATTAAATATTGATCTGCTGGATAAATCCTAGGTGCATCAATTGATAAAAAGAAAAATAATTTTATTATTATTAGCTCATAAAATAATGCTTTACAAGATTCTCAATTTTTTTTTGATTTTTGTGACTCCTAAAGGACCCTAAATAGGATTTAATTCTTAGGAAGTTCAGTTCTTTTTAAATTTTATTCTTATAATTTCTTGAGAAAATTTAAAAACAATGAGAAAATCGGTTTAAAATTGCTACTCTAAAACAAGGAACAAACTTATTTTGAATTATAAATTTACTAAGAGAGGTAAAATAATTTATTTTAAAAAGAGATGTCAAATTTTTTTTCGAAATTCTAAGATTGAAATCTGAATTTTCAAATAGTCTTCTTATTGAAAGGTTTCGATTGGAAATTATGAATTTTAGAAGAACAGACATAAAAAAAAGAAAAAATGTAATAATTTTTTCAATCGAATAAAATATTTCAATATATTCTGTAAATTATTTCAACTGATACATTCAATAAATATAAATTAAATTCTAGTCCCGTAGAAAAACTGTTCTTGTTCAAAATTTCTTGAACAAAGAAATACCAGGACAAATCATGTTCGCCCACCAAAAATTTTACCACCATTTAGAGTTTAATTGTGAGAATTTTTTGTTATTTTGACCAATTTTTAATGCTTGATAAAATTTCAATCTTATACTGAAAACAATTTTTCTAGACTTGAAGCAATTTTTCCCAAAAAATAACGCGGACTATTTAAATATTTTCCAAAAAAATTTTAATTTTTAATTTTAACATCTTTAATCGTAAGTCTCAAAATAATTTATTAATTATTAAATACAATTTTTTTTTGTCATTTTTTTTTAATTTCTTTAATTTTTTATCTGAATCAATTTATTTACTTTTTTCGAAGAAAGCCATTAAAAGCATGATGATCTGATTGACTACCTAACTTAATCATTATCTAATAAATAAATGCATAGTAGAATCAAAAAGGTTTACCTAAATATAGCATGAAAACTAAAAGGAAATGTGTACTTAAACTTAAAATTCATTTTTTGTTTAAAGTTTATATTTTTTATACATGATATATTTTGCTGTATTGACATGAAAAGTCAATATTTATTGCCAATTAAACAAATTGATCGAGGTAAAGATCACTACTTTATTGTTCACTAAAAGCTATTTAAAAAAAATTTCTCAATGCATTGCTTCATCTTCACCAACTTTAAACTGCTTTTCGATTATGATTTTTAGATTTGTTTGTGTCAAAAAATGATAAGAAAATCATTTAATTATTTTCTTATAGATAATATTATATTTTTATTTTGTAAAATAAAAAAATAGTTCATTAAACTAGAAAGTCTGATTTTTCATTAAACATCTTCGAGAAAAATTATCACATATTTAAAATTTGATAATTGAGATCCCAAAACTAGAGATAATTTTTTGAAAATTAATTAAAATTTTTAATTTTAAGGAAAGAATCAATTTGATAAACAAACGAATAAATGCTGAGAAAGAAAAAATTTTCGAATTGAAATTTAGCATCAAATTGAAAACAGTAGAGAACTCGGTATTTGAACAACATTCAAGCATAATTGGAGCAGATAAGGATTTAGTAATGACTAAATTGTAGAATAGTTTAAAATTTATCTTTTATTTTGACTTTATCTATTAAGACTTAGTGTAATTTTATACTCTTTCGAAGAGATAATTTTTATAGCTTTTTTTGGTTTGGTAATGACCGTAAACTCAAAGACTGATTTAAAAATTTTAATTATTCATTTTTATTAAAAATCGTATAAATAAATTTTTTTAAAAGTATTTTTTTGACTTTCACATAACACAAATGAGTCTGTTGAATACACAAATAACCAGTTTTTAGTTTAAAATTTAGCTTTTTTTCTGTCACGCGACTCACCTATAATTCAGCTACCTTTAAAGATTTTTTAATTTGTTGCATGTTTTCTCAATCAATTACATATTACTATAATAATAAAAGTAATAGTAAAACTATGTACCTGATTGTGAATTTCTAATGAGTTTTCTTTACTACTTTTTTTTATTACTTTTAAAAACATTTTATTAAAATTCAAGATTTAATGTCAGTTTTATGAAAGATAAAAAATTTAAAACATGAAGTTTTGTTGAAATGGAAAAGGTGATTAATTCAATTTTAAACGAAGTAAAATATGTTCCGAAAT
Organism: Brachionus plicatilis; assembly: GCA_010279815.1. Taxonomy (NCBI): domain Eukaryota; kingdom Metazoa; phylum Rotifera; class Eurotatoria; order Ploima; family Brachionidae; genus Brachionus; species Brachionus plicatilis. The sequence goes on along the minus strand of QEOQ01000640.1, from coordinate 1,750,823 downwards.
GCGGTGCTCCGGGTAATTTGGTCGTGTTTGGGTCAAATGCGCTTCCTATTTTGACTGGCAGTGACTGCAGCTCAGTAATATTTGCCGCAGCTGAGTACGGAAAAGGACGAGTGTTTGTCACAAGTCATGAGCTTTATTTAACGAATTTTACCAAATTTCCAAAAGAGTTTTCTAATTTATGGCAAAATATAAAAAATTGGCTTACTAAAGATCAAATAATCGATGATGAAAATGATATTAAAAATATAGAAGATTTTACGTCAAGTTCAGAATTGATAAAGTCAGCACCCAAAATTGTCAAATGGAACGGAAGTGCACACATCAATGAAATTTTTGTTGATCAATTCTTAAAAAAATATGTCCAAAATGGTGGGTCAGTTCTGTGCGGATTGTGTCCTTGGGGTCAGTATTTTTTCCATTTTTAAATTCAGAGACTTAAGTTAATAAAAATTGAAATGTGAATATTATATAATTTTAACAAAAAATTACTATGATATAAAAGCTTTAAAATTTTACTAATATTTGTTTTTTCTTTGAATGTTTTATAACTTAAAGGTAATTTTTTTGAGTCCTAGAATTTATCGCATATTAACCTAGCATTATAATAAAATAAATCAAATTTTAAAATTTAAAATTTAAATTTAAAATGTTATAAAATTAATTATCTAGATGCTATTGATTAAATTTGGTTAGGACTGTTTAGCTGCCTTTGTATAGATCAAACGGACGGTCTCACCAGTTCAAATGTTTATAGTAATTTATATCATTTTTATCAAAAAAATCCATGCTTTTTTCAATTTTTTCAATTAAAATATTTTGGAAATGAAATGAATTTTACATTTTTACATTGTTTCATATTTCTAGATTTTTTGAGCAATATTTGAGAAATTTAAAAAAAACTCTCCTAGAATTTTAATTTATCAAAATTAAAAGTAAAAATTTTATGAAATATTGCACAAAAAATCTAAAAATATGTAAATGTAAATATAGAAAATTTCTAAGTTTTTGTCAATATTTTCAGAGGAATCACACCTCTTAAGAAACAAAAAATTTGCTTCAATCATAATTTCTGAGGCCGTAAAATTTTCTCTGAATATTTTTAAAAAAATGATGATGATTAAAGTTAAGATAAAGCTACATAAGCATTGTATATTTTGATTTATCTTAGCTTTATCTGAATCAATAAGTTTTAATTTAATTGGCAAACATTTCAGTCAAATTGTTTTGTAATTATTTTATTTTTTCTAAAATGTATAAAGTATTATTATTATTTTTTTTATTTATTTCAAAAATTACGCCAGATTTGGCAATGATTAAAAAAAAATTTTTTTAAATAAAGACTATTATTAAAAAGCAATGAATGTTGAAAAGTTCGTAAATGCGATTCTTTGAGCTTTTGACTAAATTATTTTTATATATTTATTTTTTAAATTTTACACTCTTAATCTCCTCTGAATGAATAATAAATCCTTAAACATTGTCACATGAGTTCTTTTAATTTCTTTTTCCATTCACCTTATTTTTTTAAATTATATTTTTTCTAATTCAACATTTCATAATTTTACATCAAATGTAAGTTTTATTAATCAAAATACGAATTTTTTTAAGTTAATATTTATAAGTAAATAATTCCAATAAAATTGAATTCCATTTTAGAGATATTTGATCCAATGTGAATTAATTTGAAATTGTATTACTTTTTCTGACAGGTATGTGTGCAAAATTAATATATGTATTCCTGAATATTTTTTTGATATCGTAAAAATATTGATTTAAGTTTTAAGTTAAAAGATAATTATAAAAAAAAATTTTTGTTGAAGGTATTCCTTATTACAAAAATTATGAAGGCTAAAATAAAATAAAATTCTTTTGTTTATTTCGTTTGAAAAATCAGCCCCCGAAATTTCTGAGTTTTTGGAAATTGTTTTTTTTTTGACAAAATTTAAAGTGCCTTTTACCAAAAATTGCAAAAGTGTTATTAGACGAGGTTTTATTGAATTTAACGTGAGAAAAAAAAGGCAAAAAATGAAATTTTTCAAAATTTTTAATAAATTTTATATATCAAATTTGTCAAACCAAAATCAAAAACCATTTTTTTGTGTTATTTTTCGAATTAAAAATAAAATAAATATTTAAAAAAATATCAATGTTAGCTTTTCCGTGTTCATTTGACTTGACTTAAAAATTTTAACTTGTTTATTTGAGGTAAATACTAATTATATCTTTGCTTATTTTATTCTTGAGATTGACAATTTTTTCTAGATGCTGTATGCAATTTTAAGGCTTGATTTTATTCACTTTTTAAAATTGTTAACCCTGTTTTTTGTGTCACTTAATTTTTTGTTGATTTTGATTTAAATTTTTTTTTCCTTAAAAAGACTTTAGTAAACCTTTTCAGCATGGTTTTGTCCTTTTTTATTTTTAACCCTTTGTTTTAATTGAAATTAATGGAATTTATCTTTTAAGTTTATCTTTAATGTCATTTTGATTAGAAATGATTGGAATTTAGTAGGATTCAGTCACTGATTTGACAGTGATTTTGACTCATAGCGACTATCTGATCAAATTTTTTTGGATCAAAAAAATTAAACTATTATATTTTTTATTCCAAAATTTAGTTTTATTTAAAATTTGTTTAAGTCTTTATAAAAAAGCTTGTCAAACTCGATTTTTAAAACAAGTTTAAAAAAAATTTTCTTTATTTATGTTTCTTTCACAGATATAATTTAATACCCTTTTTTTCTTCATAAACTATTGATTTTTTGGCAACTAATTAATCATCCTCGGTCGCTTTTACTTCTATTTCAAAATATTGTACTTTGCTAAAGACAAATTATTTTTTTTAAATTCATTTCTAATTTTAAATCTTAAAAATTTGTATCTGAAAAAATTATTTGGTAATCAGTGAAAAAAATTTGATTATTTGTTGATTATTTTTTATCAAATAAAAGCAAATAATTATTAATGTGATCATTTTGATCACATTATTTTGTGATTACTATATCACATAAGTGACATGGTCTCTTATTTAATTCTACATAATTTTTTCTAATGAGTATCAATCTTCAAATTGAAAAGTAATTCGAAGATTTTTGAGTTACAGTGGTGATTTGATAACAGTATTTTACGAAAAATTACGTATAATACCGTAAATTAACCAAATTTTACCACATTTTACGTAAATTAACGTAAATCCGAAAAGTGAAAAAGAGGTATCTTACGAAAAATTGCGTAAATTTTCAGGATTTTGGTATAATTTTAATTCAAAACGGCCAATTCAAAATTTTTGAAAAAATGTCTTTTTTTTCGAAAAATCGAAAATTTAAAAAAGTTTTTTTTTTTCATAAATTTTTTAAAAAAATAAAAAATGTGGTAAAATTTGGTTAATTTACGGTATTTTACGTAATTTTTCGTAAAATACTGTTATCAAATTCAAAGTTTAGTGGAGAATAAGAATTTAATTTTTGGGAAAAAAGCATTTTAAAAATTTTTTTAATTAAATAAGGATTAGAATTTTTCGGTCACCAAAAATCATCATTTATTTAAAATTTTTCTGTGTGATATTTAAATACTTTTTTTGTCTAAAAAACTCTTGTGAAATAATACTTAAGTTAAATTAAAATGCTCGTTTTTTAATAAAAAATACTCTCTAATAACGAAACATATGATCAGTAGTTTCCGAGTTAGCCATCAAATAAATTTCAAAATAACTTAAAAATTTAATTTTTAGCTCATTATATTAAAAGGTGACAGGCCTGGTGTCAGCTTTTATCTTTGGTAAATCATGAAATTTTTGATACCATCTACCGGATCCATTCGATCAAGGGTCCAAGTTTGGAATTTAAGAAAGGTTCTAAATTTTTTAATTTTTTATACTATTATTTGTTGATTCCATTACGCCATTTTCAATTATCAGTAGTCAATTTCAATGTCTATTTAATTAGCAGATAAACTCTTATCTTCGGCCAATGATTCATTCAATGTCTCTTCGAGATCAATCATTTTTTTAAATTTTATATTCAAAAATTGATTTAGCTTGCAATAAGTTATTTTGATTGATGCAAGTAATTTTGTTTCATAAAAGTATTTTTATAAATCTGAGATTTTTAGGTGATAAAAAAACTAAAATTAGTTCATTCATGGAAAATAGTTTGTTTTAATAATATGTCCTTTTCTATCCTAGTGAATTAAGGGGAGGCGCTCATCTCTTTTTCCAGTACCTTTTGAGCGACTGCTTCGACCTCACACAGAGGTTACTGCATCCAGTTGGTCATCTACACCGCTATTATTACCCAGTCAAAACCGATGCCCCTTTTTTACAATGAAGGGGGTTCAACTATTCAATTATTCAATCTCTTAAAAAATATTTTATCTACTTTTTTATCCTGTTTTTACAAATAATTCAAATAAAAAAATTATTAATTAAATATTTACTAAAAGATAAATAATGAATATTATGAATACTATTAAATATAAAGCGAATTAGTACTGAAATCATTTTTTGAGTATTGGATAATTTAAAAAGTTGAAAAAATTAAGTTAAATTTTCAAAAAATTTAAAAACAAAATAAATTTAAAAAAATAAAATATAAATTTAATGTGTCAATTTAGAGTTTATTTTGGGGTTGGATTTATTTTAATAAAATCTGATAAAATTAAGGGCGGTTTAGGGAGTTGGGTTCAGCAAAAATTCTAAGGGTTATTGCTTAAATACTGATTTTTATTTGTATATTTCAAAGATTAAATGAAAAAAAATACCAAAGTTTAGAGGCATCTTGAAGTTGATGATCAATTCAATATATTATTTCAATTCAAAGAGTTTATCATTTGATATTAAATTTAATCTTTGAATTAATTGGAAAAATTTAAATGTAAAATGCTTTACATGATTTAAAAAATAAAAACAAAATTTATTCCAAAAATATTTGTAGAAAAAATCGATCTTTTAATTTTATTACTTATTTGGAATTTTAATATTTGAAATTCATTATTAAATTTAATTCAGTGCCAGATACAAATACTTTTGAAATAAAAAATTTCAAAATAAACTCTACAAAAAACCAATTTTAAAAAATTTAAATTTAAAAATCGATTTTATTAATGGATTTAGAAAATATTCTCTTTAATTGTTTATGTAATTGTTCATGTTATGTAAAATGCTTTACATAACATGTAAAGCATTTTACATTAAAATTATTTAAATAAATTTAAATACTAATTTTAACATCGAAAAATAAACTCTTTGAATTGAAATGATATTTTGAATTGATCTTCAACTTCAAGATGCCAGTTTAGAAAAGAATAGAATTATTAAAAAATAAACTTTATAGAAAAAAATTAAAATTAATTTTTGGATCAATTAAGCGAAATGAGAAAAATTGAACGAGTAGTAGAAGTTGAAAAATTGAATATTTGAATAGTTGAATAATTTTAAAAATTCTAAAAATGAATAAAAGAGTAATTGAATTCTATAAAAATAAATCAATAGACAGACTTAATTGAAGCTAATTTTTAAATTTCAGGATGGATTAGTAAAGCTCATGGAAAAACTCTTCTGGAAGCGTCATTGAACAAGTTTTTGTCACAAATTGGGATATGCTTTTCATTCAGACAGGCTAAAATAGAACGAGTTTACATAAAAACCAGCAAAAACAAAGCCTCAGAGTCTCATTTATTAGATAATGTAGACAAACTTGAAAATGACATGAGAATCAGCTTGGAATTGGAAAATTATTTTGTTGATTCAATCGAAAGTTTGCCAAATGAGCTCACTTTTCAACATTTAGAAAGACTTCACAAAGTTTTATACAAATTTATCACACTAAATTTTAAGCCAACTTTTAACTCGAGCATTAGCTCACCGGTCGGACGAGCTTTGCTAACCATAGCATCGAAACTTTATCTAAAATACTCAATGTGCGGCATATTGTGCCGAGCACCAAGTATCGAAGAATTTCCAAGCTTCACACTTCTGCAACCAAAAACACTCTCAACTACAATTTGCCTTAAATCAAAATACGAAGAATTTCACTTCACTGGCTATTATGTTCCACCTGGCATAAAAGCATCGATTGACCTTTTAGAAGGCAACTCGTCAGGGTGGGAGGTTCGAATAGGTGCTCATACTGACCAATTGGCCAATGTTAACCTCAAAAGATGGCCTTGTATTTCATCCAATTTTAGGCTTAGAAAAAAATTGTCCATTACGACCGCGTTTGGAGGTCTAATTTATCTACAAAGTCCCAAAGGAAATTCAAGTATCAAGGTGAAACTTGACTCGGTAGTCGAAGCTCCATTTTATGACCTTACCAAACCAGAGACAATCAGCAATTGGTCCCAAAATCAACAGTCTAGCAGCCCGTGGGCAGAATTGAGTGGAAAGGTAAATTTAATAAAAATTAAGACAAAAAGGAAGTTTATTTTTTTGGAAAAAGCATGTTTCTTTTTGTGTGCCATCAAATTGTATAAGAAAATTGCGCGATCCATCTGAAGTCTTGGACATTTGGGACAAAATAATTGAGTCAAACCACGAACTCAGAGGAACCAATGTGAACAACACTTGGCGCGAAAGAGTCGTGGTTGACATTCAGCCTAGCGGTGGTCTCATACATGCCGGATACCCCATTGTCTTGTTTTACAGCTATTCCAGTGTTTTATTCAATAAGTCTAAAATAAAGTCATCATGCTGGAGTTTGGCACATGAATTTGGACACAATTTTCAGAGAGCGTGCTGGGTGCCTGATGGCACAATTGAAGCCTTGGCCAACTTATTTTCTTATCACACTTATCAAATTGTTTTTGATCAAAAAGCTTGGACAAAATTCCTGACCGAAAAACACAATGAGTCTAAACTTTTGGATTTTGCACTAAAAGGTTTTCCAAGAGATGAGTGGATGAACAATTGTAATCTACCTTTATATTTGTACATGCAATTGCAAAAATCATTCGGATGGAACTCATTTCGCATGCTTTTTAGAGAGTATGAGATAATTTTTAATAGCAAGGAATTGTTTAAAAGTGACATTGATAAATGGAACGAGTTTATAGTGAGATTTTCAAATATTGTGGGATTGAATGTAGTGCCATTGTTTTTTTTTTGGGGCATTCAATTTTCTGAGAAAATAAATAGTAGTCTTAGTGATCTGACACCATGGCTGCCAAATGATGAAATTACCAGATTTTTGCCCGACAGGGTCAAATTTTGTCGAGCACAATTCAATTTTATGCTCTATGGAAACGAATCGTTGTACAGCACTTTTCAATCAGATTAAATTTTTGCCAATTTACTAGGAAAATAAAATAATCATTTTTTATCGAAGTCAATTTTTCAAAATTTTAATTTTAAATAAAATAAAATGATTTTTAAAAATTTCTATAAATAACCCAGTCAAAAAAAATTTTAAAGATTTTTTAACGATTCTTTAAAGTGTCTTTAATTTTACGTACTAAACAAAAAATTTCATAATTTTTGGAAATTAAAAAAATTCAAAAAAATAAAACGAAAAAGAAAAAACAATGACAATTCATTGAATGATGCAGAGCCAATGTTTTATGAGAATCCGAAGAATTTGTTAATAAACCTAAAAAAGATCGTCCAAAATTAGCTGGAAATTGGTTTTCCCTAAAATATATTTTAATTTAATTTTTTATTAATTTAATATTTAATTTTTTTATAAATAATTTTATAAACACAATTCGAGTAAATTATATAACAAATTTATTAAATTTTTTTCACCATAATAAATTTGTGTTAACCAGATATTTGGTTAAATATGTAAAAATTATTTTTGTTTTTAATTCGGCACAAAAAAATTGTGTTTTGTAGTTATTTGTGTTAAAAAGCTTTTGGTTTGTGGTAAAAAGGTTTTAGTTTGTGGGGAACCATTTATCTCATTATTTAATGGGATAGTTGGTTTAGAAAACGCAAAAAACGTTTCACTACACCCTAAAATTTAACAAACATACCCACTTAATAACACTTCTAAATCACTTTTCTGCACATTCAAAAATTTTTTTTTCAAACTGAAAATAAATTAACTTAAATTTACACTTTTTCAAAGTCTAAATAACACAATTTTCGAACATATGAAAAACAAACTTTAAAAACTTGAAAAAAAATTTGAAATTTTCAGCTTTATTTTAGTTAAAAAAAACAACAACAAAAAAAAAAGTTTTTTTTATAAATATAATTTGAAATGTTGTAATCAAAATTTGATTTCTTTATCATTTTATTAAATAATTAAGAGTCTGAACAGCGTTAAGGGTGTTTTTAAGTATAGTGTGTTTTTTAGATTTTAAGAATGTGCCGAAACGATTCCTAGTGTATTGAAATGATTTTTTCGTGTGCTGGTTAGGTAGACCCATTGTTTTATTTATCTAAAATTGTTTATTTATTGAATTTGACGAAAAATTGAGTGAAAAAGAAAAAACTAAAAACACAAATTTGTAGAATTTTTTTTCTCTACAATTTGATATATTACACTCGGCTTAAAAATAAAATTAAATTTTAAATGTTTATAATCAAAAAACTTACTATAAAAAATTTAAAATTGTGCTCTTAAACTGTTTAATTTAAATACCCTCAAACTCCTCATGTTCTTTCAAAATAACATTACCAAAAAATGCGTAAAAAAATGTTTCTTGTATGGCATAGTGTAAAAACCATGGTATAAAAAAAGAATATTAAAATGAATGAAAAAAATTATTTTTAAATAATTAATTAAAAATAATTTTTTTCATTTTCATTTACCAAAAAACTTAGAGAAAGCTAAGAAAAAAAGATAAATAATTTAATAATATATTTTAAACATTAATTATATATCAAACGAAGGACAATATTTAACAAAATTTACTAACAAGTTTTTACAATGAATCAGAGGTTTGGACACTGAAAATTTTCAGTATTATAAGATTCATTTTCAGAATCTTCAAGGTTTTTTCTTTTTCTTAGTGACATTTTTTCCGAATAAAGCACATTTTTTTAGTTATTAGCTAAGACGACATTATTTTGTCTTTCAGGAGCTTCATTTCTACTTTCTAATTTATTTTCATCCTCACTTAGACTAAGATCAATACTTAGAAAACTGCTATCGCATCATGCTTATCAATGGAATCAGACTCGTCCATTTCATCAGAAAATGTCCAAACCTCTGATTCATTGTTAAAACTTGTTAGTAAATTTTGTTAAATGTTGTCCTTCGTTTGATATATAATTAATGTTTAAAATATATGATTAATTATTTATCTTATTTTCTTAGCTTTCTCTAAGTTTTTTGGTAAATGAAAATGAAAAAAAATATTTTTAATTAATTATTTAATATATAATATATAATTAGATGATAAATTTTTAATTAATTATTTAAAAATAATTTTTTTCATTCATTTTAATATTCTTTTTCTATACCATGGTACAAATTCGGATTTGTACCAGGTACAAACATGTGTTGTCCGGTCACAAAACACTTTAAAAAATTGACCACAAAAACGTGTTTATCCCATGGGACAAAATAGATTTTTTCGGTTTTGTGCCGAAATAAAAATCGAGGGAATACGGTAAATTTTTAAGCCTGCTTGTCGTAGCTTATTATTGTTATTATTACTTAAAAAATGATCTATAAGAAAATTAATATTAAATTTTATCCACATTTTTTAGATTAAGTCATCAAAGTTTACATCTTGTGTGATCAGAGTTGGTCATATTTATCGCAAGACATCTTGAATTGATTAATCAAATCCACTTGTTATACTTTAAAAATAAACTTAAATTCCTTAGAATTTAGTATTGGATGGCGGTCCTGGAAAGACCGGTCTTTTGGACTGTCCGTTTTCAAATGACCGGTCCTATTCAAACGTACTCTCTAAAAGACCAGTCTCTGACTGGTCTTGACCGTCTGACTAAGCCAAAACAGACCTGTCTTTCAGGCGAACCACCGGACATCAACACTATTGGAATTGCATGGCCATTCAGCAAATTATTTTAAAAATTTTCTTTTTGCAATTAATTTTAAAGTAATTGTTGAGTTTTTCATATTTTGATGCTGATATTCGTATTATTTATTTAAAAAATCAAGATTTAGACTAGATGAGCAGTTTTTAGTTATTTTCAAATTTTTGTAGGAAGTTGTTTTTTTGGTGATCACGATCATTAGCTTTTGCTCATAAAATTTAACATTTTAATAAATCTACAATTTATTTAAAAAATTTAGAATATTTTATATTAATTAGGATTAACCTCAAAAGAAAAGTATTCTGAATGTTTTTTTGCTTAATTTTGAATTTAAACTAAAATTATTCATTTTTTTTTATTATAAATATATCTATCAAAACTAATATTTATTAAAATTTGAATTGCAATGCAGTGAGGATATAAATATCTTATACATTTAATGAACAAGCAAAAAACTGAAATTATTAACAAAAAAGAAAATTTTTTATGAAAATTAAAGCTTGATTTTTAAAAGAAAAAGTCTATTTAAAAGCGTAATAGAATGGGACGAATATTTTTGGATCATATTGGAGGCAAAAATTTGTTTTTTTGCGCCAATTGTGGCACTGTATTGACCAGTGATAATGAGTTGGTGTCAACTCGCTTTACTGGTACTACTGGTAGGGCTTTTCTTTTTAACCGAACCGTAAACCTCATATTTAATGAAATACAAGAAAAAGTAGGCTTTATGAAATTAAATTATGAATTTTTTTAAAACAATCTTAAAAGATGATGCTAACTGGCAGACATTTTGTCCGCGATGTTTCCTGCAAAAATTGCTCTGTCAAACTAGGATGGATGTATGAGTTTGCATGCGAAGAGGGCCAAGAATACAAAGAAGGCCACGTGATTCTAGAAAGAGCTCTGATATCTAAAAGTGACCGATTTTGAAATTTACTTTTTATTCCATTATGTATACATAAATGTAATTATTTTCCATTAAAAATTATTTTAAACAAATTATTTTTTTTAAATAAAATTCTTAAAATTATTAAAAAAAGACAATTAAGTCGGAATCTTTAAATTTTTATTAAAAAAAGACAAATTGCAAAAAATTATCTTGGTTGGATGATTCCGCGGAATTTAGCCAAAAGGATCAAAACAACCTGAAAAAATGTGAGGTAGACATGAGCTTAAAATCCGATGCTTTCTGATATAAGCGCCTTTTCGAGTATTACATTGCCTTCCTTGTAGCGCTGGGTCTCTTCGCAAGCGAACTCGTACATCCATCCGAGTTTGACTGAGCATTTTTTGCAGAAAACATCGCGTACAAAGTGACGACCGGTCAGCATTACCTTTAGTGGGATTAATACTTAGTTGTGGGATATTAAGGAGATAAATTTACTCTTTCTTGGACTTCATTCACGACCAGATTAACCGCAGACTTGAACAGAAAAGCTCGACCAGTGGCCCCATTGAATCGGGATGAAACAAGCTCGTTTTTATTTGTCAATACGGTATCACAGTTTCCGCATGAGTACAAACAGGAACCTCCGGTGTGCTCCAAAAATACCCGACCCATTTAAACTAAGGCAAAACTCTAAACTACTAAATTATAATTTTATTAAAAGTTATTCATTGTAAACCCGACATGAAAATAATTCAAAATCGACCCAGTTTTTTAAAATTATGAGTTTGATTATGCTTGTGCAAAATTTTCAAAATTCAGTCTTGACTATTTTTTCTACGAATCTGAACTAAAGTTAAAAAAATATATTTAATTTTTCGGAATTTTTCTAAGCGGTAAATTAACTATTTTCGCACTTTTCTTTACATTTGAATAAAAATTTTTATGCTCATTATTTTATTTTAAATCTTGGGAAAAATTTGAAATTCAAAAATTAAATTATTGAATTAATATAAAACCACTTTTTAAAAAAAAATGAGATAAAAACTGATGTTTTTTCACTCTTTAAATTTAGACTTAAGAATAAATTGGACTAAATTTAAATTTTTTAGTAAAATTAAACAATATTCTCTAAAACCGTAGAAACCTTAAAAAATTAGAATTTTTTTTTGTGCTCAAAAATTAAATTAAATTAAATCTAATAACATTTTTGAACAAAAATTATTTCTTCACTTGATTGCATAATAAATCAAATAGTTGATTTAATTTTAAAAAATGGAAATTTAAGAAATCATAGTTTTTTTAATTATTTAAAAAATTCAGCTAAATTTTGCATGATTAATTAAAAAAATCCATTAAAATAAATTAAATGGGCAAATGAAATAAAGTATAAATCAAATTTTTTGATTATTTTAATTCTTAAATGATCCTTTTTTTTCCTACATAATTTATAATGTTTACTACTTAAAATCATAAAAATCATGTTTTTTTAAATAATTATATTCATTGATCGTTCAAATCCTAAATGATCGGTTTACCAAAAAAAATCATCAACCTTAAGAGAAAATACTCTTTTTGAATATTCTCTAGGAGAAAATTCAAAATTAATTTTTATCGAATATAAAATACTATTAAAATGAAAATTCAAATAATTTGTTTATTATGTCTAAAAAATGAATAAAACTTATTCACAATAAAAAAAGAAAATACGATAATTTTTTTCTATATCTATTCTCTTCTTTCACAGTGTAATTGAAGAAGACTCATATGTTCAAAATTAAATGTCTGAAAAGCTTGTTTAAGAAAAATTATATAATCTAATTTTTGAAGCTTAAGATCACTTAAACTCGGTTTAAGCACGTTCAAGTCTAAATAAAATCCTTTCAATAAATAAATTGCATCTAATTATATAAATTTATCTAAATGTCTACAATCATGTTAAATCAGGCTGGTTTATTTTTTGTTAGAATCAAGAAAATATATTTTTATTGATCTTTTTATTCAGTTGATTTATCATCATTTATAGTAATATGTTTTTTTCTATAACATCTGTTTATCTTATTCAAATAAACCAAATAAAATGTTGTTTTAATTTTTAAATGGTAGAAAAAAGAAATCGATATTTTGGAAAATTTTTAACAGTTTAACTTCTTGATAAAAAAATAATTTATTTATTTAAATTTGTTCTATACTCTGTTCAATTTTATGAAAATTCTATGAATTTTGACTATTTTCTTAATAACGTCTTTGCTATTCAAATATAAATATTATTCTAATATCTAAAAAAATTAAAATGTGATGTTTTTTTTCTTTTCGTATAAAATAATTGAATTTTTTTTTAAGTTTACTTTATTTTAAAACCTTTAAAAGAAATTGATTAAAAGCTTGAAAAACAAAAATAAATTTAAATTAATAAAAATACTTGAAAATTAAATTATAAATTTATGAACATCGATTTGATCGATTTTTAGATGGTCAACTAAAATTATAAATTTGAAATTTTATCGATTGATTGATTAACCTCATTTTCGAGTACGGATATTCGCGTACAACCGACCTTTTCGCATAAATATACTAACCCACTTTTTTTTTACAATTAAAATGTTTTCGTTCATTTTGAAATTCAGGTAAAACGAAATTTTGCTAAAATATATTCTTAGTTGTTTACGCATCAAAAACAAGCAATAACAAGATCGTCATAATACCAGATTTCAGCTTCAAATTTTGAAATTCCATTCGTATTTATCTCTCGACAAAAATTATATCAACTGTTCTTTAAAAATGAAGCAAATAATTATTTTTATAGTCAGCATTTGTTCAGTACTGGGTCAAGACATGTACTCATCAGTTAATAGAGATGGATATGGTAGACCTGATCCGAATTCGTTGCTCAATGGATTTTTTCCGGCTTGGGCTATCATTCTTTTGTGTCTTGCAGGTAGTTTTTTCTTGTTTTTTTTTGAAAAAATTTTTTACTTTAAAAAATAAAATTGTTTAATAGGCCTTTTCTTGTTGATTTCGGTACTAAGTTATGGGCTGTATGTTTTGGGTTGCAGAAAACCTCACACAGAATTCAAAAAAGTTCAACTCAGATAAATCTTTTTTACAATTTTTCTACATTTTTATTCAATAAATTTACAAACAAAAAATTTTTCTTTTTTTTTTTTTTAAATAATATCAAAATTTTTAAAATGTTTAGAAATGGTACTGATTTTTTAAATTATTTAGCTTATTTGAAAATATTAAGATTACCGTAAACTCTTGTTTACTACCTTATGGGGTTCAAATAAAAAGGTGGGGGGTTTTAATTTAAAAAGTAAATTTCTAGTATATGTATTTTAAGATTGAAAAAATTAGAAACCCGGGGTAAAAAAAAAATTATTTATTAATTTAAATGGGCTTATAATATAAAATGCTTATTTTTTAAATGGGCTTATAATGAAAAATTCATAGTTTTTGAAAAAAAATTCGATTCTTCACAGAAAAAATAGAAAAAAGTACTAAAATAATTGATTTATTTGTTGGTGAGCTTACAAATTGAAAAATTAAACGAAAAAATTTTTAATTTATTTCCATTTCCGACTCATCTTCATCTTCATAATCATCATCATCATCATCATCAACAAACTCATTATTCAGAATAAAATGTTTTTTAAAATTTTAAGCTCATGGGTGTGTATCATTTTGAAAATTTCAATCCCATGAGACTATAAAAAAATTTATTATAATACACACTGGGGTTATGATGAAATTCAGCTAAACTTCATAAAAGTATTTCAATGTTTTTTAAATTAAAATCCCGGGGTTATAATGAAACTTTTTTTGAAAAACCCAGGGCTTCTAGTATATATTATGGTGGTGGGGCAAAAGCTAAAACCATACTTGTACCCCGGGATAGTAAACAAGAGTTTACGGTAATCAAATTGCAATCAAAAAATTTAAAAATTTTCGAATTTAAACACGGAAAATTTGAAAAAAAAATTTTTTTAAGTTGATAAAAGTAATGCTTTTCTAAAATCCAAATTTTAATAATTTTATTGTTTGTGCAATAAAGTCTTTATTGAATTTTTTCCAATTACTAATATTTCTTTTAATAATTTTGTTTTTTACATAAAAGTAATACTTTTTAATATTTCAAGTATATTTTCAAATAATTTAATTTGAAAAAAATTCATTTCACACATTGAATTTGAATTTTATTTTTTTCCCAAATATCTATGAATATCCATAACATATGAAATTTGAATTTAAAATATTTTTTTCAAATTTCTATTTTCAAAATTTTGAAAGCATCTTTTTAAAAAATAAAAATTAACAACACTCGTATTAGCATTACGCAATACAGTAAAACAATAAACCCGTTTTGTAAAAAACTTGATATTTAATATTTTGTTTAATGACGCTAGTAAGTGTTTTTTAATCGAAAAATAAAACTAATGATTATATTTTCTCTGAAAAGGTAATTTTAATTACTTAATACAATTGTTTTATTAACAAATTAAATAACTTAAAACTATCTAAAAATAATTCTTTATTTTCAAGCTTAACACAATTATAATATTCTCAAATAAGAGATACTATCTTCCATTTTAATTACAACGAAAGCTCAATCATTCTAAACAAAGTATTATTTTTTTACTTTCGCTCCGCTTGGATCATTAGGCATCCACATGACTCTTATTTAGTAATGTAAAGCTGTCATAACACTTTAAATTTTTATCTACAACAAAAATTGGTTTTAGAAAGAGTGGAAATAAAATTAAATAATAATAAAAATAATTTATTTCAATTAAACTCCTTAAACGAAAAATGAAAATAATTTTACATTTTTACATTTTGATATTTTTAGATTTTTTGTGCAATATTTCAAAAAATAAAAAAAAAACTCTTCCAAATTATTTAGTTACTAAAATTAAAATAAAAATTTTATGGAATATTGCACAAAAATCTAAAAATATGAAAATGTAAAAAAATGTGAAAATGTGAAATTGTGAAATTTTCTTCATTTTGCCTCCTTAAGGTAATCTTAAGTAAAATAAAGAAAAAAAGCGAAAATAATGATTGAACGTTTTTGAACGATTGCTGGTTAAATTTTATAGTTAAAATAACAATTTTTCAAGTTTGAATTGTTACAAAAAAATATTTTTTTTGCTTTTAAGATTAAATCTTTGATTTTTAAACTTAAGGACGGTTTTTGAATGATTTTTTTTTAATTTATATGTTTGATCATAACAATTTTATAACCTATTTTATGATGATGTATTTTTTTCCTTAAGTTACATTAATAAATTAAAAAAGAGATATAAATTGTTTTCTTTTTCAAGATTAATCTTATGAAACTAGAAAAGGCTTTTTGGGGCCCAACTTTTTAATTTTTATTTTTTTAACTCGTTTGGCATTTTATGCTTTAAACGAACAGCTATATTCTCTAATACATAAAATAATCTTGCCATATCCAATTTCTAAAAAATTCTAAAAAAACATAAATATTAACATGTAATAAAATTTATTTGAAGATTAGGTTTTTTTTTAGATTTAGATTTATGTGGAAGCTAAAAGTAAAAAAAAATTGAAATTTAATAGTGTACACTTGAAAGTAAGTCACAATATTTAATTGATAAGTGTTAAATTTATTTTCAAAATAAACAAAACAATTTATTTATCATTAATTCTCACATTTTTTTTTCATTAAAAAAAATATCAAAAATTTAATATTTAAAAAAATTTCTGAATCTGAATCATTTACTTTAGTATTACCTATCAGGAGCAGCACGCTAATCAACAATTCCAGTTTGAAAACTGATAATGATTTTGATGATGATCTTGATTTTTTTGACTGATGGTGCTTCGAAAGCAATAATTCTGGACTAACTGACTCGATAAAATACTATTGTTACTTAATCGATTTTTTTATGCCAAATAATCCTAATCATTTTAATGAATATTAAAAACTGAAGTTTTTAATTTATTGTAAATTAGACATTTAATTGCATATTAAATCTTTCTACCCTTTTAATATATAAATATCATATTTAAATTTGTGCATGTAACTTTGATTAAATATATAAATAATCAAAATAAAAAAAAGAAAAAAGTGATGCTATCGTCTTAAAATAAAATAATTAAAATTTTATATTTTTTTCACACAAATTTTATTTTATTCTTATATTAGTAATTAAAAAATGATAGCTGATATAAATTAGTTTAAATCATACAAAATTTTTAAGAAAATTGAAAATTTCACTTCTTAGGCTGCTTCAGACATTGAAAATTCGATTGTTGAAAAAAAAAATTTTTAAACGCTGTTTTGTACTAATTTATTTTTCCATTGTGAAATCTTGAATCTGGATATAAATTTTTATTTTATTTTCCTTATTCACTCCTTGTGGAGCATGTGGGTCATTACTTTTGATTTCCACTCAAGTCGATCTTTTGCCTTTACCTTTGCTTTGTTTTTCCCAATGTCATTCCCATTTTGATGAGCTCTTTCGTGATTGTTGATCTCCATGTTACTGCTGGTCCTCCTTACGTCGCCCTTGAGGTATCCACCTTGAAGGGCTTTTTTGTTGGCATCCGTGTTTCTTTCATTCTAAATACGTACATGAACGAGACATCGCAGTCTTTTGTTCTAAATGCATTGACTTAATGGCTCTGAATTTGTTCTATTGTATATGTCATCATTCGACAATGTCTTAGGACAGTGTATCCCTGGAATCCTTCGGAGGCTTAAAGTGTGGAAGGTGTTCAGGCATTTCCTGTCAGATTCACACATACCCCAACATTCGCTTGCGTACATCTGTGTTGCTGTTACTACAGTGTAATAGTTTTAGTGTTCTACAGTTTGAGTCAGAGTTGTTTAAAAGTCCCATTAAAAAAAAAGTCCGGACTTGGACTTGACTTGAGACTTGTGACTTTTAAACAACTCTGGTTTGAGTTTTGTTTCCTTGCTATAGCTGTTTGATTTCTGTGCTGGTCAAAGTCTAGCAAAGGCACTCTTTGCTTTAGCTATTCTTAATGTCTCTGTGTGTTCCCGACACTGTACTGATGGTGCTTCCTAAGTAAGAAAATTCGCTTACAGACTCGATTTGTGAACCGCCGATGGTGATATCCAATTTGTGCTCATGTGTTTGTTCTATCTGATCCTGTGGTCTACTTATTTCTCGTAGAAGAGTTTTATCAAGTTAACTATCTTCTGTAGAAGGCCATACGATCTTAATATGGCACACATGGTCTCTCTGTATATGCTATCAAAGGCTTTCTTGAAGTCAATGAAGTTAAGATACAGGGGGCTATTCCATTTCAGACTTTGTTTTATGATGTTCCTAAGTGAAAATATCTAGTCTATGCACCCTCTACCTCGTCTAAATCCTGCTTGTTTTTCTCTGAGTATAGCATCCAAGGATTTCCTGGTATTTTTCTTTTCGACGCCTTGCTTGGTATTGGTAGCAGTGTTATTCCTCGCCTATTGTCACATATCATTTTTTTACCTTTTTTATGGAGCTTTACTATTAGGCCTTTTGACCAGTCCCTTGGTATGATTTCTATATTGCTGAAGAGATCTTGATCCCTATTGTGATCCTACCGTCAGCTTTCAGGTTCTGATCTATTTAGAACTTCTCTAAAGTGCTAAACCCGTCTTTGTCCTTGCTCTCTTTCAGTTGTTAAGATACGATCTTTTTTGTCTTTCACTAATGTTGTTCATTTCTGTGAGTATGAAGAGTCACATATCGAATTAATGATCTTGTGTAGCTTATGTAGGTCCTCTTTTGAACTGGCTTCTTCTGTTTCGCTAGAACACTGTTTTATATATAGAACTTAAATTTAGTTGCTGATTATTTTTGAAGATTGGGGTCTTATATTTAGTTATTTTGTCTAATCTGTTGACTATTTCATACATTTTGGTCAAATCAAATTCCTCATTATTAAACCTTAATGTTCTTCGCAAAGAAATGCTCTAAATAATTGTTACTCAAAATTTTGATATTGAAAAATTTGCTTTATGATTCAGCGATCATATCAAATGAACTGGTCTGATTAATTTCAAAAATGCAAAATGTCTATCTGACTACAAGAATAATAATATTCGTTATACTCTGAATGCATATTAAAAAACTTCTTTCAAATTTAATACATTTTTAAAAAATTTAATTAATTTTTTTAAGTTTAAAATTATTTAAGCTAAATGATTTCGTTAAAAAAAATCAACTAAATTGAATAAGAAACTAGATAAAGAAAAATCAAAACAAATAAAAAATTAAATTTTTCTGTTGAAAAATCAAGCTTAGTGAGAAAAAAATCTTTCTAAGCCACTTGAAAGCCATTTGAATATGGGAAAAGTTTACTCAATTACTCCCACATTATTAAAGCATATTTATCAATTCCTAAGATAAATATTTGTTTAAGCCACTAAACCATAACGAAAACACGCGTATTCTAAAAATCACACGCGTTCGTTCCCAGTTGCGTCTTGTGCACGAACCACTTCAATTAATCAACTCAAACATTTGGACACATAACAACAAAGCCTAAATACCAAATAAAGAGCAAAAAAAAAGAAAAGCTTTTTCCCGTTTCGTTAAAAGATAAGCATGGCTTGACATGATTTACAATCTTTTAGATTTCCTCCTATTTAAGCCAAAACTGATTTAATATTTAAACTAAATAGCTATAATATCATTAGAATGGACATGATTAAAGCTGGATCAATGGACAAATCGGTCATCTCCTAATTGAACAAGGAACAACTTTTTTCAATACGTGCCTTCAAAACATTCTCATATTTAGACATAAACTAGTCCATCTAGTCAAATCTTTTTTCTTTTGCTCGATTACCGGTAAATTATCACCCGGATTAATTTCTAATATTTACTAGTGTAATTAAATAAACTAAAAACCAATTTTGTTTGTTTAAATCTTTATTTTAAAAGTTTACAAAATAAAACCAAAATGATCTACACTTTACTTTTCGATTTGAAATTTAAAACTATTCATTTGAATATCTCTTATCTCTCATTTGTCGTTTAGCATTGTTTTATATAAGATTATGAAGTCTAGTATCTGGATAAATATAAATGCACGTTCCGTATTTTCAATTAATCTCTCAGATCATTTAAATACTTATCTTATTGCTTTGAAAAAAATAAATTAGATTCAATAAATTTAGAAAATGGAAGCTGTCTTGCAATTTCCGTACCGTCCGGACTCGTCCAAGAGTGCTTCTTCAGCCGAGAGTCCCCAAGTATCCACTTTGGCACAGCCTCAACCGAACCTAAATGATTTTATGTTCATATTTCCGGGTCTAGGGCCGTCCGCGGTTTCTGCAATTCCAACTGCACCCATCTATCCAACGATACCGAGCCCGGGCTTTTTGTTCAAGCCCCCTGGCTATGACGATGGCTTGTACAATTCATTAGCGGGAAGATTTGCTAGTATGTCAAAGCTTATTTAAAATTAAAATAAATTTTTAATTTGTATTATTTTTTATTTTAGATTATCTTTTTGAGAGTAAATATGATTATGCTTCTAGTCGTAAACATAGGCGCAACAGGACTGCCTTTACCAATTCTCAACTTCAAACATTGGAACGAGCTTTTCAAAAGACACAGTATCCTGATATTGTGATGCGTGAGAAATTGGCTTTATTTACCAATTTACCTGAGGCTAGGGTGCAGGTAATGGTTTTGAGTTTTTTTTAAATTTCTATAAATCACAATTTGGGTGAATGTTAAATTCATAGAATTATTTTTCTCAGAAAATTTTTAAAAGAAAAAATAATTTATAGAACATTTATCATAGAATTTATTTTCAGAATAATTATCTCTCGTAATTTTTAAAAGCTACTAAACCATATATTTGAATTTTTAAAAAATCTATTATTATTTTAAAAAATTAGTATTTGAAAAAAATTAATTTCGGGAGAAATTTTTTTTTTTTTAAATTTTAATAGTTACCATTATTGCAGATAAATTTAAAATTTGTTTCAAAAAAAAAAACTTTTAATTAAATTTAATGGCAAAATGAAATTAATTTTACATTTTTACATTTTCATATTCAATATTTCAGAAATAAAAAAAACTTTCACAATTTATTTTTCTATCAAAATCAAAAATAACAATTCTATAAAATGTTGCACAGAAAATGTCAAAATATTAAAATGCCAATTTAATCAAAATTTGTATGTTCCTTTTTCAAGTTTTTTCTTAGCTAAAGTTGTTCTGCACTTTCTTTGAAAATATAAATATATTTCTATGAATTTTGTTCTATTTTATTTTAATTTTCTACGAATTGATATATCATTGTCAATTTGTTTTAAGGTCTGGTTTAAAAATCGTCGAGCAAAGTACCGCAAGAAACAGGTAACATGTGAGCAGACATCGAGTCAAACAAGTGAAAAGAGCTCGAAAAATAATCCAAATGGACCAGATAAAGAAGAGACTGATTCAAAAGAAAAAAATGATTATTCCGAGTCAGATGCAAGTGATATTGATGTTTAGAATTGAGATTATAGAATTAAATATTTTTAGATAATAATTGTTATATTTTTTTCTTTGCCTAAATCTCAGTGTAAATAATAAAATTTATTTTATTTGTTTGAACATAAGTTCTCATTATTTAAGATATTCTACGATGTGATTTACATATTCAAGAATATCAAAAGAGTTTATTTAAGATTTGTTTTATTTTAAATTAAATGATTTTCTGTTGAAAAGTCATGTTAAAAGATCTTTGCAAAAAACTTTTAAAAATAATTATTTTTGATCTTAAAGTATCTGGTAACAATTTTAATTCGGTTCCATGGTAAATAAGTTAAAAGAACGCTCCAATTCAAGACTTAACTTAATATCTCTATAACAAGGGGCCTAAAACCCCAACCATTAGAAAATAATATTCAAATCCTTAGTAGGATCAATGTTAGATGATTCTTTTCCATGCTTAAATTCATAAACTAATATCAAAAGAATACAAGTCATTGAAAATTCAGAATTCTAAATTTAATTATGAAATTTATTCCAAAATGCATTGAGGCTTTTAATAAACTTATTTATAGTGTTGGATGCGGACAGAGCTATCCAGTCGAATAGACGGGCGGTTACTCTCGGTCGTTGGCCCGTTTAGTAACCGTTTAAAATTTAAGTAATTTATTAAAAATAAATTTTTAATATTATCTAAAAAACCTCAATTCTAGTGACTTTGACTTTAGCTAGACCGCTATAATAACTGTATTGAACGGCAAATATTCAAATTATACATTTGGCTTAAAAATAAAAAGTAATAATCGGATCTTGCCCAAATTGTGAACAGAAGTTCACCAAAAAATGTGACCATGAGTATCTTGCTTAAATGTGAACTTTATGTTCACCAAATTTCTGTTCACAAATTTTGTGACCAAATTAGTTCACATAAAATAAAAAATGTTCACCAAATTTTTAATTTAAAATTAAGACAAAATTAAAAATCTTTACTATGTTATGCTTGTTGAAGTTTTTTTTTATTAAGCTAAAAAATTTAATTGCTTCGTTTAAAAAAAATTAAATCAAAAAGCTAATCTATCAACTTTGATATCCCAAAAGATTAATTTTACAAAGAATTTAAAATTAATGACTGAAAATATTGATTTAGAAATTTTTTAAAATGTAAATAAGTTAATAAGGTCTTAAATTTTAGAAAATTTTTTTTAAGAATAAAAATAATTAATATTTTAGAAATTATTTATTTAATCAAATTTTTTTTGGTCATTTTTCATTATTTTTGTGAGTGCTAAGCAATCACACTCACACTCAAAATCAAAAAAAAATAAGTGAAAATGTCTCAACACTAGTTATGATGTCTTGTTTTTTATGAGGATTCCAAAGAATACAACGTTAATTCTTCTACGATTTCTACTATTTCGTTGTCAAAAGAAAATATTGAAAATTTTATAATTTGAAGAAGGTTTACCAAAAACCATTTATTATCGATTTTATTCAAAAAAATTAACTTTTTTTTTCTGAGTCAAAAAAATAAGCGTTAATATAATTTAATCTTATTATTAATTTGATTGTTTGAAAAGAAAAATTAACGATTTTTTTGGTAGAATTTTTTAATTTTTCCAAAATAAAAAAAAAACACAAACCATAGAAATCAAAGAGATAAAACCTAAATTATTTAAAAAAATAACTTAATTAGTTAAAATGAGACGAAATTTAGACTGATCCAAGAAAATTTAAATAAAATATTTAAAACTCTCCTTTGAGAAAAATTAATTTTAATTTTTCAACTAATAATGATAAAAAATGTGCTAAAATAACTAATAATCTTTTAAATAAATTTTTCACGGGAATTTACTTGAAAAAGTTAATTCGTCGATTTGCACATTGCATTCATGCACATTGAAAGAAAAATTTATTTTTTTTAATTTAATAAACAACGGATTGAATCTTCTAATTGAAAAAAAAATTTAAAAAATTTGTATTTGAATTATGCTTTTTATCTTTAATATTAAATCGATTATATTTTTTATTAAACCAAAACTATTTTTCTGGTTTATGTTTTAAATTCTTTATTTGTGTTTATTATCTTTTTTGTTATCTTGACCTATTTTATTTGTAATTTACATAAACGACTTGGTCGAAGTTTTAAAGGAATTTAATTTATCTTACGCAGATGATTTGAAAATAATCGGACCCTTAAGTCAAGACCTAACTTTACCACTCTCTCTTCAAAATGATTTAAACAGCCTAACTAGCTGGGCAGATATATGGTCTACCGATCTAAATTTAGAGAAATGAATAGTAATGCACATTGGAAAAAAAAATCACAACTTTCAATATCAAATGCTCAGCCAAACAAATGGTATAGGTCATACTCTAAGAGAAACGGCATAAGAAAAAGATCTAGGTGCTTACATAACAAATGATCTGAATGGAAAAAACAATGCTCAGCAGCATCTGCAAAAGCAAACATAGCATTAGGTATGATCAAGCACACATTCAAAAACTTAAGTGTTACTTCGCTTAGGCTACTCTATACAGCACTAGTCCGTCCACATTTTGAGTATGCTGTAAACGTCTGGAGTCCTACAACTAAAGGTGATATACAGATAATCGAAAAGGTACAACGGAGAGCGACTAAACTTTTAAGTAGTCTAAAAAATATTCCATATGAATCAAGGCAAAAGATTTTAAATTTGACAACCCTTGAAGAGAGGCGGAGAAGAGGTGATTTAATCCAAATGGACAAACTAGTCAAAGGTATGGAAAATATAAATTTAATAAATGGAATTAATTATGCAAAAACAACAACAGGACCAGCTGGTAATTTAAGAAGACATGATAAAAGACTAGAGAGAGAACTGAACAAGAAGAGTCCTCATCGTTTCAATTTCTTAACTAATAGGGTGGTGGACATATGGAATGGCTTGTCAACAAGAGCTGTAAATGCTGTTTCACTCAATAGTTTCAAGGCAATAATCGACAGAAAAGTTTTTGGTATGGATAAAAGCAAAGACTGCTAAGGCTCTTAATGGGCCAGGCGCCATATTGGCGTTGGTATAGCGATCATTTTCGCTGTACAGCAGTTCACATTACTTCTACTACTCCTATATGTTTCTGTCTCATTTCCTCGGTACAGACAAACTTATACATAAAATAAATAAATATTTAAAAAACCGACTTTTTTTTGTTTGCAAAAAAAAAATAACTGTAAAAATAAACAAATTTTATTTCCTAAAAAAAATTAAATGAATAAATCTTGTACAACAATTTTTTTACCATTAAAAAATTTTATATGAAACAATTATTGAAATTCTATAAAATAGCAAAAAAACGCAATTTTTTTTCTCAAAAATTTTCTAACTTGTTCCTTTAGACAAATTTAAAATATTTAATGCAATCTTCGGATCATTATTCGCCAGGATTAGAGCGCACGCAGCTTTTATCCTTTCTGTGCCAAGATGGTTTAGAACAAACTGTTCAAATTGGCATTCATTATCTATTTTTATTTTAATTACAGAATTTGATTTCGAAGACAAATGAGCAGATACTATTGGTTTGGTTTGACCGGGAGGGGGAGGTGGTGGAGGCAAAAGAGGAGGATTGAGCCTAGATTGGGATGATGGACTATGAATAGGTGGTGGAGGTGGTGGAAAGCTCGGTGCTGGTGGAATTTTGAATCCTTTACTCAAATCACTCATCTCTTCTGATAATTTAGATTGAGCATTTTCGCTAGGACTTAAAATTAGATCTAGATTGAACTTGTCTTCTTTGGAATCCTCAGTTATCAATGAACTCTTGGGTCGATTTCTGTCTTTACTCTTTTCTCTTGTTTTTAAAATTTCATCGTCACTGATAAAATCTTCCAGACGATCTGGCTTTTTTGGGGTTTCGAATTTGTTTTCGGATTTATTCTCAAAAGGACTGATAACTATGGGTTCAAAAGTTTTTATTTCACACCGACAAAAAGGACAACTTGGCACATTTTGTAGTTCTTGCCAATTTTCTAAACAACTCGAGCAAATTAAATGCCCACACGGCTCCAGCTTTCTGTCTTTGTTATTTTCTGAACAAATCTTGCAGACTTGGAAAGAAGTTCCCATGTCACAGTACATGTCATACTGTTCTTTTGATATTTGGATTCTAGATGCAGATGTGACTGCGATGGCCGAAGAGATGTCTATTTTGATATCGCGACCATCCGGATAAATGTACATGCCTTGTTTTTGACCATCAATCAAGGCTTGGATTAACGACTGGGGAATTGTTTGGAGGATTTTGTGATCTTCAGTAACATATCCGATAGCCCATTGTCCCAATTTGGTGCAACTTAATCGGAATAAATAACTTCCGGGTTTGTTTAAATGCTAAAATTAAATTTTTAAATTTGAATGAACTAAAAAATTTTATTTTATAATATATTTTATATAATTTTATTTATTTTATAATTTTATAATATATTTTATTTTTTCTCCAAAATTATATTTGTATCGTAAATCGGCGTAAAACCAGTCAGTTATAGATAGTTTGGATTTTGGTTCAATTAAAATTGTCAAGTTAAATTGCTTTAAATTATTAGAGACTTTTTTGATTATAGTTTTTCTAAAACTAGAGAAAATTTGCTACTGTCTTTTCCGATATTTTTTTTTTAAATTTAAAATTGAAAAAATTATCGAATTTTTAAATTTGAAAAAAAATTTAACTTTGAATGATTTAACTTTTAATAAAAAAAAACAAAAAAAAAACATGAAACAAAAAACATCCTTTTCCTAAGAGCCAAAGCTAAATTTGAGCTGACCATTAAGTTTTTAATACATTCCTACCCCGGTTTGTCCCAAATTTCTCTTTTTTATTAAGATTTTTAATATTTAAAAGCATTTAATTTAAAATCAACTTTGTTTTTTTATTTTTGTTAATAAATTTTTCGTTTATATCAAGTTTCATTTATGTCACGTTGAACCCCCTCGGACAAACAGTGTGATATAACCGGAGTACGACTGTATTTTGATAAATGATTGGTTTTACCCTGTTTTATATCATAAATAACTAAATTAAAATCCGAATAATCTAAAATAATCTTCAGTTCGTGAATTTTAACAGTTGATTTTATTATGAGCCTTTTTCCAGTTTAAAAATAAATAAACTAATTAAGCTGGATTAGGGATATCTAAATTACTTTATTTCAAAGAAAGTAACTAACACGTAAAGTAATAAAACAGACACTTTGATACTTTATTTTAAATTCATTAAAATAAAAGGTAAAAGCATTCAAGTATCTAAAATTAATAAAATCAATGATATTTTGAAAGAGAATCGAAGATTTTTATTCTGTTCTTTTTCAATTTTTATTATTTTTAAAATCAATAATAAAGAAATTATTAATTACATAAAAAAATTAATTCAAAACTTCTCGATCAAGCATCTATTTTAAAAATCATCATATATTTAAAACCACTTGAGCATAACACGATGGATGAACTAGATGAACGCGGTACACAGGATATCGAGTTATTGTCTTTAACCCTTTACAGCCTTTTTAAAAACTTTTCTTTTCTTTTACCATTTTTAGCTTTTTTTAAAAATTAAATTAAAAGAGATTCTAAGTGTTTAATAATAAAATTTGAAAAAAAAAGTTAAAAAAAAATCTTATCAAAATCTTAATAAAAAGAAAAAATTAATTTTGAATTCGTTTTTGCTTATTAGTTAATCTAATTGTGATATCGATACAATATTCAAGTATCGGAAGTATCGTTTAAAAAATATCAATGGTAGGATCAGGTATCAAATTAGATATTTTGATACTTTTTGTATTTTTTTTTTTTAATTTAATAATCACTTTTTTATTTTAAAATGTTTTAGTATAAAAGAAAATTATCAAAAATATCAAGCTTTTTTTTTCCAAATAATAAAATTTTTTTAAATGATTTTCGTATTTTTTTCAAAGGACTTTAAGTATCAGATTCGATACCTGATACCATCAAGTAAATTAAATCTGAATTTTAAATTCGTATCATGAAAATTTAGGACCTATACTCTATAATTATTAATATTCAAAGGCTTTTGTATCATTTTTTGGCAAACTTAAGAAATTATCAGTCAATAAATTGCAAATTATTGAGCTGAAAAATGCTAGGCGCAAAACTCGTAAAAAATTCTTATAATATTAAAAGTCTAAAGATTAAAATTTATTTTTTTAAATTTAAATTTCCCTTTTATCGAATTTAAAGTCATCCAAAGCATCTTGCAATATACAATCTGAGACAGGTTCAATGGCAACTCATTTTTTTAAATAAATTAAGACATTTTGAATTTGTAAAAACCCTTTGTAATTTAAGACAATAACTGTAAAAATTGTGTTTGAGAATTTTTATTTTGATAAAGACAAAAAATTGTGTTTTAATCAAGATGTGCAGCCACTTTTTTTGAGCTGAAACAATTATTTCTTTCTTAACTTGAAGAGCCTAAAACTTGACATAGATTTACGATTAAATGAATTAGCAAAAGTGTTTTTTTTAGATTAGAACTAAAATACAATTAAAAGCTGAAAAATTTCCAATTTATTTGGACGCCTAATTTAAATAAATGGAATTGGATTTAAACTAGAAGATCCCAAAAAATAACCAATTCACAAGTTACTTTCTAAGTTAAATTTTTATGCAATTTTCTAGTAACTAACATTTTTTTTAAATTTTATTTTTACTCATTATTTTTTAAAATTAAGTTCAACCTAATTTTTACTTTTCACCTTTGTTTTGTACTGCTCATCTAAAAATTTTTTATGAAAATCTAATATGAAATGTGTTCGATAAATTTAATATTTTTTCATTTCTTGCTAAAATATACCGGTCATCTTTTTATGGTCAACTACTACTTGAAAAACTCAAAATATTATTAAGACTTTTCTAATCCATTAATTTTTTTTATATTTAACTACATGCTAAACTGGCTTTTAATATTTTAAATTCAATACAAACTGATTTTATAAAAGGAACGATTTTTAAATTATTAAAATCAAATTATCAATACTCATGAATTTATTTCAAATATTTTAAACTTTTTAACCAATACTCTAAATCAAAAAAATTTATCTTAAATTTTTTACTCCGTTATTAATTAATTCAATTTTCTCAATATTCTAGGTAAATGGTAATTCTTGTAGATTCGCAAAGCCAAAAGCCGATAAAAAAGAAAATAAAAATTTTAATTTAAAACAATTGATTTATTCACAAATATATTTTAAGTAGATAAAAAATAAAATTTGACTAAATTTCCCACGACTAACTGATTGAGAAATAAATAGATAAAAAATTTAGATTTAAAATATTTAAAAATTTATTTCTCTGGTAATTTCAAAATCAATTCTTGTTTTTTTTAGTTTTTCAAAAATGAATTTTTAACGATTAATCTAATACATAGTTTAAATATTTAAATTTTGAAAGTCTTTTAAGAATAGAACCGATTTAAAATATAAAATGGACAAAATTTTGTTTTATTAGATTTTAACTAAGCTTTCATTCTTTCAAAAAGTGAACGAATTTGAAAAACCCCTATATCTCCTTCATTTTTAAAGCTACTACCTAAAAAAATATCTTGATATGTAGAACTCGAGGAGAGAAATCGAATGATATGTGTGAAATATTTTTAAAAAAATCGTTATATGCTTTTTTTTCTATTAAAGTTCGACAACGCCTAATGAGGTGAAAAAGCCTCGAATTAGTGATTCGGGAGAAGGGTGCTTTAAGGCCCTAGGTAATACTTAAGCTCTAACCTATTTCGCTTGTTAGATTCAGCACATGCTAAAGTATCTAAGAGAATTTTTTTAGAATTTTAGGAAATGTCCTTAGGGCTTCATCTAATGGGGTTTTTTTTTAGGGCTTAAAAAGTTAAATAGATTTAACCCTATTAGTCAAAA
This sequence comes from Brachionus plicatilis, assembly GCA_010279815.1. NCBI lineage: Eukaryota > Metazoa > Rotifera > Eurotatoria > Ploima > Brachionidae > Brachionus > Brachionus plicatilis. The sequence goes on along the minus strand of QEOQ01000640.1, from coordinate 1,721,610 downwards.
AAATCACCCAATTAGTCCAAATAAGATTCTATTTAACCCATTTAACCGAATAAGACTAGAAAATGTAGTGACACTATTTTTTATAATTAAAAAATATTGTAAAATTATATTCTCTCTCTCACTCTCAAATTTTTTTTTTTTTTAAAAACCGAGTTTTTATTTCAAACATAAAAAAAAGCAAATTGTTTAAAAATAAGCTTAAAATGTCACAGAACAAAGAAATCCAATCTAACAAAAAATTTATACTGTTCAAAATCTAAAAGACGCAATCAGTGAAGCTAAATAAGAACAAGAAGAGGCCAAAAAAGCTAAAAAAGGAATTGGAAGAGGAAGAGGACGACCTCGAAAGCTTGTTGAAAGCAAATTAACACCAAATTAAAATGATAACTTATCAGAATCCGAAATATTGTGTAGCTCATGTGAAACAAAGATGGCTGAGAAGAAAGAGAACACGTCAAAATGGTAATCTTGTGAAGAGTGCTCAAATTGGGTTTGCTTTAGTTGTTTGCCAAAAGAATTTAAAAAAAAAACAAATAAAGAATTTTTATGTGATGATTGTAAAGATTAAATCTTCCTTTTATTAAACTTCTTTAAAACTCACTCTTGTTTTGTTTCGAATAAATTAAATTAAATGAGTTAAATAATTTTATAGGTAAAATGGGTTAAAAGGGTTAAAATTCTGGGCAATTAAATACAATTTTAGTGGTAACCGAGTTAACCCTTTTGACCCTCACATAATTAACCGCGGAGCTAAAGGGCTTATTCAAAAATTTCGGAAAAATTGGGTGACCATTTTTGAAGTTTTTGAACAAAATGGGTGCGAAATAATCAATAAAAAAAAATATGGTCTTCCGGCTAGACTAGGTTACCATAATAGTTACAATTTCCATTTTTTTTTTTTCACTATAAAATATTTCAAGCGATTATTATTCTGAAAAAATTCTATGATATATTTTATGAATTATTTCTTCAAAATTTTCTATAAAAAAATTTCTATTTATTAATTTTTAACATTTTATTGTGTTTTTTTTACTAAACTTGACACTATCAATTTTAAAAAAATTAAAAAATTTTCCGATCATGACTTAATTCTAGTCTAAATAAAAATTAAAACTTTTTTCCACTATTTTTATTAGCTATCATTTGGTTTGATTTTTCAAACATTCTAAATTCCATAATTATTCAAAGATCAAGTTTCTTAAAAGTACAGGTACACTTTAAAAATTCTAATTTTCCAACTAATTTTTTTATGTTACAGGTTCATTTAAACAAAAAAATTCTTACCTTCTGCAAACGCTGATGTACTTGGTCATAAGTGCTATATGCACTATAACCAGGATGTTCTGTGACTAAAAACTTCCAATTATTCAATAAATTATTCCAAGGTTGAAAAAGTCTAAAATATTTAATTTCCAAAATATGTTTGAACAAATTCTGCCAAATTACCTGGTGAATATGTCAAATTCGAAGACGGAAACGTATTTGGTCCTAGTCAGCTGAATAGTCTCGCGCAGAGCATTTACCTCGTGTTGACTGCTAATTTTGTGCACCCGATTTAGCTTGATCTCAAACTCTTTCCAGCTGACCAAAATTCTGTCGCCAAAATTATTCTTCCAAAAGTCGCTGGCGTCTTTTTTGGCTATGCGAAAATTTTGTCCTTCGTACACATCCTTGGGAAATATGGACTTCATTTCGGCAAGGATGTGCGAAAAACTAAGGGTACACTTTATCAATCTGTTTCTTTCATCACTGTTTTCTTCGTACATTTTGCGTCCTGCCACTTTAAAAAGTTCCAATAGTTCCTGGAATTTGTCTACTACGTTTTTTATGAGGACACAAAAGTAGTCCAAATCATTGAGTACATGAAGTTTGTTTTCATAGACAAAATAGATTGTGTTAAACAATTGGCAAATGTCTGGCAAGATATCGATGATGTAGGGCGGACTATTGATCAGATTCATGCGCTCAGACTGGCAGTATTTGAGCAATTTTTCAGCTAGCTTATTGAGTTTGTCAAAGTGTTTTTTTTCCAGCTTTATGCTCGAGGTGATACACGAGTTTTGTGTGACCAAATGGTCCAGTGTTTGGTTGGTTAGGTCTCTGAGCTGGGGAGTGTTCTGGGCAGAAGAGTTGGCCGAAGAAGAAGAAGATGAGCAGTTGGACCTGTGGGTGACAGGTTGGTTGCTGGTTATTATGTTGTGAATGGAGGAGACTGCGGCAGCAGCCGCCGATGTTATCACGTTCAGAGTGGACTGTTCGCTAGTGGGCCCAGGCGAGCTGTTTGTATTCAGAAATCTGTTTATCAATCGAGAACTTGACGACATCAGTCTATTCTGGGAATTTGAAGACATCTCATAAAATCATCTAAATAAATTTTTATTTTTTGAAATAAAAAAAAAATGCAAATTTTAAATTTTATTAAAATAGCAAGCTATTTTTGTCTGCTTGGATATCTGACCTGTATACAGTGTTCTAGTTTTTACACTTAAAATTTAATTAAAACTATTATCACTGCCGCCAAGATGCGGAAATATTATCATAAACTATTTAAAATCCTCTTTAAACAAGAGAAAACAAATGCTAATCTTTATTCGAGAAAAATATTTTTTTTGTCCTAATCCTTTTTTTTTAAAGGCTTCTGGGCAAATATCTTAAATAATTCAAGGATCATTAAATTAACCTTTTTAGTTGAAATTTTATTTTTTTAAATTTTAATTTAATTAGGTCACTTGATCCATTGGCTGTTTGAAAGTTTTATCATAAATTTTATTTTTTTTCTTATTGCATTCAGAGTGAATGTTTTTAATTTATAATTATTTGAAGCATATTTTTGTAAAAATGAAAAAAATTCTTATTCTTGATCAAAGCGATAGAGTTGAGTTTGAGGAGGCGAAAAAAATTCGCCTACTGCATCTAAGGCATCCAAAAGAGGGCGAAAAAGTGCCATTTTTTGTCCATGAATCCACTGACGGCATCAATTTGTACGAAATGATGAACTATGCACCGGAAAATTCATGCGTTTTTGTCGATGATTACATCCAAGCTGACACTTTTATCTACTTTTTGACCAAATTCAATCTAGGTTACTTTATAATTGATTATTTGACAAATAGTGATCAGTTCGAGTTCGAATCCGAGCTGGATTTTAAGAAAAAATTGTTCAATTTTTTGACCGAGTCAAGTATTGGTGAGGAATTGTTGAAAAAAATTAATTTTCCAGAGATTGGTACTTTTTTAGATCTAGCCAAGTCGGATTCCACAATTGAAATCACTCTAAATAATTCCAAATGTTATGAGTGGTTAAAAGCAAAAATTTCAAAGATTAGCAATTTAATGGCCTCGTTATCTGATAAAAAAAATCAAAATAATGAAGATAATTTTAAACAAGATGCATTTGATTTATTATCACAATACTTGAATAGGAACATTTCGGCGAAACTAAGAAAAGAACTTGGTATCAGTTCTCCTCTTGGCGAATCTTCAAGTGAGAACAAAAGAGCCAAACAGCAGATTGTTACCATCGAATAGTGGAAGTATTTGGGTGACTTTATTTTTTGTAATATTTTTTGTGTATAAACAGTAAATAAATTTTTTTTAAAATTATTTTTGACATTTTTTCTAAAGCACTTTGTCTATCGTAGCCGAGCAAAACAGTAGTCATGTTAATTCTTAATAACTCTAGTTTATTATTCTATCGCCAATTTTCTTTAATGATTTTATTTTTATAAATAACATACTAAAAATTATTTTTCTATTCAAAAATATTGATAAATACGAAAACTTCGGATTTAGCTCGATTCTCTTAATAATAAATATCTTCAAAAAAAAAGCAAAAAATTCAAATTGTATTACATTTCAAGTCGTGGCCTTTTTTTCTATTTGGTTTCGGCTATTGATCTTAAAATAATTATTTGTCCAAATTACCAAATAGTGAAATTTTAATTAGATTTTTTAAATAAAATAGATGCATTTTTCCTGGGAATTTACTAAGCTTGCGTCTATGATAAACTTTTTTACATTCTGGTTAAGCTAGTCCTGTATGTATTCCATTTTGGTCAATTTCATAATCTACCAAAATTTTTTTCTCAAAATTCTTTTGAAATTTCAATATAATTATTTTTATATTTCGCTTTATGAAAGTTTTAGGTTCATTTATGGCATTATTATGGCTACTTTCATCTACATTGTCATCGTATTTAATTCATTTTGATTTCTAGGGATAGAGATTTGATAAACATAAAAAGTAATTAAAAAACATAAATGATGTGAGTAACATATAAAAGAAAAAAATTTTACTTAAAAGAGAAAATACGCATAAAAATAAATTTTTATTTTATTACAAAGCCTAGATAAAGTTATAAACGTGAAGAAACATATAAAAAAAATAGTCCTTATTTATAATTATGGAATATTTGTCTCATAAATACCCTTTACATTTTTTGAATAATTATTTTATGTTTATTTAATTGAAATAAAAAAAACATTTTGTGTTTTTGTCTTTTGAAACTAATCTTTTACAAACTGATGTGATTTTTAACTCTTCAAGATTTTTTTAATCAAAAAATTAAACTATTTATCTTTGATTATCTTTTTTGAAATTTTATTCTTTAATTCACTTTTTTATGTTTATCTAATCTTCGCCCGATTTCTAGAATGTTCTTTTTCGATTTCAATCATTTTTGTTCAAACTCAAAAAAAAATAAATAGAAAATTGAGAATTTATCATGAATTATAAAATTAAACATTTTAAAGACCAGAGTTACCATAATTGTTTTAAAGTCATAAAGTCCAAGTCAAGTCAAGTCACTAGACTTGACACTGCATTAGAAAATTAAATATAAATAAAATATGTAAGGAAATTTATAAAAACGTATATTTTGGTTCTGTATTTTTAGTATTGCAATCATAAATTTAGATAAAAAAATTATAAAACGCCAAAAATGGTCATACAATTATTTAAAGATCTATTAAAGATTAAAATATTTTTTTAATATTTTTCTTTTTTTTCATGCTCTATTTAATTTTTCATAATTGTAATTTAAACTTTATAAGATAAAAATAAGGTGAGAAGCTTGAAAAGGTGAACATTAGGGAAATTAAATATTCAATACAAAAAAAATTACCTACTGATTATCTAAAGTCACATAATGTTTCATATATTTATATTGAAAAAATTAGATAGTTTCATATAATTTCCTAGAGAGATTAGATGATGTCTCATTTGGTTTCCGGTGGGATATTACCAGAGCTGTTTAAAAGTCATAAATTCAGAGTCAAGTAATGTAGAAAATTTTTTTAATAAAAAAAGTCATTTGACTTGACTTGAGAAATTAATCTTTAAAAATAAGTCTTTTGCCGTTCCATCTAGTTATTAAGGTGGCTTTTTTTATTTTTTAAAGACTTTAAAATGACTTTTTTTCTGACTTTTACGCAAGTCTGGATAATACGCAAGAAGATACAATGCAAAAACTTTCAAAAAATTGGAATTTTTTAGCCCTTATTGATTTTAATTTTTTTTAAATAATAAAAAATTTGCCTAGTAGCATTGAAATAATTTAATAGAAAAATAAACCAAAATTTTATAATTTTACTGAAATGAATTATTTAACGAAATTATTTAAGCAAAAATTTTTTTTGATAATATAATTAACTTTTAAGTTTACTTTGATAAAATATATAATCGATTGGTCACAAACAAAAATTTTTTTATAATTTGTCAATTTTGAAATCAACTAAAAAACAAATGCATAAAAAAATTTTGTTTCAATGAAAATATTTTGATACAATTTAAGCTTTTTTTTACAAACTACGTAGCACTTGTTAATATTAAATTAATAAAAAAGTAAAGTTTTATTTGAAATTCATATTTTTTATTAAAATTCCTTGCAAAAAATTTTTTTCTCATCAAATTCTATTCTTATTTTTGATTCCAAAGCCATGCAAAAAGACATGGTTCCAAGAATTTTCAACCGGAACATAAAGCTAATTTTCGTAATAGCGGCTTTCATCATAATGTTAATATGGCTTTATCGTATAAATATACAACAGCGACTTCTCATTCGGAATACTATTTACACAATAGTGATCGATGCTGGCAGCACCGGTAGCCGACTTCATGTATTCAAACTTAACCATGATGACTTTGAAAGTATCTATTGATCGGAAATTTTTTTGGTCTAAAATTTTCAACCTAAGGTAAAAAATTTGACATTCAACTAGTAAATGAAGAGCTTTTACTCAAGGTTAAACCAGGTCTATCAGCTTATAGTCAAAACCCTAAAATAGTACCAATTAGCAAGAAGAATATTTTTTAGAAATTAATCGTTTTTTAAGGCAGCTGATTCAATTGAACCTTTACTTATAAGAGCTTTGGAAGTAATACCTTCTTCCTATCACAGCTATACTCGGCTTAGCCTAAAAGCCACTGCTGGTCTACGCTTGGTCTCAGACAAAATAGCCGACAAAATACTCGACCATGTAAAAAAATAAAATTTTTATATTTTTTTTATTTTATTTTAAAAGATAAGAGATTTGTTTAAAAAATACCCATTTCGAATCAAAACTGAAACTGATGTGGCTATTTTAGATGGTAAATTTGAAGGAATTTACTCATGGTTAACTCTTAATTATGCATTAAGTAAATTTTTTTAATTTATTTAAAAAAAATTGAATTTTTTAAAGAAAGTTTTGAAACATTTTCTGAAACTTCGATATGTTCATTGGACATGGGAGGTGGTTCGACCCAAGTCACATTTATTCCCTCACAAAAAATATCAAATGACCAAAATCTAGTTTCAGTCAAAATAGACAGAACTAAATATAATATGTTTGCCAAGAGTTTTCTTGGTTTTGGTTTGATGTCAGCCCGCCTCAGTATAATTCAGAATGATCCGATTAATTTAGGCGCGAAAGAGAATAGATTATTTAGCAGATGCATTCCGAATGGTAAAAATTTCACATGGTCTCAGCAAGGAAAAGATTTTTTGCTATCTAGTTCTATTGAGAAAAATTCAACATCTTATGAAAATTGCTCTAAAATTGTCTCAAAAACCATAGGAGATAACTTTGAGGCACCTCCTGGTTTAGAATCTAAAAAGATTTACGCATTTTCATTTTATTACGATCGTTTGAACAACGCTAAGTTGTTCGGTGATCAGCATGGTGGACTTATTCGCATTGAAAAAATTAAAGAGGCTGCTAAATTGTGTAACATTTATTGATAAAATAATTTTGGATTAAATAAAAAATTTTTATAGTCTGTAATGGAGGCTACAATCAAAATATTGATTCAGAAGATAAGGATTTTGGATTTTTATGCATGGATCTGACTTTTATTTATTCAATACTTGTTCATGGTTATGGCTTATCAGATGCAAAAGAAATTTTTGTAAGATTTAAAATTTTATTCTAGAATAAATAGGAGTATCAATAATAATCATCATAGGTGAGTAATCAAGTGAATGGGATGGAAATTAGTTGGGCTCTGGGAGCCGCATTTCATATGCTTAATCAAGGCATCTGATATTTTTAATTTTGTTAGGATTCGAATTATGCAATTGTTTTCTTTTGATTAAAAAAACATCTAAAATTTTTAAATAAAAATTTTTAAAAATTAAACAAAAATCTCTGCTTTTCTATTAAAATTTAAACACACATTTATCAAATTATTTAAAATTACATTTTTGAAAATAAGATATTTTGAAATTAGTTAAGAGAAATTTTTCATTTTTTTAAAAATTATTTATAATATCTAAACATTTATTCAATCAACTCATTCTCATAACAGATTATTTTATGAGACAATTTTTTAATTTTTTTGAAAATTTTTAATAAAGTTTTTCTTAGTGAGAAAATTTTTTATTTTTTATTAACACAATTAACAGCTTATAATTATGAAACCATATGTTTCAGACTCCAATTCTTAATTTTGGTGAGGTGGAGGAAAAAAACTAGAAAAAGATAAATCACTAAAACGATAATCATACTAGAAAAATTTTAAATTTCTCAAAATAAGAAATTCTTGATGAATTTTGAATTGTCTTGATTTCCTTTGTTTACTGATTCTCGGTTGCTTCACTCAATTGTAGCTTTTAAAACATTTTCATCTATCATTAACCTTATTTATTTCCACTATAAAATTCTTAATTCATCAATTTAATTTTTTAATATCATTTTTTTTTTCAAATAAAATTAAAGTTGTTCTTGGTCAATTTCAGTTAGTCCAGTAGTCTTGTAAGATTTGTAAATATTCTCGTAAATTTTGACCTACAGTACAATTTAAAACTAACTTGTACATTTATTTTCCTCGACTCTTCCTCGACTTTTCCTCGGCTTTTCCTCACTCTTCCTTTCCTCAACTTTTCCTTTCCTCAACTTTTCCTTTCCCCACTTTTCCTTTCCTTTCCTAAGAGTTGAAGAAAGGAATAGTCGAGGAAAGCAATAGTTGAAGAAGAGCCGAGGAAAGGAACAGGAAGAGTTGAGGAAGAGTCGAAGAACAAAATGCGTACAAGTTAGTTTTAATTTGTACTGTATTTTAAATACTAGATAAGAATTTTAACATTTCTCGAAGTTGCCAGTTTCTGAAAACTTCGTCGCTTTGATCGTTGTCATTTTTGAAAATCATCAATTTATAAAAAAATTAAAATTCGATAAATTTGAATTTATTTCTTGGAATTAAAACTTTATTGAAAACAAAAAATAATTTTAGTATTTTTACAATACAATTTAGAACTATCTTGTACATTTATTTTCCTCGACTCTTCCTCAACTATTCCTTTCCTCAACTATTCCTTTCCTCAACTTTTCCGTTCCTTTCCTAAGAGTTGAAGAAAGGAAAGGTCGAGGAAAGGAAAAGATGGAGAAGAGTCGAGGATGAGTCGAGGAAAATAAATGTACAAGATAGTTTAATTTGTACTGTATAATTAATAAAAAATTTTAACAGCAAAATTGATTTTTACTAATATGATACAAATGCTTTACATCTTTTGAAGCTGAAATTATCATCCAGGTCATTTGAAAAAAAATTTAATAGTATTTAGAACATGACATTTTTTTACTTTTTTAGGCTGAATTAAAAAAATTGTTTCCTAGCAACCTTAAAAAGAGGTTAAGGTAAAAAATTTCAATTTTTCTCATTAATCGACTTTAATTTATTTTTTAATTTTAAAACAATTAAAAATGGCAAACGATCGAAAATATAAAGAAGAAGTTGACGAGCCAACAACTTCGAGAGATGCTGAAAATCGTACAAAGTATTTAAAATAAATAAAATTATTTTTAAAAAAATTATTTTGAATTAAAGAATCTTACTTTGGAACTTGGCGGCTGAAAAAGTCCGTGATAAAGAAATTAGTGATAAAGGAGAGACTTCAGAGGAGAAAAATCTAATTTTTGTTGGAAGTCGTGAATCTGTAAATTTAAATTAGAAAAAATTTTAAAAAAAATTAATTTTTATTTAGGGAAAATCTTCTATTATTTTAAATTATACCGATCGGTAAATTTTAATCTGTAATCAAGAACAAAAAATAATTTTTTTTTGAAAGTTCGAACGAAACATCAAAGCCTACAATTGCTCTAGACTACACATTTTGTCGCAAGGCTAAAAGTGGAAGCAGTGTGGTAGGTTAAATTAAGAAGAAAAAAATTCTTAAAAAAATAAATTTATTATTTTTAAAGCTTAAAAATGTTGGTCATATTTTCGAGCTTGGCGAAGGAACATTTCTGCTCAAACTAATTGATGTAGTAGTCAATCCTGAGAATATACTGTATTTTAAAGAAAATTAAAAAAAATTTATTTTAATTTATCTTTAAAGTAACACAAGCGTAATTATTACTGTAGATTTGTCAAAATTAAGTGAAATGTGGATTACACTGGAAACAGTGATAGCTTATTTGAAAGTCAGAATAAAAGAATGTGTCAAAGAAGCTAATAGACATGACCCGACTATTAAGGATCAACTTAAGAAAGCCATTCAGCAAAGATTAAGTGGCAATCCAGATGAATCAAAACTTGAACCCATTGCTTTACCAACTGCAATCGTTGCGAGCAAATACGACATTTTTGAAAAATATGAACCCGAAAAACAAAAGATTATATCAAAAACTCTTCGTTTCGTAGCTCACTACTTCGGAGCTTCCTTAATTGTAATTTTTACTGCATTTTTTGATTTTTATAAATGTCACTGTCAATTTGTAAAATGACTTGGCAGATGGTGAAATTCCAGAGAAAATAAACTATAAAGTCATAAAAGGCATTCCGAATGCTTTTTTGAGAAAAGTTAAGGATTCCTAAAGTGCTCTTTCAATAAAAAGATTTGTTAAATTAAATTACTAATGAATTGTTTGGTTATAAAAAAATTTAAGATTTGCAAATTAATATTTAGAAATAACATTAAAAATTAGATAATTTGATTTTTTTTTAAATTTTAAAATGCTTGGTCATAGAAAGAAGGAAATTTTGTTGAATGCCAAATCATTTTACGAATTGACAGTCACATTTTAAATGTGCATCTTAATTTCAAAGCATTTTTTACAAATTTCAATCTTTTTTCCAAAATTTAAAATAAAGCTTTGAAATTTTACACAAATTAAAAAGTCTGTGATGAAATTTTAATTTGCACATTTAAAAATGATTTGATCAAATTTGAAAAAGTTAAATTGATTAAAAATTTTACTTTGCCAGAATAATACAAGATAATTTATGTTTAATTTTATTACAATGTGGGTTTATGTTTAGGTATTAAAACTAAAATAAAAAAGTGAATAATTATTATTGTATTTAGATTCTTTTTGGTTCTATGCTATTGGGACACCATCACATTTTTATCTTTGTTTTTTACTCCAAATTAAAAAAAAATTTTTAGACTCTAATTAGTTCAAATATTGTTTAAGATAAATAATATATTAAGTATGCGCGGTACAAGAAATAAGACGGATTAATAAATTAATAATTACAAGAGAAATTTATTTTGCTAAAATTTGGGATAGGAAAATTTATTAATATAAAAAAAGTTAAAATTTTTTAAAAAATTTTTAATTTTAATTAATAAATTGAACTAAACAAGTTATTTCTAACATTTCAAAAAGAAGATAGGTCTGGATTCGAAACCTGCTCAATATTCATCCTCTAGTTTGACAATCAATGGTTTCCATTTGAACAAGTGTAAATGATGAACACTTATACTAGTAATTGCTACAGGATACACAATTTTAATTCCTAACTTTATCTAAAAACAATACCATTAAAATTAATCCTCCAAACAGTTATAAGTTAATAATAATATAATAATTTATCAAACATAAAGGGTCAAGATTTGTAAAATTGAAGTTCATAATCAAATTTTCATGATCATAAAGTTCACGAAATTCAAAACTTTAGTGCTATCTGTTCACATTTCACATTTTCACATTTTTGACTCAAAATTCGTAATCTACGCCTTCGAAAACCCCAAAATAAAATTTTTTTTTGGGGGGGTCAAAAAAAAATTTTTTACACCCAGGGTTCCAAAAATAGCAAACCCTTTAAAAAGTTGTTGTTCTTTAAGACTCAAAATCTCAAAGATAAAACTTAAATATTTTGCCAAATTTTAGCAAAATAATTTTTTTTCTGAATTAAAAATTAATTAGTTAGGACAAAAACTAAATATTTTAGCTGTGCAGGTAAATAATAGCCTTTTATTGATACCCTTTGAGCATGATAATTTAAATTTGATTAAAGACATCAATTTGCCCAAGATTTTGGTTTGGAATATTTGTTATTTTCAATCAAATTAATTTTTAATTAAAAAAAAAACCCAAATTTAAAAAATAACGCTTCGTTACTGGCAAGATAAAGCTCTACTTTTTGTATCTTAAATACACAACTATTTAGCATCCAAGAAATTAATATTTATAGAAAAATTAAAAGAAACTCTCCTGTGTATGAGCAATCAGTGAAACTGATCATCCGCTAAATACAAGTAAAAATTGTCTTATTTTAAAAAAATAAAAATTACGAATGCTGGAAAAAAATTATAAAAATATTTAAAAAGCTGGTGAAATAAGTTTTAAAAATTAAAAAAAATTTAATTTTCCTATCAAAAAGCTCATTTAGATTAAAAAATGAAAATTGAATAAAAAAAATTAAAGCGCATGGGTAAATAATATTTTAAAAATTAAAGTAATTAAATTGAACAATAATTTAAATTTTTATTGAATAATAAATAAATCTATTTTAAAATTTTGAAAATACGACTACAAAACAAAATTTGAAAAAAATGAATTAATTAATTTTTTTAAGTTTTCAAGCAATCGAAATGAAACATCAGCAATCCGGCTTAAAAGTATGATGAACAATTTTTTATTAGATGGATCAATTACCAGGTATATATTCCTATGTTTTGAGATCAAAAAATTTAAACCATTTACACCAGACAAGCAAAAATCGAGACCAGTAAGCCCATATTTGTGACTTTTGGCGCTGACACTTTTGAGTCGATTGGTTTACCACCATTATCTGCTTCGGAACTAAATGACCCAAGCCACAAGTACTCTTTATGTCCAAAATGAACAAAACTATTTTTTTTATTTAAAGAACATTATTGGATTTATGGAAGTATTTATTTTGCAGACATTTTCCTCAAGAAGAATCGAAAAAAGATCCCAGTCTGCTTGAAGATTTCGGACGTGATCCTCAATTCGAGGAGAGCAGTGTTGATATTTTGAGGGAACAAAAGATGAAAGAACTAGAAAATTTGAGAGAAATTTTAGTCAAAAGAAGACAAAACACGCAAACTACTTCGATACAAATAATAAACTAAAAATTTTATTCTAAAATTAAATTAAAAAAAAAATACATAAATTTTTAATCTCGTGCACCTATTATTCAACTTTTAAGCTTGTACACCGATTACTCCACATGCTAATCTGGGTCCTGAATTTCCGAAAGTTTTACTTCCTACATTATTCTGCAAGCCCAAATCATCTTCGCCCTCATGTAAAACAATAGCCCGGCCTATAATTCCCAATGGCCCTGTCAATTGACTTAAATTATCTGTAAATTTGACATTTATATTCCCATTTGCGTCACTAACCACATTTCCAAAGTCTCCAACATGTCGGACCGACGACCTAATATCGCCATGAGTTGAATTCAACGGGTTAAAGTGAGGACCAGCAGAGCTACATTCTTAAAAAAATTTATAATAAAAAAATAATTATTGCTATTAATACTTGTTGCCGGGTCTTCACTTAAATCATTAATTCCATTTTGATGAACATGCAGGCCATGCTTAGTTCCTAAATTTGTTGGCAGTCCACTTAAGTTTACTGCTATTTCCAAATTACCACTTGGCTTTTTGAAAATTAATTATTTTATTTTCAAAATTATTATTTTTTCTTATTCAATTACCAATTTTTCAAAAGAAACTGTTCCTTGTACTGTGCTATTTCCTGAAATACCTCTCATTACGGCAACTGCTTTTTTTATCGGATCATCAATCTTTTTTTTTAATTTAAATAGAAAGAAATGCCTTATTTTTGAAAATTTATACTTCGTCCAATTTACTGGGTCTGCAAGCGTCCAAAAATATTGGCATCGTAACCAACAAGCTTGAAATAATAAGCTTTATCATTTTATTTGTTTGTTAAACTAAAAATCTTAGATTCTTATTTATACTAAAAAACATTTAAATATAAATGGCCTAATAAAGTGTAAATTAGACTGAATGGAAAAAAAAATTAAGTCATCAAAAAATTTTATTTATTTTTAAATTTAGGACCAAACACCAATCATGCCACATGCAATTGGAGGTCCAGAATTTCCATTTATTTTGCTATTTTTATCAGGTCCCAGTCCCAAATCATCTTCTCTCTCGTGCAAAACAATTGTGCGTCCAATAATGTTAAATGGCCTATGCAACCTGGTCAAACGATCTACGAATTGTGCTTTTATGGTACCATTGTGAACGACCATGTTGCCATAATCGCCCACATGTCTCTTCCACGAAGATATATTACCATGTGGTTGATTTAAAGGGTTGTAGTGCGGACCTGCAGATTCACATCGGACAGTAGTGTTTGCAAGAGGATTTAAAATTCCATTTTTGTGCACATGAAAGCCAAGACGTGGACCTAGCTTACTAGGGATTCCGGTGATGTGAACCATTACATGTAGATTAAAAATATTCTTAAATTTTAAAATATATTTTTTATAAACTAATTCACTCCAAGATTACTAATTGCTTGAATATGACATGTCCCCTGATATGACTTTTTTCATATTCACCCTCGACTATGGCAAAAGCTTTTTTCGATAGCTGGTAATTAGTGCTTAAGTTGGAAGACAAAGACAAAATTAATAAAAAAATTAAATATTTCATTTTGTTAGGTTTTAATTTTAAATTTTTTGTAAGAAAAGAGAACTAATATTTAAATAGGTGTTCTCGACCGCTTTCTATTTTTAAATTTATTTAAAAATAAACTTTTGTTTTAAGTTTTATTTTAGATTGTGTAAATAAAAACTATCAATTTTGTTCATAATCTAATGCTGGTGGTGCACTTGCTGGATTTTGTCTTGATACAAAATAATCTGGATGAGTTGATTTGAACCATTTTTCGAATTCGTCAACTTGAATCTCTAGGATTTTATCTCGGCAAAATTCGACCGCAGACATTACGTCTGGCGAGATCAATTCCCATATTCTGAGCGATTTGAGCACTTTAAAAAATACCTTGTCATTTTGTTTCTTCGAACTTAACTTTGTAATAAAATAAAATTAGATTTAAAGTTATAAAATAAATTTTGGATATTTTTTGTTTTTATTTTGAACCTTTGAGAAAAGATGAACTATTTTTAACACTTTACTTCTAAAAATAAGTTCTAAAATTTTTGAATTTTAAGTTTAGCTTTGAGCTATGAAAATATAAATTAGGTCTATATTGAGTTTTTTTTTAAAATTAGAACACTTTCATTGAATTACTAATATTGACAAAAAAGTATGGAACTAACAATAAATAAACAAGAGTAAATAGCTTAACTTCTAGAACGCAATTTTAATTTTTTAAAATACCAGAAAACGACCATGCAACACTGAAATTTTATGATCTTTTTATTTTTTTTATTAATCAATTCTTTTCTTAAAAATTTATATAGTCATCATCAATAATAATTAAATTTGTTTCCTAACCATTTATTTCGCACTGCACTAAAGTTACCAATTTTTATCTCTATGCTTTGCTTCTGCTAGTCGTTTTTTTCAATAGGGAACCAAAAATTAGTTACAAGATAAAAGATTTTTCAATTTAAAATTCGTAAAGAAAATCAATTTAAGCCCTCTTTCCACTTAATAAATCAGGAATTCATCTTTTTGGAGCATTAGTACGAACTTAATAAGTTTTGATGATGTAAACAGTTTTTAAAAATAATATATTTACATTTTTAGAAAGACTGGTATCATTTTTTTATAAAAATAAAAAAAATAGTTTTATCATAACTCAGCTGAAAATTTTAAGACTAATTTGTTGAAAGAAATTTAAGCTACAATTTAAGAAATAGTGCCAATTTAATTGAACCAATATTATATTGTAAAATAGACATTTAATTGTATTTTTATTATTTTTTTTTATTTCTTAATAAATTTCATACTTCAATTTGTCCATGGGACTTGAACTTAAACTTAAATAAATTAAACAAAATTAACGGAGAAAATAAATTTGAATATTTTGTTCAAGATTGATCGATTAAGTGTGATCAAAGACAAATGCTAAAATTTTCAACATTTAAGCATTCATTATTAAAAAATTTATTTTTGCCGATTTTGCAAAGAAATTCAGAAAATTTAGAATATACTTAAATCAACATGGTTTTTTATTTACAATTTATTCATTTGAATTTAAATAGATCAAGCTTTAATCGTTCTTCTACAGAAAGAGGTGTTTTACTTCCAAATAAACTTTAAATTTGAAACTATCATAAATACTTTTCATGATTCTGCATGAATGATTTTCAAAGAGGTTGTTACTCGGATCTCATCTTCTTTTTTATCGATCTTCTAAAATTGAAAGAAAATGAAACTAGAAAAGTCTCTGCATAGTTTTAATTAAAATAGTCCGTAGGATCTTCTTTAAAATAAATAATATTTAACTTAATTTAAGCCATAAATTTTGTGTTCCAAATGAGTGATCTGGTTTTAATGATTTAATAGTTGACTTTTTCTCAGGCAATGAAAAATAAAAGATAATGAATTTGTTTTTTAAATTTTGTCTATTATTCCAATTATTTTAAAACTTTTTTTAAACTCTTAAATAGGCTTAGCTCAGATGTTGGTTAAGAGTTATAATGAAGAAAAAATCATTAGTATCGCGTTTTTAAAAAAATTTAAATTCTTTTTAATAAAAACAAAAAATATTCAAAATAAAATACAATTTTAATTTTTCTAAATTGTTTGATGGGACCGGAAAAAAATAGGGTCTGGTGAACAGTGTTATCAATTGAATTCAATTAAATTTCAGCCAAAATTTTTCATTCACTTTTTTAATCTTAAGATGATTTTTGTCTAAAAATTCTGTTTGCAAATATAAAGTTTTGTTTTAAAAACTGCTTCAGTTCTGTTTAATGCTAAAAGAAAAAATATAATTTTATTGTTTATATTAAAAAAAATTGATAACTCAACTGTGAAAAAAACTTTTAAATTGACTTTCTTTTAATAACACTATTAACTAGATTCAAAAGATAAAAAGATGTGTAAGGGTTCATTACAATCATCAAAACATCACACAAATATAATAATCTTGCTCTTGCTTTGAAATTTAATCTAAAATTAAAATTGTCAAAGTTAAAGGATTTAGAGGTCGAAGACAAAAAATAAATGAGAAAGTGACAAAAAAAGACAGATTTTTTAAGTCCGATATTTGGTTGAAAGAATTTTTTTTAAATTACGATAATTACGATAAGTTTGCATTAAAAAATACATTAATGAATTGTGGTGTAAAAAAATTGAGGGTTAAATAGGGTTTAAGAAACCTTTAGGTTGTTCCAGTGTTCAAATAATAATTAAGTGAAATATTTTGTAAAAAATACATTATAAAACTTATTTTAATTTTCAAGACAACAAAACATAACAACACTAATTACTAACCATGCTATCATCTATTAACTGATGACCCAAAAAAGGGTATTAGAAAATTTTATCAAATAGATATTCATTTAAATATACCTTTCCATAAACAGACAATTTATCAAGGAGTTTGCCCAAAATAGCATCATATCTGTTGTAATATTTTTCGATCAAATTTTCCAAATCAGTGAACCATTCGTAATACTTTGGCTCTGGTGTATTCTTTAAATCCTCGAATTTGTAATACTCATCAACTTTTTTGTTCATTCGATGCAGCATGTTGTGTAATCCTCGCTCTTTTAGATTTATATTTGTGTATTTTAGAGAACAAATTGTCATTCTTTTTCTTGTTATTGAAATAATTAATCATTTTTAATCTGATAAATTTTTTAAAAAATTCACTTTTGAATTTCTTCAATTCGATTATTGACATCAACCGAATTTTCTTCAATAAAATTTTCGAATTGATCCTTCAATTCTATAAGCCTGTTGTATTTGTTCTGAGTTGATATTCTATTTTGGTACTCAATTACTTTATCAGTCCTTTTATTTTTTTAATTTGAAATAGAGCTAGGATATTTTAATTGATTACCATAAAGCATGAATTGGTCCATTTATTGCTTTTAGACTCTTGGAATTGCGTCTTTCATGAGTTGTAGTTGATTTGTTAAAAACTTTTTCCATTTCTTCCAATTTTCCAATTTTAATAAGTTCTAACTCGTGTTCCTTCAAAATTAATTTATTTTATAAATAAAAAATTGAGATTATTGATTCAAAAAATTTTATTAGTAATATAATTAAATTTACGTAAAAAAATAAATAGAAAGTATTTGAATAATTTAAATTTTTACATTTTTAGACGAAGATTTGTAAATTTTTAAGAAGAATTCAGGAAAAATTGTAAAATATTTTTTTTCTTTTAGAATAAAAAAATAAAAAAGAGAAAATCATACTTTTTTGAAAATTGATAATAATCTTTTTTTAAAAATCTTTTAAGATTTATTTTAATAGGGTTAACCCCGTTGCTCCATTTTTTGTTAGCTTTTAAGAGGATCCTAGAATTTTATGTCTGAAATTATTTCTAAAAAAAATTGTTTTCAGAGTATAAAATTAAAAAAACAATTATTTTTGCTAAAGGGATGAAATTTGGTAAAATTATTGTTATTAATCTAAATTAAAATAATGAAAATGTAATGTTTAGTTTAGTTTATTACAATTGACTTTTTTTGTACTTTAAATAAGAATAAAGCTAAAAAATGTTATTTAAAAATGAAAGGCCTTTTAATATTGTTTATTAGTTGAGATATTTAATAGGGTTATTCTATTTTGTTAATAGATAATAGGGGTTATACAATTAATTAGGGGTAAATGTGTGAGTTTTTAGAAAAATTGAATGCAACATCGTAGAATAACCGGATTAGATATTTCAACCATGAATCAGTATTATAAAATTATTTTTTAAATAAAATTCATTAGCTTTTTCTTTATGGGCTAAAACGATTATTGTATCGAATTTTAATTATTTTTTTTTAAATTAAAAAACAAAAATTTAACCGAATCTCACCTGTTTAGCCAAAATGATTTTTTTAATTTTAATGTACGGAATATATACGTAAATTTACAAAATTTTATGTATAAATCAAAATCGATACTGTAACAAAAGGCTAATTTTTAGATTTCAATCGACTTTAATTTAAACTTTTTGATATTTTATTTATTAATATTTATTAAAATGTTTATTAATTTTAGAAATAAAAAAAATAAATAAAAAATTTGATTTTTTCTTTTAGCGAATATGATTTTACGTAAAATTATAATTCATATAAAATTTGGTAAATTTATGTAATATACAGTTACCGTAGCACCACTGTAGCAATTTGTCACCCTTTTAACACATTTAAGCTTTGCCTATCTTACTATATTTTATTTATTTTGCATCAATATTTAAATAAGATTAAAATTTTTACAATTTTAGTTAGACTATATTTTTTTTAGATTTTTAAAAAATAAGCTTTCGGCAGATCTTTTTTGTCAGTTTAACATTTTTGAATAAACCTTAAAAAAAAAATCCCAAAAACGAATTTGTTTTATAAATAAAAAATCAGACAAAATAAAATTCAATTTATCTCTTTTAATAAATTTAAATCGTTTGATAGTATTTTCAGTAATCATTTTTACAAATTGAAATATATATGATACACTTTTTTATTTTTTGTCGAAATTTCGGGAACAAATTTTAAAAGAACTATCGAACAGATTTTCTTGTTAATAAAATAATATTTTACTTTTATATTCTTTTTTTGAAAAGAAAAAAATAAATTACCGGCATAATTTGAATTTTATCACTAAAGTCAATTTCCTCCTTCTTTTTTGACTTTTTGTTTAGGGCAGCGGTTTTTGGCTTTCCGTTCTTCTTAGCTAAAGAATCGCTTTGTTTTTGAGCATTTGCATTCAGTCTTTTTGACTCAATATTAATTGTATTTACAGAATCTTTTTTAGCGTCTTTGGCCTCATTTGTAAGACCGTTTAACTTTTCTCTCTCGGAATCGGACAAATCTTTTTTTTTTAAATAAATTTAAGTCAAAAAAGTGTTTTATTTTTGGTGTTATTTTACTCATTAGGGTTAAAGTGAGATCGGCAAGGGATGGTTTATTGTTTTGAGATTTATTAAAGTCCTCTTCAATGACTGATGAGTCATTTAGTGCTGAAATTTCCTCAATGTTTTTTGATGCATCTTGGTTAATAGTTATGTGCTGGTTATCAAAAAAATTTTTTTCTTTACCTTTTATATCAATGTCATCATCATTAATAATTTCTATATTCTGTTGATCTTCCTGTGTAGATTGATCTATTCGAAGCATTAATTTTATAAAAGCCTTTTATAAAATTATTTTTATCGGATAAAAATTCAAAAAACCTGTAATAAAATTGGGTTTTGATCTGCGGTTCTTAAATCTATCTCTTTTCTAATTTTTTGTTTTAAAATTTTATCTTATCAATTCTTATCTTAAAATTACATCATCCAGTTTTTCAAATTTTCTCCACTTTCTCTCGATTTCGTCCAAATAGTGTAAATTTTTTTCACTGTACTTATCTCCGCCAATATTCCTTCAAAATAAGTTTTGATGATAATGATAATACATTTTTATTGACTAGATTACTTGACCGAAAAGCAAGTTCTCAGTGGTTTTATGGCACCGACTGATTCGACATTTATTGACTCGAGGAGCCACAAAAGAACGCACAATTGACGAGTCAATGAAGTTCTTAAATAATTTTATTACTTTTTCAAGTTGGTTATTAAATTTGCAAATACTTTTCCAGAATAAATCCTTCATCTTTGGAAATTAGTGATGAATAAATTGGTGTATATGGGGTGATTTCTTCTTTTAGTTTTTTGAAAGAGGTTTTTTGGTTCCGGTACGAATTCATTAATGATGTACTTAAAAAAATTAATTTTAGTAGATATTCATTCTAAGAAATGGAATCTAATTGTTAAAGAAGCTTGATAATAATAAAGTTATTTTATTTGATTAATTACACATGCTTTTAAAAATATGCTCAAAGCTGATTAATTTGTAAGAAAAATCAAAATTTTGATAGTCATAAAAAAGAAATAGTACACAAGAATTCTTCTGAAACAAAAAAAGATTTAGAAATCAAAATAATGCTAAAATGTTATCCGTTTTTTTTATCTTTGGTACTTTTTGATGTTCATTTAGAATAAATTTTTTTTTTTTTAGGTTTCAAAAACAAATTATTACTTAATTTTTATATAGATAATTAACGTCAGATTCGTTAATTTTATGAAGTAAATTTTTATTAAAAATTTTAATTTAAAATATTTTTTTGAATATTAAAGCTTCCTTTTACATCGATTTTTGTGAACATTTTTTTCGAATAAAAATATCCTGGTCAAAATTTTAATACCTTAATTTTTTTAGATGAATGATTAATAATTTTATAAATTTTTTAAATAAAATAATTGAAATTTTAAAAATATTAAAAAATTAGAATGTCTGAGGCTAAGCTTATTATTTGGGCCATTTAACGTGTCCTTAAAAAATTAGAAAGTCAGAATTCCTTGCTTGATACTGTAATAGATAATCATATAGATATTGTCTTATTAAAAAAAATCAATAAAAATGCTGAGAAATAAATTTTTTCTTGACAACTAAAAATCTTAAGCAATTTTTAATTTTTGATATCCGACAGGTTTAAAGATGTCTTTAAATTTTTTCGAAGACATTTATTTTTTAAAATATTAGCAATTTTATATTTATGTCATTAAATAATGAATTTAATATTTGAATTTTAATTTTTTGGGAAAATGAAAGAATAAATGTCTTCAAATTTTATGTTAAAATCTTTCGTTCAAGAATAAGATATTTTTCCAACTTTCGTGCAACTAAATCTTTGAGAAAAAAATCATAACAAGGTTTAGTCTTAAAAACTTAATCAAATATATAATCAATTTTATTTTCCTATTAGGTTTTTACAATTTTTTTGTTGAATTATATCCTTTTAGTATTTTTTTAAAACCTAATTTCTTTAAGTTATTTTAGTAATTAATAAAATGAATCAGCTACTAAGAGAACTTGAAGAGGATTCCTGCTTGTAAGAAAATAATGTCTAGAATGTTTAACAATCTCATTGTCAATACATCGTCCTTAATTTAAATATTTTTTTTAAATCACAAAAAGAAGAAATACCGTATCCCCTTGTTTTGCGACGCATGCTTTAATACCATGAGTAGGATATTTGGTGCATGGTCTAACATAGACCTCACAATGTTAAATTTTTTATTTTAAAAGTCGTATGGGTCACATAGTCGATACATATTAAAAACGTAGCGTTTAAAATAGAAATTCAAATAGAAAAGCAGAGCTTCAAAAAAAGTCCTTGTTAGAGACTCGGGGTTTTAAGCTTAAAAAAAAATTAAATATAAAAATATTGATTGAGTTTATTTTATAGATGCGACGTTAGAGTTATGGTAAAAAAAATATTAAATATAATAAAAAAGTTTAATTTTAATTATTGACCCGGCATTTAAATTTAAAAATTTAAGACAAAAAGAGAATAAAAAAATTTAAAAAAAAATTATTTTTTCGATTTATTCGTAGAACCTTTCTTTCTTCCTAGTGGCTTTCTAACTGAACCATTCTTGTTGTAAACAACTGGCGTACTAACACTTGTTGAAGTATTTTGTATATTTACACCAAATATTATTTGGTGTAAATATACAAACACCAAATTATATTTGGTGTTTTTATATCAAATTACACCAAATATCCTACTCATGGTATTAAAGCATGCGTCGCTAAACAAGGGGATACGGTAATGGACAAATATAATTTTAAATAAACTCATGTAGTAAATTTATATTTTTTTTGGTGAAAAAAAAGGCCAAATTATACAAATAAGTGTTGAAAAGAATTTACAACTAAGTTAAAATAGGAATAAAATTTTTGTTCACAAATGAACATGTCAAATGCCTCTGATATAAATTAGAATTATTTATTTGATTCAAATTAGCCAAGGTTTTCAATAAATATTTTAATTTTAAACAGAGGGTCAGATAACCAAATTTCTTTTTTTTTTTAAGAATCGATCAAAATAGTGGACATTCAAAGAACATGCATTAAAGAACGCTAATTTTAATTTAAATAAATTTTTTTAATAGAACACAAATTCTTTTA
The DNA here is from genome assembly GCA_010279815.1 of Brachionus plicatilis. Lineage (NCBI taxonomy): Eukaryota > Metazoa > Rotifera > Eurotatoria > Ploima > Brachionidae > Brachionus > Brachionus plicatilis. Next base: position 1,698,818 of record QEOQ01000640.1, on the reverse strand, counting down.
AAATTTTTATCTTTGGATACCTTTTTTTTGCCGGAACCGTAAACGGCCTAGTGCATATGCGGCTAGATAAATTTTATGGAGTGATTTAATTATTAGTGATGTCTTTAAGCAACAAAATCCTACTAGTTTGTGTTATTTGCCGGATGAGTCTGCGGTCTGATTGAGCTGGCCGATTCGTTGGTCCCTTCACGTGAAATAGTTCCATTTTTGCCTCTTTTTTCGTACTGATTAAGAACCGATGCATTATTTTCTGAATTGTAAGGCGTTGCCATGTTAGATCTTGCTTCAGAGTCACCAGCCGAATCGGCATAAAAATTCCTATTATGTTCTTCTAGCAACTCTTCATCGCTCTCCACATCCAATTCTTCATCCGAGTCAACCATCGGTCTAATTGACATCTGAATCGCCTTCGTATCAGCATTAGATTTTTTTATCTTTTTGATCAAAAAATGGTAAAAAAAAAATTAAAAATTTATTTTCAAACTCTTTCTTCTTCCTCTTTTCTAATTAGATCAAAAAAACTGTGTCCAAGCTTCACTCGGTGTAAATAATTCCTTCAAAATTTAACTCTAAAAATTTTTGGAAAAAATTTTCTGAAATTTTTTACTTGGTTCGGTTTACTTCACTTTGCAGAGTTAAAAGTTGTTTATTTTTTTTGTAATTGCGTAGCACAAAATTTTGATTAGACTAAATTTTTTTTTAAATAAATTTATTTTTTTTAAATAAAATAAAAGAATACCGTTGACTTTCTCCTAATGGCATTGCTGAAATTTATGCTAATATTTTTATTCTGGTATTCCTGGCTAATAGTTTCTTTATTCTTGTTAGGGTAGGGGCCAAAGCCATGCTGAGCGATCAATTTATAGTCCATGACTAGAGGTTCACCGATTATCTTGTAAGGCACATTCAGCGGAGTCCTAAATCCCATGCCAGTCATCTGTTCTTTGCGTCGATTGTAGTTTTGGCGACGAACATCTTCCCTTGCTGGAATAGTTGGATTGTAAACATTAAAGCACCTGGCTTGAATCTTTACGCCTCTGTGAACTGGCGATTGCTCGTCAAAGGCCTTGGAATCAATTTCATTCTGAATCATGTCGATACTCATCAGTGTAAGCCGGCATCTATTGAGCAAAGATTTTAATTGCTAAGTCTCAGACTCTCAGAAATTATTTAGCAAATAAAAAAAATTAAAACCTAAATAGGTGTTTTTAAGAGTCTTTTTTTTCTCAATTTCTAAATCCTTCGTTACCATGGTTTGAAATAGTAAAGTTTAAATAGAAAAAAAATATAAACAAATTTAATTTTTGTTTCTTCAAGTTATGTTATTTAACTTGTTCAATGCAGTCCTCGGTAGCAATTCAAAATTTTCAACTTTCCTATATCTTGTTTGATTTTCAATTATTTATTTAATAAAATTTTTATTTGCTTTTTTTTTAAATTGTTAAATTAAGTGAGCCTTAAAACAGGAGTTTTTAATTGAAAAAATTTATGAGAACAATTTGAAGAATGTTAATTTTATTAGCTAACTGTGTGTGATTCTCTAAGTGGGAAACTTGTTCCTAAACGGTGGAATGATTGAAATTTGTTGAATATCTCAAATCTAAACAAGCCTGGAGAAAAATCGAGCTTTTAATCCAAGTTTCCGACTACAATTAGGCTCTAATTTACAAATTAACTTTTGAACAAAAATTTCCCTAACCACTTTTAACAAAACATGTTACTTTTGAATTTTATATTTAAAAGTAATTAAAAGTAATAAAAATTTGAGTTATTTCGTGATTTTAAGCACTTAACGACCAATCTAAATATATTTTTGCAGATTATGGACCCACTGCAATTGTGATGTTAAACCAATTTGATAAAAAAATATTTGAATTTAAAGTATATAATTATTTCTTTTGTCAAGTCATAAATAAAAGTCAAGTTTTGTTACTAATTTAGAAATTAGGTAAATATTTTATTGCATTTTAACAAAAATTATCTCAAAACAAGACTAAAATCAATTAAAATAAATTTAAAACCTTACTCAATCTCCTAAAATTAGTTAGAAAAAATGCTGTTATCGATCATAAAACTATTTTTAAAAATAGAAAATTTTCTTTTTTATCTAAATGTTTATCTTAAAGTTAATTTTTTCCTTAAGTTTCGATAAAAAAAATTAATTTGATATAAATAATAAGAAATGATAAATGAAATGATTTAAGATTAAGAAAAATTTTATTTTTAATTTCAATTTTTTTCTAAATGATTACCGTAAACCCTTTCGAGATAAAACATGGGCTTTTGCAACAAAAAAAAATTTATTCCAAGTATAAAAGCGACCATCGACCATATAAAAATTTCCCTGAAATGATTTGTGCACTAGTATGTGTTTTATTTTTTAATTTAATTTTTTTTTTTTAATTTAATTTAGGGGAGGAACATTGGCAGTTTGGAATGGTAATTAACCTCCCTTTCAGTCCCGTGTTGAGTAGTTTTGATAGTAAAAAAAGGTGAACAAAAATTAGTAATTGTTACTTTTTTTTTGGAAATCATTTGACTTGGCTTTTTTCAAAAAAAAAGATTATTGAAAAATCTGTTTAAAAGTCATGATGATTTAAAATTTTTAAAACTAGTCAAAATGACTGTTTTGGTGTTTCAATTTTTTAAACAATTTTTTTAAAATAATTTACAAAATTTCAATTTTTAACCCTGCATCATAGAAATTTACTATTTAGACCGGGGCACTTTACGTCAGAATTTTTACTTTTTTCATTTTTATTTTCAGTATAGGGTTAAGAATTTTAAAGTTCAATCAAAGCATGTAAAAACATATTCTAGTTCACATATCTTGATTGGGGCCGATTTTAATATGGACAACAATTTAAGTTTTAAGTTAATTTCAGATTTGCCATAAATTTTGTCACACAATTTAATTTTTATTTAAATAAAAGCTATCTAATTCAGATGCAGATGAGTTTTAGATTTTGATGTCGCGATAAAATATTGGTTTTCACGCTCACCTAAAGGAAAACCAATTTGAAATTGTCAAAAATTGTCTTGTAAAAATTTAAAAGGGTTAACCGTAGGAATTGTCAATTTGAATCAAAAAAAAATAATTCTCTTTTAATTTATTAAATTTGACTTTTTTAGAAAATTTGTTGCGTAATCATTGAAAAAAATATTTTCTTTAAGATGATGTTTTTAGGTTTTTAAGTGGTGGCTTATAAAAATATGAAAATTTAAAAAATTTAATTAATGTTGATAATTTGCACCTAAACCTGATAGCTAATAAGTAAAACTTCAGTTTTTAAAAATAATCTTGTCATCATTTGCTTAGTTAAGTTTAACTAGTGCAATCGACATACCTACATATCATTTCTAGGGATCTGGATGCTTTGGTATTTTAATTACTTTGAAAAAACTTTTAAAAAGGTGGATAATAAATTAAGCGAAGCCAGATAACTAAGTGACACAAATTAATAAAATGATGAGAATGAAAAATTCCACATAAATTTATTTCTTTTCAAAATTTAAATACTTTGAATGTAAAATTTGAATAAAAAAAATAAAAATGTTAATTTTTTTTATATAGAAAATTTGATCGAAAATTGAAAAATAAACTTATTTTAATTTTTAAATCGAAAATAAAATTGATAATTTTTCTTGGTTTGTCATCCAAAAATTAAAAGGATTATTTTTATATAAGGCTCTAAATTATATTTTTATTTCCTTTCCCATAATTTTTAGACTAAAATACCCCTATTTATTTCAGTATAAAATAAAAAATCATTGGTCAAAAAAATTACCCTATTACTCCAAATATTATTCTATTTAACCCATTTAACTGTATAAGACTTTAAATATGCAGTGACGCTATTTTTTTCACAATTAAATATTTAATAATTAAAAATACATTCTCTCTTTCTTGCTCTCATAAAATTTCTCTTATAAAAAAGTGTTTATTTCAAAAAATAAAAACAAAAAGAAAGTTTTTATAAGCTTAAATGTCACAAAATGAAGAAATTCAATTTATAAAAAGTATATACTGATCAAGATCCAAAAGACGCAATAAATGACAGACTCTTGTTAATCATTTGATTAGATGATAAAAAATCATTTTTCTTGATGATTGTGATCAGAATTGTTCCTCAAGTCGCTATTTTTCAAGTCTTACGACCAGAAAGTGATTTTTACTACTTGAGATGATTCTTTTCGATAAAATCAAATTAAAGACCAATCGGTCATACTCATAATTTTATTTCAATATGTTAACAAGCTAAAATTTTTTTCTTAATTAATTTTTTAAATAAACTAGAAAATAAAATTTCAAATTGAATTTTTACAAAAACTATAATTTAGTAAAAATTAAACTAAACAAAATATCAACTCAAGTAATGATTTAATTTTTTACTGAAAAAATATTAATAAATAAGTCGAGTCGTGACATGGACTTGACTTGAGACCTGAGACTTAATACTTGAGGAACAACTCTTATTGGGATGATTAAAATCATTATTTTTTCTTTTTTATTAAATCTTCTTTTAAATTCAATCAATTTTAAACTTTTAAACTTTGTTTCGATTTTTTTGTTTTTTAACATTTTACTAATTGTTTTAGAATGAAATCAAATCGTAAAAACTTAGTTTATTTTGTACAAATAAATAATTAATAATCAATTAAATAATCGCTTAATAAATTTATTGGAAATTTAAAAAATTTATTCCTTAATGAGTTAAATGGGTATAAGGGATTAAAATTCTTAATTTATGGTTAAATTTCGGGATAATTATATACAATTTTAGGTGTAATCGTATTAACCGCTTTAACCCCTTTGGACCTCACACAATTAACCACCGGAGGTAAAGTATTGACTGAAAAAAATTGGGTGACTATTTTTGAAGTTTTCGAACAAAATGGGTGCCAAATATTCAATAAAAAAATAGGGCAACCGGTTAGACTTGGTTTCCATAATAATATAATAATTAATTTATTAATTTTTTAAATTATTAAAGTAAATTTTTTAGTTGTTGAAATTATTTTTTTTAAATGTTAAAATATTGTTCAAAAACGTGTTCTATTTCAACACTAAGCTCCAATGTTTCGACAATTTTCAAATTTATTTCTAGAAAAATTTAACTTCATATAAATCTGATATAATATTTATTCATAAACAATGTAAAAATAATCTAAAAATTAATAAGACTAAAATCCTGAGAATTTTTTAATCAATTTCGTTCAAATTTGTGTAGTCAATTTTTTCCATTTGAACACTCTCCTCACTCTCCATGTCATAATACTCTTCTTCACTTGCACTCTCAGAGGAGATTTCCGCATCACTCTTGTCCACCGAGCCATTTAGCTCATTAGGCACAGATCTTAAACGGTACATTAGCACATACGCATCTTTATTGACTATTTGGCTCGTCGACTTGACAGGCATTACAACCTGATCATCAAACAAACGCCAGTCCAGCTCATTTTTAGTGGTGTCAGCTTTGTCATGGGTTCGAGCAAAGGCAGTGTAGTGACCAATGGACAAAGAATTTCCTAAGTGATTTATCACACCACATAAGTCATAAATCACATTTTGTTTATCACAGTTAACCAAAAAGTCAGCCATGTTCAAACCAACTAGAGGAAAATTGACCAAGTCGTCAATTTTGTTGTAAACAACCCGGTTTTGTAATAGATAGCCAAATCTTGAATTCATCAACAATTCATTTGATGTGTCGAACATTTTTTTAGCCTGAAATCGTTTTAGAGTTATTATTAGATACTTTGGCAGCCTCCAAAGACTCATTTCTTTTATTGCTTCCTGGTGCTTTTTACACCGAGAACAATACCATGGATTGTCGCTGGTCAGCTTTTCTGGCTGAGTGAACAGCTTCAAGCAGTCATTTAATTCAATTTTAGAGTTGAATTGTAAATGACAATCATTTGAGAGATCAAAATTGCTTCGGACTGATCGATTTTGGATCGTATTGTTCCATTTTAGAATGATTTTTATAAAAATATCTGAATTTTTTGCTATTTCAGGAACTTTGGATGGCTCTATTTTTTTGTAATTGGGCCTGGAACTTGTCGAAGACTTGTCGAGTATTTCTATGTCATAAATTGATTTTTTAGATAGATCAAAATTTTCGAGTTTGACTGATTTTTGAGCTTCTTTCAAAACATTTTCCTTTAGTATGTCATCAAAGTTGTCAGATTTAAGCTCATTTTGGCTTAGAGACAAGACAAATGGTAGGCCTACTCGGTCAGATGGCATTATACAAGTTGTTGAACTGTGCTTTGACCAATCTTTTTTTTGACATTCTCTATACAAAAAATAAGTTTTAATATTTTATATTTTGTTTAGAATAAAAATAAAATTTCAAACTGAGATAAACTATTCGGAATTAAGATAAAAAATTCAACATTTAGTTCTTTTTTTTTACACATAAAAAGCTTTAAAAAAGACTATTTTTTTCAATTAATTTATTATTTAAAATATTTATTATTATTCCATAAAAATTGTGATCTACCGTAAATTATCAGGGGTTTCTGGTGCATAAATAGTACTCAAAACTCTGTTACATAGGACTCGTTAAATAAATAATTTTGTTATAACACAGGAATTCTAATAAATTTAATTAATCTAAAATATATTTTTTTACTTATTGCTCAACCCATTTTACATCAGGGTCGCGAAGGGTAGTTTGTAAGGATTGACTTTACAAAAAAATCTCTTTTCATCACAGACAATAATTTCATTGATATTAATATTGGTCTTTTTTATTTAATAAAATTGTTTTTCAATTCAAAATTTTGTACTAAAAAAAATGTTTTTTCTTTTCACCACAATAAAAAGCAAACTTTTGTGTGCAACGGGTGTTCTTTGTCTTTGCAAACAAAATTAGACTACATAATCATATTTTGACGTGTTTATTGGGACAATTTATAACAAAGCGCTTTTCTATTTTTAATTTCAATTTATGAAATGAATCAGATAATAGCTCTAGTTTTTTTATACAACTTTTATTTAACTTTTTTTTTTTTTAATGAGGGATATTATAAAATATAATTATGAAAATAAATAGAATATTGTGCAAATTTGAACAAACGAATTCTAAGCTCTGCAAAGACTCTGAAATTTTCTGTAAAATGAACTCCATCAAAAAAACGTTTGATTAAAAATTTACAAAATTGCAGATTTTTTACTGAACTTAGAATACAATTTGTACTAATTTGCACAATATTGTTTTGTTTGTAGAACCATTTTTGAAAAATTAGAAAAAAAATTATAACATTATTATTTTTTGAACTTTTATTTTTGTACTAAAATTTCATAATGTCATTAAAAATTGTTTTATTTCAAAAGTACTCATGTTAGTTTTTAAAATCTTTTTTTTAAGTAAATGAAAATATTTCTGCTTTGAATTTTTTAAATTATAAATTTAATTTTAGCTAAATATCTTCCGTACTTGAAAATGAAGTAAAAGTAACGATTTTTTAAATTAATATTTTAATAAATATTTTTTTGGTTATTCTAATCATATATTTTGTAATTTTATGTTATTGTTTAAATAACATTTAATTCAAACAGTTCTAAAATTGTTGAATCTTAGGAAAAAATAAGTACAATATAAAAAAAATGTTAGGGTCCGAATTTTTTTTAAACATTAACCATCAAGATCGGAGAAGACTTTAAAACTTCTATTTATCTAAAATAAAAAACAAGGGGTTTTTTGGGCTACTTTCCATCTTTTATTGTAAAATTCTATGTTATTATAAAAAACTAAAATAATTTATTAATTCAAATATTTTAAAAATTACCGATTTAAGGACTAAATTAGAGAAATGCATTATAAAATTTTCGCCTAGTCTAATAGACTTCATGAGTCTTTACGATGATATTTTTAAATGATGTTTAATCATTAAAATAGTTAAATCTATAAAAATTTTGTTTTTTTTATTGAATTTAACCAGAGTTGTTTAAAAGTCCAAAAAAAAAGTCCAAGTCATTAAAAAAAATTAAAGTCTTTGGTCGGACTTTTGAAAAAAAAAAGTCCGAACTTGGACTTGACTTGAGACTTGTGACTTTTAAACAACTCTGAATTTAACTTTTAATAATAAAACAAGTCTTAAAAACTTCTCGGTTCTTCTTGTGTTAAGCGGACCAAAAATTCATCTATTGACTAAAAATCTTTCCAAGTCATTGCAAAATTATTAAATGCTTATAAAAACTTAAATTTTAAAAGAACTTAATTTCAACTTGTGAAAATTTAAAAAAATCTTAATTTTTTTTCCTTCTAAAATTGATTAAACACTTTCAAGTAATACTTACAAATTACAATAAGCTGAACGGAAACAACGAGTGCATCTTGGCAAAGTATTTTCCAAATCAGGCTTTTTCGATGAACAAAATGAACACACTCTCGGATCAATTTCATTTAAAATTGGATATTTACAAGCTTGCTCTATTCTAATTTCAACGCATGGTTCTCTTGTCCATTCTTTGACCAACCTTAAACAACCAAAAAGCTCAGATTACTTTTTTCTAAACTCAGAAGCTTACATTAAAAAATTTTTATTTTTTCCAAGCAGGGGCATCTTATCATGTGGCTGCAAATTTTCATAATACGAATCAAACTTGAATCCGATCAACTCTTGCTCATCTGTTTCATTACATCTCTCGATAACACAAACTTTTAATTCCTTATTCTTATAAAAATTGGAGCCAGACTTGATACTCTGCGTAAAAGACTGAACAGTGTCGTCTTCGCAGTAAAACCATTCGGAGAAAAACACCTGGTTTTGAGCATGAGTGAAAAAGTTAATTTTTTTTTTAGACTTGGCAACAGGAACTAATAAATTGTTGAAGGGCTCAAAAGTGATTGAGGACCGCTCACACTCAGGACATGTTAACTTAGACTTGAATTGGCCGTAGAAATTGTCGACTATGACCGAATTTTCTCGGCTCAAAAATCTTTCCCACGATTTGCCAGCAACTTTCAAACACTCGTCCATGCTGTCCATTACACACTCAAGTGAATCCTCGTAAAAAGGCTTCTTAAGTACTCGATTCATGTCCTCATGAATCAGACTAATCAATGAGCTCATGAATTCCTGGGTGTCCTGCTGTTCAAAGCCGCGGAAATTAGAATACTTCGAACAGATCAGTTCTCTCAGTTGATTTGGAATCAGATAATTCGACTCAGCTGTCCACAATCGACGGATCAACATGGCAAATTGAACTGCCATTTTGCCATTTAATCCAAGTGCATTGTTTAAATTTAGTTCTTTTTGAAAAATTTCTTTATTAACTTTGACAAAAAATAAATGCTAAAATTTTCCTCAACTAATTTACTTAATCTTACAAAAATAGTCTCTCAAGTCAGTGGCATTCGCTAGGAATTGTAAAGCAGCATTCATGTAGCAAGTGTTGCCCAGATTGGCAAGACCAGTGAAGCCATAGTTGGTCGAGGTCGGAATTATGATTGATTTTGGCTGCGGAGATGGAGATCGCGATGATGATGGAGATCGATTTTGAGCTTGTTTGGCCAAATTTTGCTCAATTTTTTCCTCTTTGATCAAAGTCTTCCATTTTTTATTGCATTTGGTGAACAGATTTAGCTCAATAGATGTATTCGATGATTTAAAAATGCATTTTTCAGGCACAATTTTATCATTTAATTCTACATTCCATACAAAAAGATCATTAGGCTCAGCATGGTGTTGACTAAGGAATAGTTTGTCAGTTGTCTTGAAAAAGACGACACAATTTTGGCCCTGGCATTCGAGTTTAATCGATTCTCGGATGGCATTTTTGACATACAGAAACCATGTTATTTTATCTTCAGATTGATACCAGTCATAGCGGATTGAAGTGAGATTGATTTTTTTGGCTTGTTTGTCCTGGGATGCTTTGCTCAATTCCTCTTTAGCGACCATTTTGAAGAAAAAAAATTTAACTGTTCTCTCTTTTAAGTTGCTTGATATAATTATGCCTTTAAAAAATTTCAAGAATTAAATTATGAAAACTGAATAAAAATGCAAATAAAAAGTCTAAATTAAATTATTTCAAAATTGCATTGTGCAAGGTTGCAGCTTTCATCGCTGGTTTCTTGTTCATACAATTTTGTTTCTTGAATAAAATAATTCTAGAATTCATAGCGAAAAAAACGAGCTCAATTTTAATTCATGTGTCTAAAATTAACTTGAATATTTATTTATTAAAGTCACTTAATTTTTTTTAATACCATAATGTGATAATTAAGCATTTTAATATTGATTATTTTTTTTTGTAATTTAACACTGGACGACAAAATTTTTTTAAACCCTCCAGTCACAAAAAAATCTGAAATAATTTTTTGTTAACATGAAATGAAACCAGTGAGTTTATGTTGCTTTTTTTGATCTTTAATTGCACAATTTTATTTCAATTTAATATCAAAAAACACCTATTTGGTGATCAAGAAAAAAAATAGGAAAAAAATAATGAAAGAAATTTTTTAAACAATTCAATAAAAGTCCAAGAATTTTTCAAGGCTTAAGACAGCAAAGATGAAAATCTATGCAGCTGGAAGCCAACTTTATGACGAGATTTTCAATTTTGATTTTTTAGTAAGTTGAAAAAACTATTTTTTTAAGGCATCAAAACCAAATTTTTGTGCTTTTAGTGCGACGCTAAAAAACAAATATTTACGGTAATTAAATTAAAAAATTAGTAAGAAATACAGCGATGATTTGATACTTTAATTGGTTAATTTGAATTTTTCGAAAAAATTCATTTGTTACAAAAGGTTAAATTAAGAAAAATTACGTATAAACAAAAATGTCAAAAAATTCTATTTGTAACTTTTTTCAGTAAATTAAAAAATTTAGAAAAAAAATTCAAAGATTTTAGGTAAAATTTCATAAAAAAAGAATTTTGAAAAAGTTTATAATATGAATTAGAAGTTATAATTATATATTTAAATTATTAAATTATTATCTATCTTATTAAGAAAACAAAATTGTTTTTTTTATTGGATTTATTTCTTTAGTTTAAATATTTTTCCGTATTTTTTATAATTTCAATAAACGATTAATAAGATAACGGTGTAAATTAAAAAAATGTTTGTTTAATATTTGAATTAATAGTTAACTTAGAACCAAACGATTAATTTTTTTGTGCTTAATTACGAGCCTCAAACTCGAGCAATCATATATGGAAAATGACTATCTTAAGTTGAGTACTGGTCAAGTGAATCAAAGAAAACGGATTTATGTTAAATTAGAAGAAAGAATTAATCAAGTTGTCTCTGAATTTTCTTTTGATAAAATTTTAGATTATTTATTTAATATGAATTTGTTTTATCGAGTTAATGAGATACCTAAAATGACAATTTTATCAAGAGGAATCAGTTGGGCTATATCGATGACACTAAAATATTGATACAGTTAAATTGTATTGATAAATAAATTAACAGAGTTTTTCTTATAATAGTAATAGTGGAGGTAAAGTAGTTATCAAAAGTAACTTCGTCATTCTTTTTTTCTCACTATTCCAAAAAATTCTTTGTTAATGACCGCTTTGAAACTGTTTATTATTTTCGCATTATTAGCATTCACTGATAAACTGTTCCATGATTTTAAGCAGCGGTTTGTAAAGTAATTTATAAATTAATTTTCTCAATGAGGCTTTGTGATTAATTTTTAGGACAAGTCTTTTGTCATGTAATCTTCGTAGGATTTCTGCATTTCAAGAAAAATTGATACCAATTGTTATCTCCTCTAAGAAATGAGTGATATATTGTTATTATATCGGAAACACCAATTGAATTAAGTCATCGGAATTCCCAAGACGGAAAAAGTTGAAAAAAATTACATCCGTTTATAAGTTGAGTACTGGTCAAGTGAATCAAAGAAAACCGATTTTTGTTAAATTAGAAGAAAGATCCAAAACCATCCTTGTTCACTGCTGAACATCAGTAGCGGATATAATAATAATAATAATAATAATTATAATAATATAAGGTTATAGAATAAAGATGACTTTTAATCATCCTTAAACGGAGCACAAGGATTAGTTGCGCTATGGTAACCTGTACAAACTTTTTTTAACAAAAAATAGTTGTCTAGTTTATTTTTAAATCCATTTAACGTTGTTTGCTCAATCATTTCTCTTGGTAATTTATTCCAGACATTTGCAACTCGGTTTGTAAAAAAGTTTAATCTTGTATTATTATTTCTGACAAGTTGTTTTTCAAAACCATAACCATGACTTCTTGTTTCATAATGTTCCGACAATTGATCCAACGGGTAATGCCACTCAACCTCATCAAAGTTTTTTACAATTTTAAACTTTTCAATTAAATCACCTCTTAATCTTCTTTCTTCAAGCGTTGTAAGTTTCAATTGTCTAAGACGTTCCTCATTGCTCAAGTTTTTTAACTCTCCGATTAGCTTCGTCGCCCTTCTTTGTACTGTTTCTATACTTGCTATGTCCTTCTTTAACATCGGATTCCAAACTTGGACAGCATTCTCTAAGAGAGGTCTAACTAGGGAAGTATACAACTTCTTGATTGTTTGCATATCACGGTATTTAAATGTACGTTTGATTAGACCTAAAGTTTGATTAGCCTTCTTAATAACTGCTGCGATATGTGCTGAACTTTTCAAATGGTTACTAAAAATCACACCTAAGTCTCTTTCTTGAGTTGACTCATCTAATTTGTAACTATTTTCCGAATGACCCAATTTAGAATCGCATTTTTGGTTGTTTGGGCCATAATGAATGACAACGCATTTTTCCTCGTTAAATATAACTAAAATTCAATTATCAAATAATAAATTAAAATTTAGATCTCTCTTTTTTATTCTTTAAGGTAACGCTCGAGAACTCGTTCACATTCGGCTTTTAGGATTGACTTAGATCTGCTCGAAGCCCGTCCGATCTTTCAGATCCTTCAACTTGGATAATGCTTGCTTTTTAAATCTTCCTTCCCTAAAAGTGACCGCTATCTTCTCCAGGCGGCTGCCGTTCGCAATAATCACCAAAGTGCTCTCAGGCTTTATACTAATGCTGATGAGGCTTGCTCACGAAAGGGCGGGCTGCTTTCTCCGTTGCCATTTCTTTAATTTGGTCCTTATAAGGCTTTACGATTCATACTAGCGTCATAATATACTTTTGCATCTTATTTAAAGTATCCGTGCTTTGTTCTGGGACAGACGGCTAGTATTCTAGTACAGAAACTGCTTCGTTCATTTCTTAAACTTATGTCGAATATTTGTTAAAATTTGCCAATTATTTTTTGTTTTATTGTAAAATTAAGTATAGCGCTGATTTATTTGGAGGATTTGGCCATTTTTTTAGGTTTATTAACGTTATTTCACGTTGAAAATATGATTTGACTTTAACTTTGTAAAATTACGATAAGTGTACAAAAATAACTTCTTTGACGGAAAATTACCGGTTTTCAAAAATGTCAAAATAACGGTAAATTGTGGCTTTATTGTGGTTTTCCATTTAAAAATTGATTTTCAAATTTGATTGAGTCATATTCCATCCTGCCCTGACAGATCTCTCACTCAAGTCAAAAAGTCGATTAAGTTTATTAGAGGCCTTTTGGTGTACAAAATTGGAAGAGGTATCACTGCTGAATTTTGAATAGCTTGTATTTTTTTTATGTTAGTTTCTGAGAATGAGTTTAAACCAGAGTTGTTTAAAAGTCCCAAAAAAAAGTCCTAGTCCAGAAATTTTTTTTTAAATTTGCTAAATCAGGCTTCATTTCAAGAAATTTATATACTCTTGGGTTGTCTTATGCAATAGATTTGCCATATATCAGATTTTTGTTGCATTTTTAGCATAAATTTCTTCTTCAGTATTCTAAATTTTAAAGCCTGAACTCGGACTTTTGAAAAAAAAAAACTTGACTTGTGACTTGACTTCTAAACGAGTGATTTTGTCGAAAATATTTCTCATTTCGTTTATTCGTATGAACCACCTATGGTAAACAACCTTGAATACCTTTGAAAATTAGAAAAATTTATACATACATTAAACCTCAATGATCCCCTTTTTATCATTGGAGACTTAAATATAGACATGTAATGAACTAGCAAAAATAATCAAATTGAATCTTTTATTGTAACTGAACCCAAAAAAATCAGTCAGACAATTAATGAACAATCTAATCATACAAGATCTTTATCTAAGCAAATCAACAGAATAAACTACAACTTAAATATTTTTTTAATCAATTTTATTTAATTGTTTAGAAGGTTTGTTATTAATTATAAACTCTTAAGTTTTGTAAAAAATTTTGGTAGAATTAAACTTTCTAAAAATTTGTAAAACATAACTTTGTTTAATTTTAATTTTTATTTATTGATTTTCAATTTAATTTAATGCATAAGTTCAATCAGCCCTTGAGGTCTGACATATGTCGTTTGATTGAATTAAATTACAGTCGTACCTCGATTATATCAACATGCACTTATTTTAAGCCTTATTTATATCAATCATCTTTAAAAGACAAACGGACGTCAATACTTTTACATTGTTTTTGTATCCAGTTATATCAAATTCACTAATATCATGTTTCGCTTGTATCATGTATATGAAACAATGAGTGAAAAAATAAACGGTCGTAAACGTAGAAAAGCATTAACAGTTCAAGATAAATTAGACCAATTGAAATTAAACAAATACAAACAATTACTAATGAAGAGATCGCAACAAAATATGGCTTTGATCCATCATGTATTTCTAAAATTCTTAAAAACAAAGAAAAATATCTTAAAGAAGTCAATACGTGAACAACAAAAAAATGTAGAATACAAAATGGAATGTTTGAGATAATCGACAACGCCGTGTATGAGTGGTACAAGAATGCTAGAGCTCACAAATTGTTTCTCTTTCGAGCCATCTTAAAACAAAAACCTTAGAGTTTTTTCAACTATTTGAAGCAAAGGGTCATAAATTTGAAAAGGTATTTGAAGCGTTTAACGGTTGGTTGAATCGTTTTCAAGATTGGTTTAATCTCTGTAGCAAAAAAATTTGTGGTGAAAATGGGTCGGTTAATGAAAACGATATTCAATCGGGTCGTAATGATTTGAAAGATGCTATAAAAAATTACCCACCGAATAATGTTTATAATGCTGATTAGACTGGACTTTTCTATCGACTTGGGCCAGATAGAAACATATTCCACCGAGATGAAGAAGTTAAGGGTTATAAAAAAGACAAGGCAATGATCACTTGTATGTTGGCTACTAATGCTAGAAGGAGAGTAAAAATAAAACCGTACATAATTGGAAAATGTAAGATACCGAGATGTTTTAAGAATGTTAACAATTCTTCCTGTGAAGTTTAACTTCAACAATAAAGCTTGGAAGACAAATGAGGTATGGAAAGATTGGCTTAAGTGGCTTGACAACCAAATGAACGAAGAAGTTCTGTTATTGGTAGATAACTGTCCAGCTCATCCTGATGATGAAGATTTTGGACTCAAAAACATAATGGTAAAGTTTTTACCACCTAACACAAGATCTGTACTTCAACCATTTGACGCTAGCATTATTAATTCATTCAAAGTTAAATATCGAATTCAGCTTATCAAAGACTTTATCAAAACATTTGACCAAAACAAAAAAAATGAACAAATTAATTTAGATAAAGCTTTTGACTTTATTTCAATCGCTTGGTCTCAAATAACTGAAAAAAACAATCCAGAACTTTTGGATCAAAACTGGGAACAACTGAACTACTAGATAATAACGAAGACGAAAACGATCAGAATGATATGCAAGCTTTGACTATAGCTTTATTAGAATTAAAGACTAAAAAGCCTGATTCAAATATAATTGTGAGTGTTGAAGAGTACATTAAAGTCGATGAGAGTGCGAAGCATTTTAATTTTTTGAACGAAAAAGACATGGTTGAATTAATTTCAGCTAAATGTGATTCAAATAAACCCTTAGAGGTAGTCAATGACACGTCTGATGATGATGATGGTATTGAGATTCCAAAGATAGATCATGATTGTGGTGAAATTCATTTTAATAATTTTATTAATTATTATAGGCAATTTGACTGTGCCACGGCTGATGAAATAAGTTTTATTAGGGGTTAGGGGATAAGATTGAAAAAGAAAAATTATTGAAATTAAATCAAAAACTAAAGAACTAGACTACTTTAAACTATAGAACTAGACTTTATTTGTACGAAATATGCATGGATTTTTTAATTTTTTTTTAAATAAAATTTTTCATTTATATCATGCCTCACTTATATCATTTTGACCCCCTCAGACAAATAGGATGATATAACCGGGGTACAACTGTATATAAACTTACTGATTCTAAAGTCTGCAAAAACTCTGCAATTTTCTGTAAAATGCACACCATCAAAAAACATTTGTTAAATTATGCAGTAAGTTGAGTCTTTTTTTATAAAAGCAAATGTTATAATAGCATTATTATTAAATCAACATCATTAAAATAGTACAAATTCATAAAAAGCATAAATAAAATGGCAAGATCATTAAAAAATTGTTAAAAAAGTATTATTAATTTAACATTATTAAAATAGCACATGCATTAAATCATAGTCAAAAAAGCAAGCGAAAGAAAATTATATATTAACAAGTGATTTTTTTTTCAAAAGTAAGCTTAGCTATAAATTTTTTTTTGGAAGTTTTTTGTTTCATTACTTTTCAATAGGTATAAATTACATATTACAACTGTATTTCGCAAAAATTATTACTTTTTTTACTTTTTGTACTGTAATTTTTATACTAAAATTTCACATTGACTGAAAAAAGAAAATTAAAAATAAAAAAAAAATTGATAATGACTCGAAAAATTGGACGATTCGAGAAGGAATATTTGATTATTTTATTTAAGACTCTTTAATAATAAACAAACAAAAAAACATTGACCCTGATTTCATATGATGCATAAATATCCTTTCTATTAATAGGTGTGATTTAAATAAAATTTTAGAATCTATAAATTAAAGCTGAAACTATGTAATTAGACAGAAGATAATGCGCTTTTTTTCAATTATTTTATTTATTAAAGTAGTGTCTAATGATTATCCTAGAACAAATGTGATCAATTTAGACAAATTTTTGCCCGAAAGCTCATACTTTCCTAGTTATTATGGATTTTATGAGGAAAAAATTGATTTATACAATTCTCAATCTAGTCATCTTTTTGAAAGAAACGACAAAGAGATGGAGTGTAAAAGAGATGAAACGTTACAGTCTTGTGACTCATTTTACTGCGATTCTGAAACTAAATTAGAATTTGAACAATGATTGTGGTACCTTTAAATCACGAATATTATATTTTATTATAAAAAAATTATTCTCATGGATTTTCAATTAAAAGAGACAAAATTGAATAAAAATAAAATTTAATTTTTTTATGATTTTTTTCGACCAATTTCGCAGTCACAGTGACCGATTTATAAGAAGATGAACATTACAATTTATTTCGATTTGAGTTTCAAACGTTTTATTGATTAAAAATTATTGATTTGAGAATTAAATCTAATTGTACAATAATTGTTATTAAAATATACAGTAAGAATTGTCAGACATATAGTAAATTGCTACAAAAATATAAATTATAAATTATAAACTAATTTTATGATTAAACAAGATAGAGACTAGCTCTCGCGTTTTGGCTGTTGGAATCGTTGCGAAGTTTTCGAAGGAATTTAAATTAATACTCAGACTATCTTGTTTCAACAAATAATTTAAAAGTCAACACTTAAAAAAGAAAGAATTTTTTCCTATATTTTTTGCTTAACTTTTTTTTTAATACGAATGAGCTTTAGCTAGTCACACACATAAATAAAAAAGGCTTTAAATTATTTTTAGCACTAATTTTAATATTATTATCACTACTAGAAAATGAAAAACAGAATATCAATATGCTACAAAACCAAGATGATCATGATCATGACTTAATTAGCTCGTCTAAACTGATGAGAAAAGAGATTAAGGATAAAATTAAACATTATTTACACTTTACGAAATTTTTATGGTTATTAAAGAGTATTTTTATAAAAAATAATTTTAATTTTACTTAGGTATTTTTAAATATTTTATTTCACGAGAGTTTTTTTAGACAAATAAATTAATAATTTAATATAATAAGAGTATTTTTAGAATGCAAAGAGAAACTTTAGAAAAATGATGACTTTTGATGATAGAAAAATTCTAAGCCATAGAAAAATTTTGAAAAAAAAAGAGATCCTAGTAAAAAAGTTGCTTGGATTTATAACCCATTTTTTTAAATTAACAAGGATTTTAATTAAGTTCAAGTCTTTTTTTTTCAGATATTTGAAATTGAATAAAAAAAGAAGCTTCAGTATCTTCGAATCAGATCATTTTTATTTAGCTAAATTTGAATATTTTTGTTTTTTAATTGAAGAAATAATCAAAAAAATATGAATTTTTAAAAACAAGTAAACAATTTTTATAAATAATAAAGTAAACGAATGAGCAATGGGCTTACAAAAAATTAGGCAATTACTGAACATGCTGAATAATTATATATTTATAGTGTTTACTTACGACGTTTTTTAATTTTTGGACCTTTTTTTTTTCAAATTCTAAATAAATCATCTATTTCTTCTTTATTACACTAATTGTATAAATTTTTAATATTTTTAATACCTTTACCGCTTTATTTAATGCGTTTATTTGATCAAATTTAAACTGAAAAAAAAAAAATTTTATCTTTTTATTTTTAATTTTTAAATCTGAAAAAGCTAATGCTCGATAAATTTAAAATAAAATCTACGGTTTTAAAAAGAAAAAAAAACAAAAATAAAAATTATAAATTTAATTTGACAATGGAAATTTTTAAAAAGTTTTTAACAAAAAACCCATTCCTTATGCTCTTTAGGTCGGCATTCATAAGGACATTCGTGAGGAAAACTTGAGTTCAAAAATTCTGGTCCACAGCATCCATAGCCTCCAACATGACAATAAAACCATGGCCTTTGAGATGGGAAAGGGCGACTTTTATATTTTAAACAGTGAAAACTGTCATGGGAAGTGAAATTCTTTTCTACTTTATGCCAGAGATATTTTTTCAGAAATATTTGATCTGCTTGTTTCTCATTGACGTGGTTAGCATGCCACCTTTCATGAGAAGGATCAAAAATAATCTTGAAAATTTCTGATGCCAAAGTCCGGTCTTTTTCACTCGCAAAGCCCCACATGCCAGCGAGCATGAACATGTCATGCAGTGGGTGATCTCTCATAATATGAAATAAAGTGTCCAGACCTAACCATTCATTGACCGCATCTCGTTCTCTTTCAACCAAACAAAAATCTGAATCCCTGCTTAAAAACACATCTACAAAGCTATCTCCGATTGGCAGCCACCTCCAAAATGTCGGAATCATAAAACCCACAGAAAACCTTTGGTATAATAATTTATCAATGCTACAAAAATCAACATTACTGTATTCACATTCGATTTTACACATCAATTCTTTGTCAAATGTGCTATCATGATAAAACCGGATTGTCCATTCTGGAAATAACTTTTTCGCTGTTTTGGATATCAATTCCAAATAACGAAAATAAAATGAGTTGTTTCCAAAAATTGAATACGATATGACTTTTTGATTTGGTCCTCTTTGTAAAACTTTTTCCGAATCGCAGGCCATTTTTGAGTTTTCTAGTTCTTCTTGAGTTAACCGATAGTTCTTGTCAGAGATAATTTGTATAATGTTATCTGACTTAAATATTTTCATTGATTTGTTGCGGCAACTACAAATCGGTTTTTTAACCAAGTCTTGGACATTTTTGACCGTAATTTTAAATATTGATTCATCCAGTTTTGAAATAAAAAATTTATTAAATAAAAAAAAGCTAATGATTAAAAAAATAATAAATATTAAATAATTTTGTCTTGAGTTGAATCTTTTTCGGGACATTGTACAAGAAATTCGAAAAATTTTCTTTAATTTAGCCTAAAATAAAATAAATAAAATTTTAACCAGTTTGGTTTAGTGAAATAGTCTAGTTTTAAATATTCAAGTGAGTCACAATAAAATGAATATATTTTTTAAAATAGCCTCAAATTTCCTTTGAAAAAATAAATAAAGAGATTTGGTTAAAAGTTACAATTTTTAATTACTAATTTTTTTTTCGAATTTACATTTGGTAATTAAATAATGTAATATATATAACCATTGTAGTAGTAAAATAAAAAATTTGAACTCATTTTTTGGCAGTATGAAATTCAATTAAATCTTTCAAAACAGAAAATTTTTAGTACTAGTAAACTCTTAGTACTTCAGCTAGTTTTTTTGACGAAAATTGGAAATATTTGCCTTTCTTGTTAAGAAAAATTTTTCACTGTATTGCTATTTCAATATTTGGCAAGTTTTTTTTAATTTGAGAATACTTTCTACCAAATTGATAATAAAGAGGTTAAAAAAATTTTAAATTTTGATCTTTTTTCTATATATTTAAGGTCTTTTTTCTTTTTTATAAAAAATGAATAATTTTTTAGGATTTCTGCGAATTTGGATAGCATAAACCTGATGACCAGTGGCCGAAAAATTTTACGACCAGGTAAAAAAAAATACGGGCAATAATATTTTTGACCACAGACCAGGTTAAATTTTCAATTAATTTTTATTCCAATTTTAGATAGCTTGAATACTGTATATATCATTTGCAGTTTCTTTCAAATTTATAGACTAAAAATAAAATAAAAATTTCAATTTAAAAATTAAAAATGAGTCAAAACCGTAATGAAGCTGATAATTTTTAGATATGGTTACTCGGACAGACAAATTTACCAAAGTGTGAAACAATAAAATTTTTAATTTATTTAATAAGCTTTATTTACAATCATGTAGCGCCCAAAGGCATCATTCATTCCCATCGTTGGACTGCATATAGTTAACTTTCCAGTTAAAGGGTAATGAAGGCAACAAAAAAATTGATTGAAATTTGAATATTTTTTAATTTGTATTTTTGATTAACTCAATTAAACTTGAAATAAAATTTCTATTATTTAATAGTTAATTGATTCTTAAAAATAAATTTTTCACGACCAATACTGGCCGTCACTTTCTCTCACTGTAAAATTATACAAACACAAGTCGTATGAAACTGGCATATTTTAGATTTTAAATTTTTCAAAAAAAAATTATTGTCATGATTATTTTTAATGTTGAGAATTAAATTGATTTTAAACCATAATTTTAATATATGATTTAAACAAATTCAAAAAATTTTTATCGATATTTTATTTAGTCAATTCAATAAAGAAGATCAAAAAGGTACAAAGTAGCCACTCGTTATTAACAATTATAAAATGATTTAACAGTTTTTCTTTTATTTTAGATAATCTATGATTTTACTCTTTAAATGGTCTTGGTTGTAAACCAATGGTTTCCAATCCTCACCTTATTAGATTTTTATTCAAACAATATTACCAGTCAATCTTTTGGCATATTCTGAACAACATTCTTATTCCGAACAGTATGCTTAGTGAACTTGAAAAAAGACAGATTTTTTTAATTAAGCGGATTAATGGGTTGAAAAAGTTAACTCGGGTGAACCTGCTGTATGAAGCAATTAAAGCTGAGTCAGCCAGTGAGATACATTTTAAGTATAAAATTTATTTCGTAGAACAAATGATGAGATGCCCATTATGTAAAGAAGTTTACCATAATATTTGTAAAAGTATTATGGTAAACGACAAGAAATACAATTGACAAGAAATAAACATCGAAGAAGCCTTTGTTTATTAACTGCCCAGAAAATGAATAAAAAATTCTGAAAGCGTTTATTTCATTTAGTTTTAAAAGTATTTAAGTAGGCTTTGAAGACTCTGTCAAATTTGTTTTATCTAATATAACGAATTATATGGAAACAAAAGAGAATTTTTTTATCTATATAGCGTATTAAATAATTTTTTAAAGGTAAACTATGACTATGGATGACTAATTTGTGTAATTTATTTCTAAATTGTGATCATTTTTATGTAATTCAAATTAATTTTTGTAATTGAATCTATTTTATTAATTAATGATAATCTTTTATTTTATTTTATTTTTTTTATAGATAATATAATTGTCGATGTGAACTAAACACTTAATAATTAACAAAAATAAAAATAATAATATTTTGGTACAAAAAATAATAGAAATTAAGAAAAAAATGATTGAATAAAAAACTGATATTTTACAAGATTTTTTAAGTCTAAAGGAAATTAAAAATAACACTAAGTTTAATGAATTAATTTATTTATTTTTCTTTTTAGTAATTAAATCTAAATTAAAATTAATTAAAAATAATTAAAATTCATTATTTGACTGTGTTTCTTCTTTGGGTAATTTAATTCGTCCGTAGTATTCAAATTCCCTTACAATGTCATATGTTGTTAATGTTTTAGTCTTGAATAAAAGTTTTGAGTTATCGTCTTTATAAAAAAAATTAATTAAATTAAAGGACGGTATTTTCTTTAATTACTAAATTCAATTTCTAGTTTTGGTTCATCTTTGTCAGATCGAATATCAACTTGAATTTTACACTGGTCATTTGACATGCGCATAGAAGGCGAAAACACATAATGATAAAAATCTCTTTAAAGATAATTTTATTTGAAATTCAAAAAAAAACTCATACTGATCGATTTACCTTATTGACTTTGTTTCGGCTTGCCATGGATTGAACGAAACCCTAATTTTTTTACAGGGCTTAAGCGTGCACTTGGTAGAAATTATTGCTCTAGCTAACTTATTTCCGTAAGAGCTACTCATTCTTTATTATTTTGAATTTTTTTAAAATTAATATAATATTTCAAAAGCTTTTTTTTTGCTTTTTTTTGTATTTCAAATATTTTGTCTTTTATTTAAGTTTTATAAAGTTAACAAATAATTAGCAGAAAAAGCATTAAAAAAAAAACAATGGATATTTTTCATTTTCCGATTTAAAATTAAAAAAAACTTTCTAAAAATAATTAATTTTCTGTTCATTTATTTTCTCGTTTATTAAACTCATTTCATCTGAGATTTTATATTCTTTAATATTCAGCATTTTTCAAATATTTAGATAACTTAGTCTGCTAAAAATATTTTTTAGTAAAAAGCCAAAAAACGCTTTATAGCTAGATCGCTTTGTTTATAACTCAATGCATATTTTTTTAATTTCTGGATTTTTTTCTCATAACTGGATTTTTTTAATTTCTTTTTGGGCATTGTTAATTTTCACACAAAAATTTCAGTACAAAAAGAAATTGTTTTTTATAACTTCTATAGCTGATACAAAGTGAAACAACTTTTTTAACAATCTGTGTTAATATACTTAAATTTAGATAATCTTAATAAGCCCAGTTGACTCCCATCTACAAATGCTTTTGGATATTTGTGGATCTTATGGGAATAAATGGAGAATAAAATTTAACCCTAATAAAACAAAAGCTGTTAACTTTGGCACTCAATTATTTAAGTCGGTATTTCACCTTAATGGATCCGAACTTGAAGAAGCAAATCAGTTAAAATACTTAGGATTCATTATAGATTCTAATCTTGACCTTAACACGCAGGCAGTTATAAATTTTAAAAAAGTTTAGAGCAGCTTTTTTGGAATTTCATATCTTCTGCCTAAAAATAGTCCTACCTCTTCACCTAAATTCAAATCATTTATATACAAAACATTTTGCTTATCTAAATTCACATATGGTCTTGAGGCTCTTACTCTTAATTCGACCACAAAGGATTCAATAAATAAATTACAAAACAACTTAATTAGACAAATGTTTGGTTTAAAAGCCTACTGTCACATGTCACGAGTCTTAAAAGTACTAAAATTATTCAACTTTGATGAACTTTATCTATTTTCAAAACTAACTTTTATTGATACAATTAAATATAATTATCTATCATCACAATTTTTAAAATATATGCTAAGTGACCCCCCTCTAATAAATCTTTTTCCTCCGACTTAGTACTTATTTCCAAGTACTTTAAAATTGAAACCTCAAAAATTTCAGTAAATATAAACCAACTTAAAGAAAATCTTAAGATTAATCTGATTTCTAAAATGGTATATCTGATTCAATTTGGTTATTTCTTTGCAATTTAAAATTAAAACATTACAGAACTCTCCTAAA
>QEOQ01000640.1:1640962-1674146 GCA_010279815.1 Brachionus plicatilis | reverse complement strand
AGCCTACTGTCACATGTTACGAGTCTTAAAAGTACTAAAATTATTCAACATTGATGAACTTTATCTATTTTCAAAACTAACTTTTATTGATATAATTAAATATAATTATCTATCATCACAATTTTTAAAATATATGCTAAGTGACCCCCCCTCTAATAAATCTTTTTCCTCCGACTTAGTACTTATTTCCAAGTACTTTAAAATTGAAACCTCAAAAATTTCAGTAAATATAAACCAACTTAAAGAAAATCTTAAGATTAATCTGATTTCTAATGATGGTATATCTGATTCAATTTGGTTATGTCTTTGCAATTTAAAATTAAAACATTACAGAACTCTCCTAAATGAGCTAATTCAAAATAAAAAAAATTCATGAATTTTGGTCCAAATTATCTTGCTTTCCAACTTTCATGCCTTTTTCTATTTTCGAACTAATGTTCCTTTTTTATTTTTGTAATTTTATTTTTAAGTAATAATTTTTCATTTTTTTAAAAAAACACAAAAACACAAAAAAGAAAAAAAAAAATTTTATCTTTATTTTCTTTTACTTCTCCTTAAAGGAGGTTAATTCAATTCAATAAATAAATAAATAATCCAATTATAAAGACATACAGTGTAACATTCTTGACGGCCTGTGAAATATGAGTGACCATTAAAGACTAAAGATTAATTTGTCATTAAAGTGTAGTTAAATTAGGTACAGAGATTTTTCGGAAATTTTTAAAAGCAATTTAATAGCAATTTCGACCTTATTGACTTAAAAAAACAAGAAATTAGGAACTTTATAAAATTAGTTTAATAAACAAAATCCTCAGTAATTGTTCAGCAATTTTTTAAATCTTATTGAAAAGTCATGTTAAATGATCTTCCAAAAAAAAACTAATGCTAAAATCAATCTTGAACTTAAATTTAATAATAGCAATTAAAAAAGAGGAATAAGTCCAATTCTTAGGAATCACATTAGACTCAAAATTGAATTTAGTATGTAATTAAAGAAAATACCGTCCTTTAATTTAATTAATTTTTTTTATAAAGACGATAACTCTAAACTTTTATTCAAGACTAAAACATTAACCGCATATGACACAGTCAAATGATAAATTTTAATTTAGTATAATTTAGTACATTAAAATTAAGCATTTTTACAGTATTTTTACAGTAGAAAACTTTTTGAAAAGTAGTCACGGTGTTGTTTGGTCCATCAAAATACCCCTCAGATTTGATTAAAAAATTCTATATGAACTTGGCTATTTATTCGGTTCTAGGAATGTTAAAAAACACATTCGTTTCTAGGGATGTAGAATTATGGGCCTCAATCTATCGCACCTACATTCGTCCGCATCTGGAGTTTTCAGTGTCAGCTTGGAACCCGTACCTCAGGAAGGATATAAATACCCTTGAAAAAGTTCAGAGAAGAGTAACGAGAGTCTCCACTGCCTTGAAAGGCATGGAGTACGAGAACAGACTTGAGTGGATGGGTCTTACATCTTTGGAGACAAGACGACAACGTGGTGACTTAATTCAACTATACAAAGTCAGCAGGAGCAAAGATGACATAACGTGGCACAACGAGCCAAATTGGTTGGCTCCGAGAGACACGAAGAGAAGTCAACTACGGCGTGAGATCGTGGCATCTTGTCAGCAAAGACACAACTTCTTAATCAATCGAATAGCTAACGAACTGCCAGACGACATAGTCGCAACTGAGACCGTGGACTCCTTTAAAATCAAATACGACCATTATCAATTAAGACGACCGCTTTGAGGAGCATCCCTGCGAGTTATCTCGCAACGTGGTCTTACTACAACTACTACTACTATACCACTTTAATTTGTTAAATTAAATTAGTTAAATTTATCAACTAATTTTTTAGCGCTCAAAACAAAAGAGCTACGATTGCTCGAACAAAAAATTTTTCTCGAATGAAAAGTAAATTTGGCAATTTTACAACCGAGTTTAAGAAAAAATAGTATTAAAAATATAAATTGAAGAAAAAGGTTTTTCAATCTTTTGGATCCTTTTTGTTGCCAGAGAAAAAAATGTTTCACTTGAAAAAACTTTGGGTGCAATTACAAGTCCGAGAATTATCTAATTCTCACACTCACACTTGACTTTTATTGAAGTATAATTCTATGATCATATAAAGGAAAACAAAATAAACAATCTCTAGTACAACATCATCAATCGCATTCGATGATTTGATTAAGTATTTATGCTTTAAGCACAACCTCGATTCAAGACCTTTAACAGTAAAAAAAAATTTGAATTAAAAAATAGGGGGTATTTTATCTTTATTTTATCTTATTCGAGATAATCTTGTAAAATTTTTTGGCTTCATATCATTAATCTTATAAATAAAATCTTAAAATAACCTTAAAAAATGATTGTTTATAGCATAAAAAATTGCTTGAAAGACACAAAAAATTTCAACATTGTCTATGCAAAATACAAGAACAAGCTATGGAAGCTAGAGCGAAAAAAAAAACTTTAGACTTTTAAATTTTTTCTTATTTTTATCTTAAAAATTATTTGAAAATTTTAAAAATTTAATAATTAATTAAATTATGATATATTAAAAATTTCTTTCATCAATAATTTTCGATAAAATATTCTAATTTTCATCGTTGAATTTAAATGAAATGGTAAATTTCGGAAATTTACCTTAAAAATGATAAAATACTAAAAACTCAAAATTAAATATTTTTGTAATTATTAGAATAGAATAGAATTTTTTCTTTTTTTAAATGACTCTAAAATTTTTATGAAGTTAACCAAAAAATTTATAAAAATTATAAATTAAACAAAATGGAATACAGTGCTTTTATAAAAAGTGCAAAATCCTCATTTTTTGGCCGTTAGCATTTTTGAAAAATTTTACTAAAATTGAAGTATTTTAATGTAATCTTGCGTAATTTCTGGTAAAATTACATATCCTTACCGACTAGTATTCACGTAAGCTTACTAAAAATAGTGTAAAATTACGTAAAATTATGTTGTTTAGCCCATTCTGCGTCTTTTTTAAAAGTATTGTATAAAAAATCCCTGTTGTGATAAAAACAAAAATTTTATAATTATTTATTAGAAAATCATATAAAAAATTATCTAACTTATAAAATGCGATAAAAGGATTGTTGAGGCACGTTGTATGAGATCGATTTTTACAAATATATTTATAAAATACTTTATTTTTTACAATGGTTGTACTTGGGAAAAAATCTTCGCCACGTTAAAAAATATGTATATGAGGTTGAGCGGAGTTTAAGTTTTGCCTCTCAAATAAATTAAGTAGACATAGTAACTGCGTTTTTTAATGGAATTATTCAAAATAAATGTATTGATTATTAGTAGTTAATTAATAAAAAAAAGTGTATTATGCTGAATTGATTTTTTTATTATGCTGAATATCAAAAAAGATTAAAAAAATCTTTAAAAAAATCAGCCATTACTAATTATTTTCAATTAAAATTCAAAAATTATAAATTTTAATTAGTTAATTCTATTTATTTAAAAACTACGATACGAATATATTTTACTATAACATATAAAGTAAATAAAATTTTTTTTAGTTAAATAATAGAAAATAATTGATTAACAATTTCTTATACTTTAAAATAATCAAATAAATTTAAAAAATAAAATATAACATATTGACGTCTAACCGGTTGTAATTACTATTGGTATAAAATCATTGTTGATAGTCAAAAATTAAAGATTTAGATTTTATATTTGGTTAAATTTAACTTAATTAAATATCTGTCTTTTATAGGTTTTATTGCCACCATTCTCCTGGTAATTCAATTATGGGTCAAACAGACATACATTAAACATTTAGAATTCAAAAAAAACGTTTGCTTTTATATTTGTTCGCCAAATCGGACGCATTTTTGGCAAATGCACTCGCTGCTTGGGTCATTTGTTCAGACTTTTGTTCCAATTGGCTTAATTTTTCACCTCTCTCCAGAGCCAACTTAAAAATAAATTTTTTTACAATTAAAAATTTTAATATTTTATAAAATTTTGTTTGATCAAAGACAGAAAATTTTTCAGCACATCTTTTAGATTCCAAAAACTCAGTCAAAAAATATTTTTAAGATTTTTAATTTGATTAAAAAAGTGTATAGAAGATCGTGTGAGGTTGTATCTAAGAATGGTATGTTTATTGATTATTTTAAAAACTTACTTTTTGAAGTTCACTCAGCTGATTCTTTGTCTTTTGAACTTCGCCATCCATATTTTTCACAATACACGAAGAAGGCTTTCCACTATTCTCACCAACTTTTAAAAAAATTTCAAATTATTTATTTGTTTGAAAAAGCTAGGCCATTAAAAAAATTACATAATTCTTCTCTGTCAACAGGACTAGTGGTGAACAAGCTTTTGAAAAGATTAGGCTTAGGTGGAGCTGGACAAATGACTTTTGGATCGAAAAATTCTGACAACATGTCGGTCAGACAGGAAGAGCCAATTGGTGTAGACAGATACAACTTCTGAATTTCACTGGGTGAACACATGAACAATGAGTGACCCTTTGTGCCGAAAGCGAACGTTCGCAGTGAACGGTCCCTAAGAAATAAAAATAGCTCTTTTTCTCCTAAGTATAGCTAAAGCTTACAGCAAATCTTTTTCTTTGACTAGATAAGTGTTTGAATTTAGATTTAAATTGACTTTTAGCATGGGATTTGGCAGATAATAAATCAAAAAAGAACCATTTGTTAGATAGCATGTAAGATATGGTATTGAATTAATGGACTGTACACTGGCCTTTGCCACAATTCCCTCCGAAATTTGAGTTTTATAAGTACAAGTATTGCTTGGTAAACTAACAACTTTTATCTGATACTCTGACACTATGACTGCAAATTGATTATGGTCGACTATTTCTTGAGTTATGCTGAGCTCTCCTTTGGACGACTTGGTTCCAATCAATGATTCTAATGGCGAAATTTTAATTTAAATTTAAAAAAAAAGTTTATAAATTATTGTTATTATTAGTAATTTTTTTATAATCTAGTCTAAGGTACTAACTAACATTTTACAAGCAGTGAAGAAGCGTTATATAATTGTGAATTTAAAATGAATCTAGACGAGAGTCATTTCACGTTTTCATGCAAATTCTTAAATTAGAATTAAATTCTATTTAAGCTGGACCAAGCAGAGACAAGCTAATTTTTGAACTAAACTCCAATAGGTGATTAAAAGGGTTAAATTTGTTAATCAAATTAGTTAAATTATGTTATAAAATTATGGTAGCTAAAAATAAAACTTTAAACCACCTTTTATGCTAGTTGAAAATTTCCTAACTTAAAAAAATTAATTTTTTTTCAACATTTAGTAAAAGGCATAGGTGAAAAAAGCAGGAACGGTCTTCAAATTACAAAAAATCATTTTTTTTAAATCAAGATCTTGAATCTGAAAGAAAGATGAATTTTTTAAAGGAATAGGTGCTTTAAGCATTAAAAAATAGAGCACAAAGGAAATAAAACAAAATTTTTTTTTTTTTATTTTTGATCAAAATAAGTTTATTTACAGTATTTTTGTTACAATATGAAGCCTTTTTTGTTAAAAGTCATAATAAGGTTTAACAAAAACGGCTTTTATCACTAGATAATGAATTTATCCGAATTGAAAAAAATAAAAATCACCTAAAGTTAAAAAGATTGTGTATACTTCAAGGATCATTGAAAGTAATTGCAGATATATTTTATATTAAACTCTTCCATAGATAGATATTGAACTTTAACATTTAAATTAATTGATTGTTATTTGTTATTTGTATTAAAGTTTGAAATTAATTTAAATTTTTTGTTCAAATCCTTGTATTAAATCTTGGAATTAAAAATTTCAATACTTGATATTGACAATGATAATAAAGTAACTTATATTTTTGAAAACTCAACTTTAAAAAGAGATCTTGGCATAATTGTGAGGAACGATCTTAAATGGTCAGATCATATTCAAACTATTGTATATGATGCAAACAGCACTCTAGGCAGAATAAGAATAGCACTTAAAAGATGAGACCAGAAAACATTCAAGCTACACTTTAGACAACAACTTTTTGAATATGGAGCATCAGCTTGGAAGGCAAGTTGAAGTTTATGATCAATTTTTGATGCTCAAAATGATCAAATCAAACTAAAACTATAAAATAAATTTTAATTTTTTAATAGAATTAGTGCAGAGGTAAATTTTTGGTTTTAACATACTTTGTTACATCTTAAGGTAAAATCTGCAAAAGTCTGCAAAAAATTGTCCCCTTAAAATAGCATCATTTCGATGGTGTGCACTCTGCATTGTGCATTTTGATATTATTACAGAGTTTATTCTTTTATTTAACATAGTATGTTAAATCCAAAAATGTATCTCTGCATTATTTCTATTAAGAAATAGCAGCTTATTTAACAGTTTTAGTTTGATTTGACCATTTTGAGCATCAAAAATTGATCATAAACTTCAAATTGCCGCTTGGAACCCATATCAAAGGCAAGACATCAAAATGATTGAAAAAGTGTAAAGAAGAACTACTAAGAGATACCACAAAAGATTAAAATACAAAAAATTGAAGTCTCATTGTAATAGATTAGTATCATCCACTGAAAACAATACCGAGTATGAATGCCAATGGTACGGCAGGCTCAAAAAGAGGGCAAAACAAATTATACAGGAAACTGGTTAAAAAACTGTTCAGCCAGAGACAACTTTCTTACTAATCGTATCGCTCAAGACTGGAACAACTTGACGGATGAAATAAAACATGCAGAATCAATAAATTCATTCAAAAAAAAATACGACAAATTTGCTCTAAACAAATGATGGAATCTCAACAAACTTTATCTGCAATAGCGAGGAAATGAATTCTCTAGCTCAACAGGCAAAAGCTCGTTGAAGATTAAATAATAATAAAGAATTTTCATTAAATTTTAAAATAATTAGAAATTAAAAAAATTGAAATTTTTATTTATTATTTTGTATACTTTTGAAAATTCCTTTTGATTCTAAAATTACTTGATATCTTCTCCTAAATTTTTGAGCATCTAGTTTAAAGCTTTTTTGACAAATTTTTCGTCATACATTTATCGTATTTCTTCAAATAAAAGAATGTTCGGTCATCAAAGGTTTTTTTTATTCGAAAATTTTTAACTCCAAAAAAGAAACTAAAATTAAAGAAACTCTTTTTTTTTTTTCTTTTAAACGAGAGACATTATTTTTGAGAAAAAAACTCAAAGGTAAA
The DNA here is from genome assembly GCA_010279815.1 of Brachionus plicatilis. Taxonomy (NCBI): domain Eukaryota; kingdom Metazoa; phylum Rotifera; class Eurotatoria; order Ploima; family Brachionidae; genus Brachionus; species Brachionus plicatilis. The sequence goes on along the minus strand of QEOQ01000640.1, from coordinate 1,666,914 downwards.
TTTTTTGATCGAATACTATCAAATTTCCTCTATTCGTGGTAACTTCTATTTGGTGAAATAAGATAGTTTAAAAGTAATAAAATTTTTACAGATATTTCTTTTAGCCATTAAATTAATTTTAATAAATTGAAATGACTTAGACTTTTGAAAATTATTCTAAGTCAATAGAGATAAAATTTCAATTAATAAAATTTAATCTAAAAAGTTTTTTTTACTAATTTTTCATTGAATCAATGAAAATAAAATTCTATAATTAAGTGCATATTTTTGGCTTTTTATTATTTTTGTATCTAAATTTCTGATTGCATCACTAAAAATACAGAAACAAAAAAAATTGTCGTAATCTTCCTAACAAATTTTATTTGAGTTTAATTTTTTGTTTCGTGATAAGTTCTTGTAGCGAATGCGATTACAATCAAGTAAAAGAAGCCCAGTAAATTTATTCTACTAAAATAAATGTATTTTTGCTTAACATTCAGATTTTTTAAATGTTTCAAAAAATAAAAAAAAATTTCACTATTTACAAATTTTGGTAAATAATTTTTTTGTTCGACTTGGAACGCAATAGAATTAGCCTTAAATATTTTTTACAAAGAGAATTGAGCTAAATCTGAATTTTGGTGTTAATTGATGATATTAAATGGAATAAAAATTTTTAGCTTGTTATGGCATCTTGAAGTTAATGATCAATTTAATATATCATTTCAATTCAAAGAGGCAAAATGTAATTTATTCTACATTTTTATATTTTTACATTTTTACATTTTTGAGAGAAGAAAAAAAATTCTCAAATTCAAAAAATCTAAAAAAATTTTCATTCAAGAAAAGTAATAATAAATTCGCAATTAATTGATAGGGATTTTCAAAATATTATCCTTGGTTTTTTCATTAAAATTTTTCTAAAACTCCTTTTTAAGTAATTGCGAATTTATTATTACTTTTCTTGAATGAAAATTTTTTTAGATTTTTTGATTTTGGGAATTTTTTTTCTTCTCTCAAAAATATAAAAATGTAAAAATATAAAAATGTACAATAAATTACAATTTTATTGTACATAAAATGTACAATAAATGTAATTAATTAATTTTATTAAATGGAGGATTTAGGATCTCATCAAAAAAGGAGATAATGTTACTAGCTCTGGTAAATTTGCTAATTTATAGACCAAAAAAAAATCCAAAATTTGTTAATTTTTGTCTAAAATTTTTATTTTGTGACTAATTTAGTTAATATAAAAGTAACTAGTATATTTTTGTTAATTTTTACCTAAATTTGTCATTTTTTGTATAAAATTTAATAATTATTATTAAATTTGATAGTAAGATGCCAAAATTAAAATTAATCTTTGAATTAATTGAAAATTTTTTTAAGCAAAATGCTTTACATGTTATGTAGATTTAAAAATAAAAAAAATCTATTCCAAAAATATTTGTAAAAAATATCGATCTTTTAATTTTATTACTTATTTGGAATTTTGATATTTGAAATTAATTTTTAAATTTTGTTTTAATTTTGAGTGCTAAATACAAATACTTTTGAAATAAAAAATTTGAAAATAAACTATACAAAAAATCAATTTATAAAAATTCAAATATAAAAATCGATTTTATCAATGGATTTAGAAAATATTTATTTTAATTATTTAATTTTTTTAATCTACATAACATGTAAAGCATGTTACATTAAAATTATTTAAATAAATTTAAAGATTAATTTTAATATCTAAAGATAAACGCTTTGAATTGAAATGATATTTTGAATTGATCTCAACTTTAAGATGCCCTTGTTATTAATAAAAATAAATAATTAAGTAAAATCAGTGACAAAATCGGAAATTCGAGTCATTAAAAATTAGCAGGCTCACATTCAAAAATAAATCCAAAAACTTAACTTTTTTGTTATTCAATGACTTCAATAAAAAGAAAAATTTTTTTTGAATTTTATATCCCAATAAAAAAAAAACTGATAAAAAATAATCGACAAAAAAATTTTATCCAAGACTATTAGAAGCCAAAGATCGCTTGAAAACCCATAGCCAAATTATTTTGAAAATAAGCGTTTTGAATTTGCCTTAAAGTTTTATTTTAAATAATAAAAAAGGAGATAATGTTACTAGCTCTGGTAAATTTGCTAATTTATAGACCAAAAAAAAATCCAAAAAATTTGTTAATTTTTGTCTAAAATTGATATTTGTGACTAATTAAGTTAATATAAAAGTAACTAGTATATTTTTGTTAATTTTTACCTAAATTTGTCATTTTTTGTATAAAATTGTTATTTTGTGACTAATTTATTCAATATAAAATAAATAATTTTTTTTATATAAATACCTATTTTGTAGAGAAATTCTACTTGTTCCTTAGTAGCGTTGTATATTCGATTATTTTCCTCTTCATCATTTACTGGATGATGATGATCAATATTACCCCTCCATATTTAAATTTTAAATAGTTTTGGTCGAAATTAAACAAAATGAAACAAAAAAAAAATTTAGACATAAACTAACAAATTTAGTCACAAAATTAACAAAAAAAGTAGCCTAATTTTTTAGGTAAATTATGCAAGACATATTGGGTCTATTGCGTTATGTGATCACTGGTTCACATAAAAGGTGAACCAACTTACCCAACCTAAATAGGTGATCAGTTGTGTTCACTTTTTAGGTGAACCAAAAATATGTGTACAAAAAAAATTATTTCGAAAATCAAAATTTATTTTTTAATTTTTTTTTAATTATAGGTGAGAAAATTATTAGTCATGTAAAAAAAAATAGATGAGCCAAAAAAAAAAATAAGTGAACCAAAAAAAAATAGGTGAGAAAATTATTAGTCATGAAAAAAAAATTTCTGATTCAAAATTTTTACAATTTTCGTTTCCACATGTTTTAATTGGTAAAACTAGTCCTAACTCGCTATGCTTTACAAATTCTTTATATTCGTGACTCTCTTTTACTGATTTAAGCTTATCACTCATTGTTTAAAATATCTTTTTGATCAAGTTTTTAAAATTTAAAAAAGCGTTTAATTTTCTTAAATTATTATTTCAAGCATTTTATTGTAATTTTAATATTTTTAGTGCAAAAGTTTTGCAATTTTTTTAAAATAAGATGACTATTTATTAAAGCTAAAATTTTGAAAAATCAAATTTTTATTTACTTTGTCATGATTTTTTTGGTAAGTATCATTTTAGGTGATCACTTTTTATTTTAGGTGAACACAATTTAATTTAGGTGATCATTTTGAAAAAAATTTTAATTAATTAGTACACATATTTTTGGTTCACCTAAAAAGTGAACACAACTGATCACCTATTTAGGTTGGGTAAGTTGGTTCACCTTTTATGTGAACAAGTGATCACATAACGCAATAGACCCGACATATTTTAACAAATTTAGTCAATTTTTAACAATTTTTGCAGAGGGGGTAACTAAGACCCAAAAAAAGGACCGTCTCTTCTTTCTTCACTAATACCAGGACACAACAAAAATAAACATTACTTTTAAGCATTTTGGAGGATTTAGGAGGGTCATCAAGCAGTATTGTCTGTTGACTGGTCAATACAGGACTTTGTGACAGTGCGTTCGCGAATGGGCTTACAAACGAAGAAACAGTTGGCGTCAAAGTTGGAGATGGCGACGAATTGGTGCCTCCGCTATTCGAATTATTATCGCTGCTATTAGTATTCTCTTTCGAATAGTTTGATGCGTGAAAATTATCTGCTATCGAGTTGCTAGCTTGATTCATGGCCAAATAGCTAAAATCGATGTCCAACTCTTCGTTTGTATCAACATTGGGCGAAGAAAGACAAGTGGCAGCTAAGTTTGGATTAAGGTCCAAATAAAAGATGTGAACTATGTGTCCTCTGAGTGAATGAAGCACGCCAGTTGGTGAAATCGCTGCTGATTTTTGATTACTCACCTGTTTACTCTCGTTGTTCGAGACTATGTTGGTCAGGTTCAAGACTATAACTGAGCCGTAACTACTGCCTAGCCATATCTGAAGGGGGACTTGTGCAGAGTCGAGCTTGTTAAATGGAGTGTATTCGATTACTGTTATGAATGAAATGCCTTCGCTTTGGGACAAATTTTCCAAACTCGAACAACTAGAACTTCTTGAATTTGAGTTGATTACTGGATCTATTTGATGGACATCTAGTGTCATTTGTTTGTGCAGACTAGCCGGATTGTGGCTCTTGAAAAAATAATTCTAAACATTTAAAAAATTGGCCACTTTTTAAAAGTACTTGATCAGAATTGCCTTCTTCGGAATCGTTTGATCTATTATGCTTTTTAGGCGAACGGCTTCCACGATAAAACAAATCGTTTGGACCGTAAAAATCGCCAATGGACACATTGATCAGAATCGAGCGGTTTAAATAGTCGACTCCGACTATGCTCTCATCCGTACCGAAGAGCATTCTTTAAAAAAAAATAATTTGTTTTTTTATTTTATATTAAATTTTTATCAAGTAAAACTTGAAAAAAATATTTAATTTTTTATTGGGAAAAATAAATCAGAGTTGTTTAAAAGTCACAAGCTTAAAAAAATACAAGTCCGGACTTTTTTTTAAAATTTTTTTGAAGCCTGGACTTGGATTTTAATTTGTGACTTTTAAACAATTTTGAAATAAATATTTTTTTTTTATTTAGCTCAATTAAAAGTTAAATAAATCTATTGACTAATAAATTTAAAATTTTAATTTAATTTAAAGGGTAACAGTTTTAAACACTATGTGTAAAATGTAAAAAAGAATAAAAAAATAAAAACAATTTTAAATTTAGGTTGGATCGAATATTAATAATAAAGCTTTTTTTGATTATCATGCTAGAAATTTTATTTCTTAATTTTTTTAATTGTTTTTCTACAAACTTTCCCGCTGCCATTAATCAATTCCCACTAAAAAATGTGATTAGATAGTAATAAATAGAAAATGATATCAACCAGCGATTAAATAAAATCTTGGAATAAAAATTTTTTTAGCTTATTTTTAAGAAATCCTGTCTTAAAAGTTTTAACTTTGACTTGTTGGAAAAAGTTTAAGCATCAATTTAAGATTATTTGTATTTAATCAATTTTTTCTTTATCTATTATTTTTTTCAATAACAATTATTTTTGTTCAAGTATTTTTGATCGATCATTGATTTTCGTCAGAAAAATTAAACTTTTTTGATCAATTTTGATCAAAGAGGAGTGTTCACAAAATAACCAATGTAAAAATGGGTTAGAAGTTTTATGAACGAATGTTCACATTTAAGGCAAGATACAACAAGTAATTGTGTAATTTTTTTCCTCAAAATTTACGGTATAAAAAAGTAAGCTTTTAATATATAATATTCTCTTAAGGTTATTATAATTCAAATTTTTTTGAAAATATTATAAATTTCTAAGCTTTAGACTTAAAAAGTCTTTTTTCTTTTTTTTATTTGGAAAAAACGATGTCATTAAATTTCAAGTGTGTCTAAATGATTATGTGAATATGAGTCATCAGTATGTTTAACAGTTTAATAGAATGCAGAACAGGTTTAAGTGTGTTAAAAGAGTAAAGTGTGTTTGGATAAAATTATTGTATGGTTAAAAAGATTTTGATATGTGCTGTAACAACCACCCTAATGACAAATAGTTAGTAAAATTACAATTAATATAGAAAGAATAAAAAAACACCTATGTTTATATTTCTGATCATAGTAAAAAAGATTTATTTTTTTTGGTGAACGTTCATTTCATAGAATTTTTATAAAGGGATAAAATATTTCAAAAAAATTTATTTCAAGAATTAATAGAACGTAATTACATTTAAAATTTGTTATAAAAATAATTTTAAATTGATTTAATCTATAAATTTTTCTATTTAAGTTTGTAGCGTAATTTCTATGAAAAAAAATTCTATAAGTATATTTCTATGTAATATTATTCTACCTAATTTTATTCTATTAGTTTTGTTAAATTTTATTAATTTTCAATGAATTATTTTTTCTGTGAATTGACAGATCATCATTTTTTAATTTTATTGTAGTGCATATTGTAAATAAATCAACTTTTTGTCTTTTTACTAATCTTTAAATGAGTTAACTTTGAAAATTAGTCTTTAAACTTAAGAATTTCAATCAAAAGTGTATTTTTTAATATAAAATTTTAATTTTTGGTAAAAAAAGTATGCTTTATTTCTCGTCATTCTAATAAAAATTTAAATATTCTATAAAAATTCAAACTAAAAGCATGACCAATTTCAAAATAGAAATTACACAGAAATTTGGAGCCATGTGACATAAAATTTAAAACTAACATAAAGAATCTTGAAATATCGATAAATAATAATTGAACGAATTGAAGAAATGTCATTACCCATAGAACGAAAAACGCCTTAATTAACGCCTAATTAACGCACGTTAAACAAGCATTTTTTAAGGCGTTTTTTTGACGCTAATCTGGCGTTTTCACGCGTGAAAACGTGAGTCTTATTTCAAGCTAAAAAAACCCTTAAATATTATTTTTATTAAAAAAATAATTTAGGAAAAGTTTTTTTCCAGGGCAGTTCCGAATGGCAGAGCCTTCTTATCAGCTCACATGGTTGCAATATGATTAAGATATGTATTAATTATATGTGTATAATTAATATCTAGATTCTATATAATTTGTTAAATTAAATTTTTGCTAAGAGTTTGGCGTGTTAATGATTGAATCAAAGGGTGTTCTGTACTTTAAATTGTTTCTGGATGAGTTTTGAAATCAATTTTAATTGTCTTTTTATTATATTTTAACTTATTTTAATTTTATCTTATTTTTTCTTTACATTTTTATTTTTATTTTTTTTAATCTGAAGGAGCTTTAGCTCGGCACAGATAAAACAAATAAATAAATAATAATTAATTTTTCGATATTCTCGATATCTAAAGTAAAAGAACGTGAGTGAGAATTAGACTAACTAGTTAGGTCTTAGAAAAATTCTGCTGTTGATAGAGAAGGAGGAATCTGCGGTTCGGGAAAAAATAAAAATTTAGAAATATATCAAAATATATCTTTTGTAATGTAAAATAAATTCCGAGTCTCTTTTTAGAGGTAACTTGTTTAAATAGCTTGTTAAAAAAATTTTTAAGTAATAGTTACAAAAAATAGGAAGATTAATTAAATTTAAAAAAACACGGGTTTTTGAGGTGTTTTTTATTTTACGGGTATATTTTCAATAAATATTTTGTTTATTCTTCTAATTATTTTTTGACCTTTTTTTCCAATTTTTCAAAATCACTCTAATTTTAAATAAAAACTCTTAAGGAAAGAAAATGTGCAAGAATCATTAATTTTAACTTGTTAATTTTTATAAAATAAAACTACTTACAGATTAGATTTCGTATATAAACTAATGTTATTAATTACAGGAGGACGTTGAGACCAGTACAGTAAACAAACTAATTCTGGTTGATAGCCAAATTGTTTTCGGTATCCAATTTTAGTTCTTAGGAAGCATTTTAACTCTTTTTTATTTATTGTTTCATTGTTGTTCAAACAAGTTTGATTTGGTTCATTTTTAGCCGCATCGATGTTCAAATCATAATTAATTGGAATTTCAAATAAAGGTAAATCAGCTAGTTCTTCATCAGCAGGATTCTGGGTCCTTGAATAGAAACGGTACAAAGTGACATGTCCACCAGTGGCCGCCACAGCTAAATAAGTGTTTTGCACACAAATTGCTGTTATTTTAAATGGCATGTCGATTTCAATTGATGCCGAATCACTGCGTCGTTTATCGAATATCTTTTGAGTCTTAAACTTGTGAAGAAGGATCAGGCTCAGTCCACTTGTGTCCCATAAACGAACAGTTCCATCTTCGTGTCCAGTGGCAATTATTTCATTGTAGGGAAATATATTTTGTTTTGAGCATTTTAGACCACCGTTGATCGGATAGGGCTTAATGAAAAAAAATTAAACATTTTAAAATAAATTAAAACAAAATCAGTATTGTGAAATTCAAATACAAATTGAACAAAATTTCTTCCTTTTTTGATGAATTAAAATTAAAGTTAACAAAATATACTTAAAAAAATACTGCAAAAAAGTGCAACATACTTAGTTACACCTTTATTACTTAAAATAAAATCATTGTTTTCTTTTATTTTTAGTAAATTAAACCAATAATCAATTTAAATCTTATTGATATTTTATTTTTTGTTCTATTAAAGCATGAGAAAAGTTATTTAAGTAATAAAGGTGTAACTAAGTATGTTGCACTTTTTTGCAGTATTTTTTTAAGTATATTTTGTTAACTTTAATTTTAATTCATCAAAAAAGGAAGAAATTTTGTTCAATTTGTATTTGAATTTCACAATACCAACATAATCAAAATTTAGGATTTTACCAAAGGACTAAAAAATTGTGTGCTTGAAGTCGTTGATCCAATTTGACATGAATTCTGGTTCATTTGTGTCTGATTTTGTTGTTGTTGCTGCTGTTGCACAACAGCCTGATGCTGAACGGTCCTTTCTCTGGAAACATTCAAATAGTGAAGCAAATTTCTCGAAGGTTCCACTATGTATTCAAGAACAGTAATTGGAGAATCATGCAAGTTGATTTGATGGTGATGTTGAAATAAAGGATACCCCTCTGTTTTGAGATCAATTACGACTAGATTATTTTCAAGAAGTACAACTACTGCAGAGGGATCTGAGGAGACTTCCACCGATGACCAAGGATTGTTGTTCACCACCAAAAAATCTACTATTTTCTCTTTCATTTCAATAATGGTTTTAAGTTGATTGTTCTTAATTATAGTGATTCCATCTTTTATATTTGAATCGGTGGACAACAAACCATCAGCGAATATAATTATTGAATCGCTAAATAAAATATGATTTAAAAAAAAAAGCAATCAGCTAAAAAGTAAAGCCGAAAAATAAAGCTAATAGCTTAATTTTGGGAAATTACCTTTTTTCTTTTTTCCTTACATTTCAAATAAATTATTAATATTTAAAATTAAAATATTTTTTTTCGGTTCCAAATGATTTTTTTTAATTATTTTAAAAGGTTAATAAAAATTGATGTTAAAATTTTTATTTTGTACCAAGGTATGTTATAAATCATAAATTTTTTAATTTTCTGAACTTTTTGGGAGACAATTGAAGTGAATCAATCAGGAAGGAAAACGATGTTTAGCAATTAAAACGCACATTTAAAATTTTCAAATATTTAAAAGCTTTTCAAATGAATTGAAAAATTTTTCTACTAAATTTTTAGTAAATGAATTACACAAAAAGCTTTTATTTAAACCTAAAATATGGTCTTAAAACTTAAAAATTCTATTTAAACGCTATCACTTTCCACCACATGCTATACTTTTTATTTACTTGTGAGACATGCTCAATTCCTGAGATTTTTAATGCTGCCTTTAATTTAATCATATTATTTTAAATGTAAATGGGTAAAAACCAAAAATAATATTTAAATTATTTTATTAGTAAAATGGTACCGGATCTAAATTAAAACGCTTAAGAAGCTTACGTTTTTTCAAAGCAAAGCAAGATGTTTGAATGCTGAAACAAATAAGAAAACAAGCAAAAACGACTGATATAACTCAATGGAGTTTCGCTTGGACTATGCTCCTAGTTTCAGCAACTAGCAAAACAAAAAATTTTTTTTCATTCAAATTTAAACACCAGGACAATTATTAAAAAATATTTTGAAAATTCCTGAAAAAAATCGCTAATTCTTAATGTTTTTTGGAAATTAAAGGAGCAATTAAAAACACGGAAATGTCATAACGGGTGTTCAAAAAAGAATGTTCAAAATATTGACAAATTTAAAAGATTTGTTTTAATTGACTGAATTTGACCAAATTTTATACAGATATCTCCTATCTCATATCTCCCCAAAGTAAATTCTATGAGTAGACCACTTAATTCTAAAGTAAGCTTTAAAAAACATTATGATTTAACTTGTTAACATTTTCTATTTTTTTTAGAGCTAAAATTTTTCACAGCTCCTTTTATGTAATTTTTTGGGCTTTTCTTACGAGAAATTATATTTCTTTTTTAAAATCTTCCAAGATCGAGTACTCTTCTTTTTCACAATGGCATTCTATTGATAAAAATTGTGAGCATCTAAATTTGGTGAATTTGCAGATCATATTTTATTTTAAAAACTAAAATTGAAAAAACTTAAATAATTTTTAAAAGATAATCTTTTTTAATTGCTCTTTAAAATAAAGTATTAAGCATATATATTCTTGATAAAAATTAGAGGACAGGTGAGATTTATAGGTAAAGGTGTTCTAGGTGCTTTTTTTCTTAGTAAATTATGGAACAAGAATTTTTCAGTTTTCTTTAATTTTAAAGTCTATTAAATATTTGTACAAAATTCGGTCAATATGAACATATTTTTTTAACTTGTCAATATTTTGAACATTCTTTTTTTGACCAACTGTCAATTTAATGAAAACTAAATCAAATTTAATTATAAATTACTAATTTTAAAATTAATATTATTTTCTTTTTTTAAGTTCTATAGAAAAACTAAAATACTTAAATTTTATTTTAAGAAAATACTCATAGAATCTAAATCTATTTTATTAACTATTTAATTTAATTGTTTTAAATTTGTTAAAATTTTCTTTTTTATAATAAAATTTTGATGACAAATATGTATTTTGAATACTTTTGGAGAATTAATTCATTTTGATTGAAAAAAAAACATGATTTAACGTTTAAACAATTAAATGAACTCAAAATTGGCAAAATTAGAGTTTTTTCTTTGACAAAAATTTTCTAAATAAAAATCTATTTGGAACTTTTATCTTTTTAAAAAATCATTTTTGAAAATTAATTAATTGATCTAATCAATTAATTTTAATAATACTTGAACTAAAAAAAAATTAACGAAACTTACCCGTTTTTATTTGATTCCCAACAAACCTTTTTTACCATGTTGTATTTAGGTATTAAATCGGACTCGTTCACTTAATATAAAAATTAATCATAGAACAAAAAGCTCCTTTTGGGAATTTAAATTACTATGAGGATGCAAAATATTGACTGGTTTGTTATCATTTTTGGAATTCCAAATAATCAATGATCCATTATTGTGACTAGATATAAATTGCTTGCCATCATAGAACCAGCTAATTGAACTCAAGGACTTTTATAATTATCAAAATAAAAACCCAAGCACTTTTATTGACAAAATTTACTTCTGCTGTTCCATAAAATCTCATGTCGCCTTTTTTTTGCTTTAAATTCCACAAGACTATGAGGCCGGTCTCGAATCCTATTAACAATTTTGAAGTATCCAAAGGGTACTCACTTATATGAACCACTCTTCCCGGCTTGGTCTTCTGAGTCCTGTTTGAGAAAAAAAAAAATTTATTTTTCCATACTTCTTATTTTGCTCCAACTCACAATTCAATGACATTATTCCATTTGATATCATAGCCCGACTGGGCAAAATTATTGTACACATTAAGAAGATAAGTATTTCCCTTTTCGGTTCCAATATACAGCCAGCTACTCTGAAACGGTAGATGCATTACAGTAGCTCTAATTGAAAAAATAAAATAAAATAAAACTCAAAAAAGAAGAATATTTATTAATTTGCCTTTCATTTATTAATTTTTTTGAAAAAGTAACTCCGGGTTGTTTTTGCCTCAAATTCCACAGAGACAAAGTGCTATCTTCAGTGTAAGTAATGAGGGCTCCTTCGTTTGTCACAAAGGCCATGGACAGTACCGCATTTGGATGCGCAGGATGCTGCTGCAAATTCTGGGATGAAGAATTGTTCGTTTGGGAATGGTAAATTGTGTACTCGATGGAATCGCCGCCGTACAGCTTCACAAAGCCGTATTTGGTGCCCACGGCCAACAAATGCTGGACCTGATCGTATGCTAAACATGTTGGCTTGTGCGGGAACCCAATGCGGGATGTCTTGGTCAGTTTGAGGGTCTCTTTTTTGGCCTTTTCATGTATGGCTTCCAATTCAGCAGTCGCAGTCGATGCACAAGATGAAGAGGGATTTTTTTTGTCCGAATTGGAAAATATATTGGCCAATTTCATGCTAAATTTGGATGCCATACTCATTTTGTTCCAAGTTAAAAATCAAAAAATAGCAATAATTTATTTTTGTCTCTTGTTTCTTGCAAGTTGAATGCGAAATAGTTATTAAATTAAATATTTTAAATTATAATAAAATTCATCCTTAGTATTGGTGTTGTTAAATTTATTTGATTTGATTGATAATACCAAACAAAAAAATATCTATAATTTTTTTTATTATTAGACAACAAAAAATGCAAATGCTAATGCAAATAGAAATGATACTACAAATTTCTGTTTCTCTTTATTTACGTAATTTATTTCTACTTGATTCTAAGTCATTTTTAATTTATGACTTAATGCGCCTTGTTTGGTCGGGTGCTATGAAACTAGCAGGAAATCGTTTATCTAGTAATTAAATTTGGAAATTATTTGTGATTTCAGAACGCGTCAGGACACTAGTGCGTTGGTCGTGGAAAAAGTGGTAGCGTTGAAGGAAAGCTAGGAGTGAGACAGAGAGAAAGAGAGAGGAAAATCTTTTCATTCAGTGCCAAAAATTAAAATTAGACTTAGCACAATTGGCAGCAAAGGAAAATGAAATAATCAATAATTTTAGTTTATGTTTCTTTTTTTCTCCAAGCTGTTCTTTAAATGAAACTTTTAAAAAAAAAGGGAATCAAAATAAGCAGACTATAAATCATATTCTTTATGACATATTTGGACCTGAATGTATTTGGTTACATAATTTATTTGATTATTCTGAATAGAAACACTAAAATGATAATTTTTGAAACTAAATACTGTTTGCTGGATCCTCTCTTTGCCATAAATTATGCTTGCAAATTATGTTCCAAATGCATTCGAGGCATAATTTGAAATATTTTTTGCTACTTTGAAGTAAAGTCTCGACAGAATTTTAAGCTGCCTTGGAGTATGAAGCCAAAAAATAAGATCTTTGCCTGATTGATGAGTGTAATTAAAGGCAAACTGAATTTTTTAATCAAATTAAAAAGTAAACTAATTTCAACTTAGCCTGATCATAAAAATTATCTGATATTTTTGCTTTTATGACAAAATTTTTCAGATTAAACATTTATGGAACCATTCTGAAAAAAATCAATAAAAATAGAATTTTATTGGAAAAAGTTAAATTAGTTTGTTTTCATGTCTATTGTTAAACCAAGTTTTTATTTTTGAAAAAGCTAAAGGAAATATCACATGGATAACAATTTTAAAATTTTAAAATAAATCAATTAGCTTAATTTCTAATTTTGTTTTATTCAAAAATTAGCCAAGAATTGGATGTAAAATTTATGATAATTGAAAAATGGTTTTTACTCTAACAATAAATTTTAAATCTAAATAAAAATTTTCGGACCTCTCAAGAACCGATAAAGTTCAAGAATTAAATTGATGGTTAAGCATCAGTAAATGCTTCCAATTATTTACGAATTATTTTTTATTAAAACATAATTTTATTTATTTATTTTTGAACAAAATTAAAAAATAATACTTTAAAGGAAAAAGGGGTTCATTTTAATAAATTTTTTCTGGAGCAGTTTTCTCAAGACATGACAAAAATAGTTTTTTTTAATCATTTGCACAAAGAAAAAAATTAGCACTTCACTGAGCAAGATCAGTAAAGTGACTTTTTTAAAAAGTTTTATCTGAATGCTTAATCAAAAGTTGATCCTTTTAAAAAAATTTATTATTATTTTTGTGGGTAAAATCTATAAAAATCAGATAATTATGAATATTATGATTTAAAAAAAATACTATCTAATCAAAAAATCGTCATCAATTCGAAAATTATTTGACTTGAATTTTTTTTCAATAGATCTTTAATTTCATTAAAAATATATTACAATTTTTTAATGAAATTTTTGCAAATAAGCAGATTTTAATTTTAAATATTTATAAAAGTCGAAAATTAAAAATAATGAGTGAATATTTTGATTTTTTTGCTTCCAGGGTTTATAAATTTTTACAAGTCAAATAATACTGATAACATTTGAAAGATAATTCCATTGTGATGATTTAATTTAATCGCTTTTGAATTAAGATTGTTAAATAATTTATCTAATGAAAAAAGATTGAAATGGCTTTTAAAACACATTAGATATTTAGATCAAATCATCTAAGTGAGTCCCAGATTACAATTAATAAATTAAAAAGATACTAAAAATCTTTATTGAACCTTTTAAGTGAACAAAAGAAGTAAATATCACTTAAATTTTGATTCAAATCATGAAAACATTGAAAGCAGATATTAATTCATTCTTATTTTGAATGCACTAATTAACCCCTATTTTTAATGATCTTAAGCAACAATTTTAATCGTACCTCTATTTAACTATTACTCAGAAATTCTTTAAAATATATTTATTTATTGAATAAATTAAGAAGTAAAAACTTCTCTTTTATATTGCGAAAATAAAATTGAATACAAATCCATAGATGTTTTGATTTTTTCAAAAAAAAATAAAAACAATTTTTTTATTTAATTTGACATTACATTTTTAGAATCAATTAATTCAGAATATTTAATTTTTTAAAATATAAAAAGCAATTTTTAAAATGTTTTTTAGATTAATTTTTCCTTCCGGAATGTTCTAAAAAAAGAACGGATAATTGAAGAGTTTATTAACCGTTTTTGTACCAACATTTTTTTTTAAGTATTTTAAATTAGAGAATGCTTGATTATGGGAAAATTTAGCATCGTTTTTTATGTCACAGTCAAAATGACAAGTCGTTTCATCTAATACTAACGGGTGATGCATAAGTAAATGGACAAAAGTTTAGTCAACTAGTTTAGTCATGCAAATGATCAAGTGATCCTCTATATATATATATTTATAAACTATTAAAATTTAGCTATTAAATTAAAAAAAAAATACCATTTTTTTAAATGGGACTTTCTGTGTCTGAACGAAAGGCTTTACGAAAAGCAGTCAAAAATATGATTTCACAAATGACAAAATCCGATCTTGGAGCGCACTATATTCATGAATGCTTGAAAAAACGCCTTTATGCATGAGTATCATCAAAATCTTGAGTACATTTTTTGGACTGACTTAGCACCTGCTCACTATTCTATTCAAAGCACAACATGGATGAACGAAAATGTAAATTATGTGACCAAGGATAACAACCCGCCAAATGTCCGTCAATCGCGTCCAATCGAAGATTTTTGGGTTTGTTTAAGTGAAAAAGTATACAAGGGAGGTTGGCAAGTCTCAACTGAGCAGCAGCTGATTAACCGTTTTAAATTGAAGTTGAAGGAATTCGACTTAAATTTTGTGAAATCCCTATATGGTGAGGGTCAAAACAAAGCTCAGAAAAAACGGACACGATGAAGTTTTTTCATTATTTAAAAATCATAATTCTATTAAAAAATAAATTCTTAACAATATAAAAAATAACAAAACTTAATATATTATTTATTTACTGAACTATTCGCTTTTAATTTTTATCCATTTACTTATGCATCACCCTTTACAACTATTTGATTTGCCCAGAACGTAGAATTATATTAATTCAATACTTAAGCGCTATCTGAATTTCTAAATTTTGAAATTCGAAGGCCACGTCCTTTGAAACCCTAAAATTCATTTTCTTTGGGCGGACAGTTAGTTGAATTTTTACAATCATCTCAACCCAGAAAACGTTGGATTAGTGTCTTGATTTAAAGTGTTTTAGGGTATTATTATTTTCATTTAGTTATTATAAAATAAGAAATAAATTAAAAAATTAAAAGGCTGTTAAACATCTCTTTTAGTAATAAAAATTCAACTCACTCTGATAAAAGGGAAATATCTATTGTGATCATACTTTTTGAAGGAAAACTTCACAATCGGATTACTCTGTTTAAAGCTCTGATGAAAAAAAGGATTCTTGATAATTATTATCATTATCAGGTTCAACATCAACCTCCATTTTATCATCATTTTCGAAATTAATAATTTTTTCCTTGCAAAATACTCCAAGGTTACTACTGCGAGAACGAATAAATTTAGACTTTGGTGGCATAATAATATTTAATTGAATTGGTTTTAATATTTAGTTAAAATATTCAAAAAATTATCAATATAATTAAAATATTAAAAATTTGAATTAAATCACATGATTTTGATACTTAATTTAAATATAATAAATGATAAATTCAAAAAGTAAAACAAAAAAATTTTGTTTTGTTTGTTTATAATATAAAAAAGTTATTTATTAAATAATCCCAGGAACTTCATACGATTAAACTGAAAAAAGGTATTCTTTTTGACATTTTTTCAATAATAAAAATTGGCACACCCTTTTTTTCAAACAAAACTATATACCAGTGAGTAGAAATTTTTATTTTTTTCAGAGTATCTTTAATTTTAAAAAAGATTTGAATTTTATCTTTGAGTAATTGAGTCTGAAAGACCTACAGCTTTTTAAATATTCAATTCTTATTAGACACCTGGACATTTTTTTTTTTGAGTCTCCCAGAAAAAAATGAACAATAGGGTCTCAAAGGACGTAGTTTACGAATTTAAAGTCAAGAATTAGAAATTCAGATAGCTCTAATGTTTTGAATATCTGGAACCTTAATTTTACATTAAAAACTAAAAAGTGCCAAATTACTTTGAATTATGTCTTGATTTTAGTTCTATTAAATTTTAAAGTTCATTATACGTGGGCAGCTATTGTTTTTAACCTGGCTATAGTTAATAGTTTGATTGAAGAAGAATTTTGTTAGAATCTGGTTAAAAAAGGCCTTCACTTTCTGAAATTGGTATAATTAAAGTTTTTCTTTGATGAAACTGATAATGACAGGGACATAATCGCTTAAAAATCGCCTCAACCCACACCTCAAAAACAATACAATAAAGCAATGTTCTTTGAGGAGTAAATGAGAGATGGTGCAATGAAAAAAAAATATTGAGCCTGAAATCTACAAGATAGAAGCTGAACTTGAAAGGGAAATTTTAAAATCGGCAGAAATTTTTAGCCCAACTGAGATTTTAAAAAAAATTACAAACATTGCAGTCAAGAATCAATACATTGATAAAATACAAAGACTTGCAAGATTTTCAATACAAGTGAAGAATTTCATACAAATCCTTATTTTGTTTTTATCCAAGCAAGAAAATTAAATATTTTTATGAAAGATTTGCCAGTTGTAATTATAATTGGTAAAAGGAAGTTCAAACTGTTAACAGCGACATATTCAAAGTCAGGACATTTTTGGGTCATATTCAATATCGAAAGGAAAATTTTATCTCGTTAATGATCAGAGTGTAAAAATTAAATGACCGCAAAAACTATCTTGTAATCAACAATAATTTCAACATTATATCTTTTGATATAGAAAATAAAAATTAATGCGGTTTATATTTATTGGAATATTTTAATTTTAAATAAACAATTTAAAAAAACTATTTTTTTATTAACAAATTTTTTTATTTAAAATTTAATTAAGCAAGTGATTAAAATCTTAAGCAAACATAGCCTGGTTAATAAGTTTATATGATAAAAATACATTCAAAACAAAGCAACTCTCTAAAGCCTTTGTTTCCAAACAAATTGTCTCTGATGAACCGAATTTTCATGTAACATGTAACGGCAAGTCTTCAATTTATTATTATTTAGATTATTTATATTTTTCTAAAATCTTCATAAATAAATTTATCTTTATTGCATATAAAATAAATAATTTTTTTTTCCTTTATTGAGATTTTTTTCTTTCCTTTCAATTTTTGAGTATATCCGGCAACACAAAAACAAAATCAATATAAAGGCTTTTAAAGCTAAAAGTCCAATATTAACAAAAGTAAGATAATTTGCTCTTAAGAATGAAAATTTACATTCAACCTTGGTTTTTAAAATACTTTTTTCGAAACGAACACGAAAGTATATTTGGATTTAACATAGTAGTTTCCGTAGCAGTCGCTGTAGTAGACCCGATTGTATTCACGGTATTAATCTCATTTGTGGTCAGTTTAATTGCTCTAGTTTCACTCTGAGTGTAACTAGAGTTCCTAATTACTCTGAAATATTATAATAAGCCTAAAGCCATTGCGTGGATTTGATTCATGAAGTTTTTTAAGTGAGATTTTTTAGAGAGATTTTTGAACGCTGAAATGCTTAGCGTTTAAAGTCTCAATGAAATAAGCAAAATTGCTATCGATATTTTTAATGAATATATTTTTGATAAATGTTAAGTTCTGATGATCTGGAGACAACAATTAATTTTTTTCATTTTTAGACTTGGTCTAAATGAAAACACTTTTAATGCCTTTATTTAAAGTAGTTTCAAATTCATAAAGTTCAATTTTGCAACATCATTTAAGATTGTATTGTGCTCGTAAGAAAATGAATGTTAGACTCAGCCAAGTGATCAAAACAAAACTAAGTTAACAATTTATATTTTATGTGAACTTAATTCACCGAACCCGAGAACATAAATTGTTCACCTAATATGTAAACACATGTTCACCAAACCGTCTATACCCTTCCGATCTAGTTCGTGTTTAAAATGCAATTTTATCTGGTCAATTTGTAAATTGATAAGTTTGATTATTGCTTGCATAATATTAAGCAGTTTACTAAAGAGAGATAAAAGTGGCATCATGAATTGTTTTTATGATTGTTACATGATTTTAAATTTCTTTTTAAACAAAATTTAGACTAAATAAACATATAACGAACAAAAAAATAGTAACTTAATTTTTATTTTGACATGTCACTATTTGACCTTTTTCGAATAATGTGACATGTCCTAATGGTCGAAAAAGGCCTAAAAATAATGTTTTTACAAAATTTAGTGTCAAAGTTAGCGACATGTCACAAAAGTCAAAAAAGGCATAAAAATGATCTGTTAAGTAATTAAATTATTTTTTATTGGTTTTTGTCGGGATGACGAGAAAGTGCTTAACAGTTGAGAAAATTTTTTAATTTATTTAACGGATTTTACGCAGGAATATAAAATCAGAAATTGAACTAATAAGCATCTAAATTTAAAAAGAGCTTTGCATTTAAAAAATTTTTCGAGCGCATTAATATTTCAATAGTTCCGAAAAATTTTTTAAAAATCAAATCAAGAGATTTTCCGAATCTGATCCAAATGAAAGAGGGTTCACCGAAAAAGAATCAAAGAAACCATAAATTGTCTTAAAAACTGAAAACGACAGTACCTTCGAGTCTAAATCAAACAGTTTAACAACTGAATGTTCAAATCAAGTGGATCAATCATCCAACGAAGTTGTTAAGCAAGCTATCAGTCAAAACAGCTTTGAAGAAAATTCAGAATGAACAGGAAGACAAATAAATCAATTTTAAGAACAAAACATCTTAATAAAACAAGGTTTCTTCTTATCTAATACATTGGATTAATTCATTCTTAGACTCGAGATCATTTAAAGTAAATTTAAATTTAAATGGTAAAATAACTGATGAATACCATATTACTGCAAGTGTTCTTCAAGGCTCAGTAATTCATCCATTACTTTTAAGTATTTTTATCAATGATTTACCTAAAAGAAATAAAACAAATAGTGAATACTCTCTTCTTTTTGCTGATGACTTGGTCACATTCTATATTTTTAAGAAAAAAGAAATCTAGAAAATAAGATAAGCAAATACTTAGACGAACAAGAAAAACGGCTTTTCATGTGGAAGATGAAAACATCTGTTGAAAAGTCTTGCTTTAATGTCTTCACTAAATGTAATAAGGAAAATATAAAATTGAAATTAAAAATTTTTGAAATTAAAATTGAGAGTCAAAAGGAAATAAAGTTTTTAGTTATAAAATTTGATTCACAATTAACCTTTACCTCAATGGTTTATGAAATTAAACAGCGTTGTAGTTCACGGTTTAAAAATATTGTCAAACAAAAAATGGGGTCTTAATTATTACACACTTGGAAACCTTTATAAATCTTTAATCGGATTTATAATTGATTACTCTTTTCCGTGTCTGAATTCATTTTCGGAGACAAACATTAAAAAAATTCAAGTCTTACAAAACTCAGCAGTTCATTATAAAATGAACTGCTGAGTTAAACTAAAACTAAAATATGATACTCCTTCCAATATTTTGCGTCATGAGGCCTTTAATAAACTTAAACTCTTAACTGTCTCGAATAGACTTATTGAATTGAGCGAAAGATATGCAGCGAGAGGACTGCGTCATTCTGTTCCATTGGTTATCAAGCGGGTTTTGAATCAAGGTATGTTGAATACCCAACTTCATTGTGTAATTGCTATCTTACTATTTCTCCTTTCTTTCCTGAACTGCTCAATACTCAAACACTTTGCACATGTCACCTCTTACAATTTATCAATTTTAATTGTCTTTTAATTATATTTTAATTTATTTTAATTTTATCTTATTTTTTCTTTACATTTTTATTTTTATTTTTTTAATTGTCTTTTAATTATATTTTAACTTATTTTAATTTTATCTTATTTTTTCTTTACATTTTTATTTTTATTTTTTTTTTTAATCTGAAGGAGCTTTAACTCGGCACTGATAACACAAATAAAAAATAATAATAATTTTTTTTATGAATAGTATAGTCTGACCTCGATTTTGTTACCCATTATTTTGAGAAAAAAATCTGCGTGACGCACAAAATCATGATGCACACAAAATGTGTTGGAATTTGTGAAATTTTAATTTTGTTCACTTTTTTCTGGCCAAAATAGAATTTTTATTTTTTCAACATAAAGTTATAAGTCTCAACAGAAAGTAATTATTTTCGCAGTACAGATAATTAACAGCCCTAATTTAATACTTGACTTTTAATTATATTTAAAGAATTCATTTTTCATAAGAAAAAATGAATTATTTTTATTTGACAAATTCACTTTTGATTAGACAGGCTAATATAGAGCCTTCTTTTTAATCTACAATTATCTTTATTTAATATAATTAAATTGAGACAAAGTTTTTAAAGAGACAAATCATTTTGTTTTAGCTTAGCTTAACTGAGAATTTACTTGACTCAAGTAAATAAAAAATTATAATTAATTACATAAAAATTAATTATAATTTTTTATCATTTTGATTCCGAAGTACATTTGATAAATTTGTTTCATTTATCAACATAAAATTTTTTTAAAATTAAAAAATGCGATTATTACAAAATCAAAAATTGCCAATTAAAATCTATAATTTAAATTTTAGTAAAATGTAAGTTGATCAGTTGATCAGCATTTCTTACAGGCGATGTTAGCTCAATTTTTGATTGTTTTAAGAAAGAAACTTAAATCAAACAAATTTTTTTTATTAAATATTAAAATAATTTTGTTCTTTATTTGTTCGAAAAAGATCATTTAACCAACTAGGATTTTTTTATTAAATACATATTTCAATAGATTTTTAACTTTTGATAAAAAAGAAACAATTTTTTTATAAATATATAATTATCCTAAAAATAAGACAAAGACATTTTAGACTAAAGAATAGATAAAAACATTAAAAATAATTTACAATCATTGAGCTTTAGATTTAAAGTTCTCAATCTCGAAAACAGTTTTTACCGCCTCAAGGCAATTATCACTAATTATGTGAGGTCTAATAAGACTTGGATCGATGACCATGTCTTTGTGTGCCAAATTCATGTCCACACAGTGCTTGTCAATATCTCCTTGAAAGACCCCTGTCCTAACAAGTATGGACCTAATAGACTCGGCTTGAGACACAAAATCGGTCTCATCTTCGCCCTCAAAATCCGCTCGTTCTCCTAAATTCATCAAAGCCCTTCTCTCTCGTGACCTATTGTTATTGCTCAAAATTTGGTTATAAATATTAGCCCCGTAGATATCCGTATCCAAATTGTCACCAATGGCATACATTCTTTTGATCGGATTCGGGTAGCCAATTGATGCAGCGTGCTCGTTCAGCACATTCTCGGCATAATAGTAACTTATTTCACTTGGTTTGCCTACTATTGCTGAATATTTCAACTCTTTTCCGCTCAATTTTCCATATATTTGCTCTAGGCAGTGCAAAAAGGCGCCATGACCAAAGCGAGGCATTGACGCTTCGGCCATCCACACCATATCCGCATTACAGGCCAAGATTGGCAGATTTACATCCGGAAATTTTGTGGTTTTTTCATCAAGCCTTCCATTGCTCATCAAAACATCAACTATCAGCTGCAACGATGTCTCCCATCTGACCGACTCGCCAAACAAAACAACTGCTTCTATGGGCGGAAAATATCTGCCCAAAACACATGGCTAAAAATGCATTTTTTTTTGTTAATTTTTAAATTTTTATTAAAATAAAATTTACTGCAAAATTTCTTCTTTTGTGATCGACCACATCCAAATGAGGGTAGTATTGACGAAGTTCGTCAATAGTGATTACACTGGTGAAGCCCAAATTTTTTGCAATGTCGACCACAGGACCCTGGCCAGATATTAGACATCTTTTATTGTGAAAATTTTTCAGTAATTTTAGAGGGCTGTGTGACATGACCACTTGGTCAGGACTGATTTTAATTCCCAGTAGATTGCTTAGCTTGGCTGCTTTCGAACTTTTGAGTTCGTTGCCCGCATTGGTCAAAAAAATGGTTGGTATGCTAAAATTTCCACTTTTGTCTGTCAATAACTTGATGCATTCTTTGGTCCTGGGAAGAATTGTTTTGCCCCTGATCAGCACTCCATCTATGTCGAAGACAAGACCAAATTCACATTTGTCGGCCTGGATCAGCCGAGATTTTAGGCGACTTGTGCTTGGCGCAATTTTTGTATTGTTCAATGAGCGATTTAATAGAAATTTAAGCAGATGGCCATCATTTTCGGTGCCAGATTTAAAGCATACTGTGCTGTTCAGTCCGCTTTTGGCACACAAAAGTCGAAATGATGCAATCATTTTTCCTTAATGTAAATTATAAATTTAAGTCAGAGAAAAAAACATGCTAACAATTTTTTTAATAATAATTTTGAATTATGAAATAAAGCGTAGGTTGGAGACGCCAGAAAATAAAAGCCTCAAATCCAAGTCAAAATGGTTTGAGAGTGTTTTTCAGTGTTGGATCTAGAAGCAAAAATTTACAAGCTGTCTGTAGGCAGGAAAATTATTTTCAAATCTAAAATGAAAATTATTCTATTAACTTAGACATAACAGTTACGTAATGACGTGATTTTTAGATAAAGCTAACATTGGCGTATGCTCTAAACATACTCAATAAATAATGCAATGTTTCATCATAATAAGTCTAGGCTTTGACTGGCTGCAATTTGCGCTTGAATTTTTATTTTTTACATTTAATTAATAAATTGTCATTTGGTATCATTCTTTTTTATTCAAATGTTAATTTATGCAATTTTTGCGAAATCAAACCCTCAATTCATATAAAAAATGAAAATTTTAAGAATATTTAAAAAGAAAAATAGAAAAAATTTACTTTTGGTTAACTTACAAATGACGTCATTTATTTGTGACTAAGAAAATAATGAAAAATACAGATGATTTAAATTTTGCAAATTAATTAAATGAATGCATCATTAATTCAACGAATTTTATTTACAAATTAAAAAAAATGTTAAATTAAATTTTTTTACTGAAAAAATAAGCATTTAATTAATAATCTAAAAATTTTTAAAAGCATTTATTCATTTAAGACTTAACTTAAATGAAAATCTCTCAAATAAAAAATTTAGTCTAAAACCCAAAAACATTAGGATTTAATTTTAACTTTTTTGGATTATTCTTTTCCTTTTCTTAATTCTTTTTCAGAAACCATTATCAAAAGACTAAAAGTAATTCAAAATTCAGCTATCTTTTCTATTATCAATCTAAAAAATGATATTTCTTTCAACATTATAGATCCAAGGCCTTAATATTTTCATGAAAATGCTCTGCTATGTAATATCTAACAAGATGTTTTCACCAAAAATGGAAAAAAAAAGACAACAATTCTCTATTGACATTTGGTAATTCAAAATCACCAAATGTCAATAGAGAATGCATTAAAAATGGGAAAAATTATTGTTTCATTTTTATCTTTACTAAAAAAGGTATTATCCCAAAAAATAAACAATCTTTCTTTCTTTCTTACCTAAAAGTAAATGATTTAGATACTTTCTTAAATATTAAATCTAATTCTAATCTTTTTATCCTCCATTAAAAGTTTTTGTAGGCAAAAAAAAATATTTGAGATTTTTTTATTAAAATTTTTTTTTCAAACTATTAAAGCTAGAGATAGATTTTCACACTTTTTTTAAATATTTTGTTATAAGGTTAACAATAAAATTAAACTCAAATTTTGATTTTTTTTCAAGATTTTGACCAAAATGTCTCCGCATAGCTTATTTGTTGGTAATTTTTCAATTTTCCATTTGATTATTATTCAGCAAAAAAGATTAATTTAGATAAATCATTTTCTTTTAAAAAAAAGCACAATTTAATTATGTTTCAGCAATAATTTTTTTGATAAAGTTAGTTTTGATTATTAACTTCGATTTTTTTTAATGTATGAAATTAAAATTAAAACAATTTAAGGTTAAATTAAAAATATATTAAATTTAAGTTAGATCTAAAATAATTTTTTTTTTAATTTTACAAAAAATATATCTAAAATATTTTAAAAAATCCCTAAATTAATAAGAGTACTTTATAATTAAACCAAAAAAAAAGCTAGTTATTATTTATTTGTTTATTTGTATTGTAAACTTATTGGTTTTTTCTGGAAGGCCTTTTGTCTCTATCCAGTCAGAATTTCCAAGTCTTACTTGAGACTCGAGGATTCCGGATTAAAACAATAAAGATTTAATTAAAGACTTTATTGGGACACGAGACCCGAATCCTAAATTATATAAAACTAAAAAAAACTAAAAACAAATAAATTTTATGAGAAAAACTTAGGACGTCTTTTCTCAAACTGCTTTAATATTAAGCTAAAGCTCCGCTCAGATTAAAAAATAAACTATGGAAATAATGAAAAAAAAATAAAGTAAAATAAACTTTTAAAGAAATAATTTGATCAATTTAATTGGTTGTCTTTGACTTCCTGTAATTCGGGAAATAATTGGTAGTACCGGTAGATTTACCATACAGTTATGAAATGAGTTCCAAAGTTCAGAACTAAATTAATTGGGTTTTTAAAGTTCTTATCTCCCTGGCGCTAAAGTATGAAATGTAAAGGCTTATTTAAACATACATTCTTGTAGAAGAGAATCAGCGCTATCGATTGATAATATTACTTATAAATTTTTATGTTTTTTTTATATTCTTTGATTAAAAATAATAGAATTGAAAATTGTAAAATAAAAAATCTGAGTCAAAATATTTTAGTAATTTGAATTGAATTTTTGATATTGTCCATTTGAATTTTATTTTGAAGTTTAACTTTCTAAACTTCACTTTGTTAATTTTTTTTTTCAACCCTTCTTCAACTAAATTTTAAATACCATGTTTATTTATTTATATATCTTTGCTAAGGCTTTGTTCCTTCAGATAAAAAAATTAAAACTCAATAAATAGATTGATAAATTATTGAGTTCAATTCTAATTTTTGAATGAATTCTAAAAAAATATATTTTTTTTATATTAATAAAGGGTGTACCTAAACACAACACACTTAAGTATGACCAGTACACAATCGAATCTGAGCAACACATATTCAAATCCTGATCAGCACACAACCTTAGAAACACACATTTAATTGTGAGTTATTGAGTTTAAAAAAAATATAGATAAAAATTACCAAATTTTCTTTCTTGAGATAAAATACTGAACAACAAACTCTAGGTGTGTGTTGTTTAAAGAATATTTAAAGAAGGTATTTAAAGAAATTCTGGACTTATTGACATTTGTAAGAGTTTAAATATAAATTTCTCACCAAAATACCGTATTCCCTCGTTCGATTATGCTGCACTTTAAATTAAGCTACCAGCTTATGGACCATGCACCAAAGTACATCTCGCCTATTATAAAATATTTTTAATTTGC
>QEOQ01000640.1:1590206-1614946 GCA_010279815.1 Brachionus plicatilis | reverse complement strand
AATTAAAATTTTTTACAATAATTTCAATTGTTGTTTTAAAAAAAATCTTGATGAGATTTTGTTTCAGAAAGCTCTAGTTGTTTCAAATTATTTTATTTAAAAAAAATAGAAAAAAGATTGTATCTTTATGACGGAAAATCTGTATAAAATTTTTAAATTAAAAAAAAAGTACTAGAAAAAATTTCAAAAAAATTTAGACCATTTATCCTCAAGCTCTTCTTGAACATTCCTCAAGCACTCAATCAAATGCTTATTCAATTCATTCATATGTGCTACATGATCACTCATAGTTTCACTCGGATTAGACAAATTCTCCTCAATTTCACCCAAAATTCTGTCATGAATACTCAAACCACTCTCTAGTACACCAAGCTGGCTTTTAATGCTCAAATAAAGTTGACTGAACAGCTTTTTCCGATTACTAAAATACATTTTATTAGCAAAAACTGTTTCATTCAACAGCTCTTTGACATATTTTATCAGGCCACCATTTACTCTGGCGTCCAAGCATCCCAATAGTCGCATAGTCAGCGGCTGTAGGTTATGAATCAAATTGGCATCTGAACTATGACTGCTATTTGCCGTAAACTGTACAACAAAGTTCTTCAACTCCTTGGTTTTTTCATTAATATCGGTGATTGCATTGCGTACAGGGTTCAAATAAATCTTCACAGTTAACTCAACATCTTGGAACTGACTTATTTTATCATATCTGGCATCCTGGGTGATCAACACCGATCTTTCTATCCACAAATTTTCCACACTTTCATTTTCTTTGACACGCTCAAAGTCATCTAAGTCGTCGATCACCGAGCCGACAAGACTGTCCACACTTTTTAAATAATACGGTCTGTCAAAATAATAAAAAGCCTGATCTAGACCATGGTCCATCAGACTTTTTCTTATTTGTGCCAAAAAATCATTTTTTTGATCCATCAAATTCTCATCGATCAGCTCGATAAACTTGTCTCTGTCCAGTTTGTTCACGGCGCATATTTGAACAAAACACTTGTCCCTCGAGTCCTTAATCACTGGATCAGGCTCATGGTTGTGGCTTAGCAGGACCACATTGTTCAACAAATGTGCCAAATTGTCATTTTGGCTCTCGCACCATTTCGAATAGCTCAGCTTGCTCTTAATCAAATTTTGAATGTTGGACAACATTTCATAGGACTTGTGCTTGTACAAATAGTACTTGTTTTGTACCGAGTCAAATTTGAGACTTTTGCCAAATATGCCCACGCGGAAAAATAGGTGTCCGTGATTTTTGGACACGTCTGCCTTGGGCTGATAGGGCGACATCAATTGGTTAAATTTAGACTCGGCGCTCATTATCCACGCCAGTCTAGAGTTTTTTTCCTCTATTTTTTCATAGTAACTATTCAATTTTTGACAAATGTCAAACTCAACTGAGTCAGAAAAGTCGTCTTTGACCGACTTGTAGTACTCGCTTAAATATGATGAATCATTGACCAGAAACTTTTCCTGCAGTGAATTGATGGCAAACTTTTTCAATGACTTCAAGTACAAAATTTCCTTTAGACTGGACTCATTTTGCCATTGAAGCAAATCGGCCTGTTCCTTCCTAATAAAGGACATTAGGAGGTGATTTTTTTCCGATTTGTTCAAATAGTACAAATCGTCAAGCAAATAGAGCTTTATTTTGCGTCCAATGTCATCCAAAGATGGTGCCAGATGATGGTCGATGAGAGCCACTTTTTTGATCAAACGGTACAAGAGCAAAAAATGCTCTGTCACTGACACAGAGTCTGAGTCTTGGTCTTTCAAAAAGTGATAGTCAAACGCCATGTGCATGGCCTCAGCGAGGACACCTTTGGGGTCTAGTAGTCCGAGGACTATTTTTGCATGCGATCTGGTCGCTATTTGACTCACATCAATTTGATCGTAGATATTTTTTTTTGATTTTTCATGTCTTAAAATTGTGTCGATCAAGTGGAAAAAAAATGTTTCTTTGTTTGGCAAGATTAGTGGTAAAAAGTGAAGCAAATGTTGGTAAAATGACTTGATGGTGTGAGTGCTTAGGACAATGGTGAGTGGTGTAAGCTCTATTTCGTCCATGTCGATCTTGAGCTTGACGCTTTTGAAAAAACAGTTGTTGAACAAACACTCGATGCTTTTGTGCACCAAAAACTGGTTGAGATCTTGACTGCTTTTCAGCCGTATGTTCAAACACTTCCAGAATAGGGCCGCGCTGTCCATAATTTTGGCTTTGTGGAAAAAGTGGTGGTAATTGGAATTTTTTTGCTCCAAAAAGGCGAACAACATGCTAAAATATGCCTTGAATACAAGCACCTCTTGGTCCACATCTATTTTGTTGATGAGATAGCGGAGCAAATATTTTTGAATGTATTTGAAAAATTTGAACAGTTTCAGGTCGATTGTGAGGCATAGATTGAATTGAGAATTGAGAACACTTTGGTTAAATTTAAAATAGCTCTCGATTACATCGAATAAGTCCACTAGTTTCAGATTGAACTTGTCGAAATAATTGTATTGATTGCTGGACATGATTAGGTCGAGGAGTTCGATCAGCACCAAAAAATTGTCCACAATGCTCTGGTTTAGGTCATTGGTGCGAAAACTTGTGATCAACAGCTCCAGAACCGGGCCAAAGCATCGCTTGATCAAACATTGTAGGAGATTTTGTGAAATTTTGAGTCTTAGGGCGCACTTTAAAAAGTCCACCGATGGGTTCAGAACATACTCAAATATGTTCTCTCTGAACTGATAATTGTCACTAAAAATGTTCAAACTAATTAATCTATTTTTTAGCTCTATGCTGTCAATATGTTCCAGTGAGTACAATTTGATGCAGAGAGCGGCCAGCTCGTTGCCATTGAACAACTCTGGCAAAAAGTCCAAAAATTTTACATTTAAATTTTCGATTAAAAATTCTCTGCTCAAATGCTTGCCAATTCTGATTAGCAAAAAATCGTTCAAAAAGTATTTGAGCTCGAATTGAGAATTGGACATGGTGGACAGTGAGAACAAAATTTTGGTCATAAAGCCAAAATTTTGCAACATTGGCGCCAAAGTGTGCACCATGTTAAGCTCAATTACATTTTTGAGATTGACTAGGAACCAGTTGAGCAAAATTTTTGGCTCTCTTGCACTAAACTCAAAATTTTGCGGCAAACATTTTGCCAAGCTAAAAAAAGACTCGAACAGTCTGCTCTGCAGTTTGGCCCAGAATAAATTTTTTGAATTCAGTTTTTGCTCGACGGCCAATTTGCAGAAAAAGTCCAGATATTTGTCGAGCAATGCGGGCTCCGGTGTCAGATCACTTTTAATTAAATTGTAAAATTCTAGCTCATTTTGATCATTTAGTTCAAATATCAAAAATTTTATGCTGTCTTTGCACAATGGCTCCTTGTTGGCATGGACGGTGACTATTTTAAATTTTAAATTAAAATAATTGCGGAAATTCAGCACTATATTTTCCCTATTTAAATAGAATAAATGCCATGCAAGATTTATGCTCTTGGTCTCTTGCAGAACCGACTCATTTCTCTCATAAGTGTACAGTTCAATAGTCATGTCCAAGTCCTTAAGGCCTTGCAGTTGTATTAGATCATTTAGCGTGGTATCTTTGAGCTTGAACAAATTGGACACAAAGTCACTTGTTTTGTTGATGATTATTTTCAGATAAAAGTAGGTGTCCAATTCTTTGCGTGACGTGTTTTTGGATATTTGGTGCTGGTCGAACTTGGAGCGACGTTGGCTGACCTCGGGACACAAGGCCACCAAACTCATTGATATGTTCACCAAATGACCGCTTGTTTCTTCGTACCCGTTGTATTTTATACTCAAATTGTGAATCTCTGGCAACCACTGATTGAACCATTTGTCAAGTTGGCTTATGTTGATCATGTGACTTGAGTCTAGAAAATTTTTCAACTCGTTACTAAAATTTAGGTGCAATTGAAAACAATGGTTTAGATCATGGTTGGAATTTGTTCGCTGCACTTTGGACTGATTGCTGTTCGGTCGAGATTTAGACTTGGATTTGAAAATGCGCCGGAACATGTTGGAACTCACCGGGTCAACTTTGCGCCCCCAAAAGCCCTGTGAATTAATTAAACTAAGCTGCAAACCTTCTAATTCATACAATTCAAATAAAATGGGCATTTTAAGTTGTTGGCAAGTGTTGATGACAATAATGGAAATTCTGGTTGTCTTTTGGTCAAGGCTTAGGGTAAAAATAGAATTTGATTCTAGCGGAAAAATGTCACTTTTCAAACATTTTTCGCTTATTTTAAGCGTATTGGCTACACTCGACTCTGAATCAGAGTCGTCCGAGCTCAGAGTCGGCTTAGCACTTTTGATCCTTGGTCCTGCTGATAAACTACGCTTTGACTTTTTGCTTATTTGATTTGGTTTTTTTTTCCTATACTCAAATTGCAATACTCTCAGGCAGAGAGTATCAGAAGCAGGAAAAAATGCCTGTTTCCTCAACTGGCCAATGCTTACCACTTGGATACTTAATTTAACTAAATTTTTGTTCAAAATTTCATTTAGAATATTCAGCTCAAGCTTGTCAAAATTGTTGTAGTTCTGATTCAAAATGAATAAATTTTGACTCGTTTCATTGAGAATTTTTTTGTGCAAATTTAATAAATTATTATTAAAATAATTGAAGCGTTTGACAAGTAGATATTTGATGACAGTTGAATTTTTTCCCTTTAGCTTTTGATTTTTGTAGTAGTCAATTAAATTGGTTAAATTGGTCAACAGAGTTCGTAGACATGTTGGATCAAGGGAATTGTCTGACGAGTTGCTTAGGCTATTGGTGCTTTTGGAGCTGAGAGTGTCCGTGCCCAGACTGCTGTTCAAATTTTCGACCAAATGGCTGATTTGGTCATGGTTGTGCCTGATTTGGTCATCAAAGTCCCAGTAGTTGTGCTCATACTCGTCAAATAAATTAGGCTCTTGGCTCATTTCATCTAGTCTAGTCTAGAATCTAAAATTTTATTGTTAAAAAAGTAGTTTGATAATAAAATCAGTTGTTTATCTAACACATATTTTTTTTATTATTAAAAATTAAATTAAATTTATTACGCTTGTTCGCAGAGCTTAATAAATAACTTAATTGCTATTCAGAACTCGGTTTGATTTATTTTCAGTGTTAAGAAAACATATTAGAAAAGTTTGAATATGGAATCAAATAAATGTAAAGCATAAAATTGATGTTTTTGCTTCGATTGATTATAAATCGATATATTCGTGATGGCTCATTAGAAAAATTATTTTTATTTTTTATACACTTTAGTTTTATATTGAGGTCAATTTGAATGTCTTAGTAAATTTTTCACTTAAATCAACTTAGACATTTTATCAACTTGAACTGAATGGACTTAGAATTATAAATTTTATGTATAGACCAGTAATAATGACTGAAATGATTATTGTTTTATTTTTATAATATTTATGTAAATTTCCAATATGTTGTAGTATATTTTTGATGTGAAATTTTTTCAACACCTTCAAAAGATATCAGACAACAAGTTAAAATTAAAATATTAAATTTAAAACAAGCTTAGCACTTTAAAATACACTTTTTAAAAACTTTCGTGAATATTTTTACTTTCTATATTTTAAGTGATTTTTAAGAAATTTATAGAAGTTCAATAGCAAATGAGTTGGCCATTAAATTTTACAAAAATTCATATTTTCTTTTTCAATCTGTAAAGACGGTATTCCCTCAAAGAAAAATTTCAATGCTTAAACTCCTTAAATTTTAAGACTATTTTAAGTGATTGATACCTGACATTTATCTGTTCAGACCCCCTATTTAACTACTACCATTGTTTTTTTACATTCAGGTTAGTTTTAATCACTAAAATAAGTTATTTGATAAATATTCGGCTATTAAAATTCGTATTTTTGAAAATGGAAATTAAAAATCCAAAAATTTATTCTATTTGATTTTTTTTTAAACAAATAATTTAACTTGACTGAAAAAAAATTAGAAAAATCATGTAAAAAGATATTTATTTTAAAAAATATTTAAGAAGATTCATGCTGCACTTAATTATTTAGATGGATTTTTAATTCTTAAATATCAAAAAATTCAAAAAAAATAAACCTTAAAAAAATTACCATTTAAATATTAATAAACATGATTTATCAATAACTAATTTAATAGAATATATTTAATAACTCATAATAGCAATTCATTAACTACTTGAATATAAATTTAAAACCAACAAAAAATAATTTGTAGCTATTAACAAAAATTTGGTCTAAATTAAAAAATATCTATGGTTTAATTTAAAAAAATATCTATGGTTTAATTTAAAAAATATCTATGGTTTAATTAAAAAATCTTGGAAATTAAATCAATTAAAACTGGTATAAATGAAATCCAAAAATAAATCATAACCAGAACTATTTTGTTTTTAGTTTAATAAATTAAGTTAATTTAATTTTGTTTTTTCAATGGACAATCAACAAGTCCCGAGGCATCAATTTGGATATGATTATCGTCATGGCCAAGGTGCAAATGAAACCAGTATGGATATATCTGATATAGTCGCTCCTCATCAAAACGGGGCTGGTACTAATAGAAGAAGCTTTGACTATAACTACGAACATGGTATTGGTCCAAACCGCACTGAAATGGACATAAGAGACGGCTATGATAATATTAATCAACAAAATAATCCAGAAGGACGACCTAGTTTTACATACAGATATAGCCATGGTCATGGTGCAAATAGAACAGTAATGAACTTACGACACCCTAAAAGTGAGGAAGGTGAAGAAAACGGGATACCACCAAGACCTCGCGGTGCACTACCACCAAGACCACCAGCTCCACAACCACCAAGACCACCTGGTCAATTGCCACCAGGACCACCTGCTCCACAACCACCAAGACAGCCTGGTCAATTACCACCAAGACCTCCTCCGCAAATACCACCAAGACCCCCTGCGCAACCACGTCAACCAACAATTAGAACTATTGGAACAGATTCAAGTGATGCTGAATTCCCTGTTCACCCTCAACTAAGATTTAGAAATTTGGAAACAGATTCAAGTGATTCTTTTCCACCGAGACGCGGAAATGACTCAAGCGATAGTGACAGTGATGATCCAAGACCTGATTACCATAGAGGCAAGACAAGAATTGAGGCAAAGCAAAAAGTCTATGTTGAACCGAGGGGATCCAACAAGAATATCACTATTCATCAACAACAAAAAATAGAAAGCAACACTAGCTCAGCAAAACAGAGAGTTTTGTTAGAATCAGAAGAATTTCCAAAATGTCCACATTATCCACTTCTTCCAAAGCATCAAAAAAAAGCTAGAGAATTGAAAGAAAATATTCAAGTGCGCCGACGAGAAGAAATTCCAATAGTTAATAGTATGAATGTTGCCAATGAAATTAAATTGTTGCCCAAAAATTTGGGAAATCTAAATCTAGGAAGAGCAGCTAAAACTGAAAATGATGAAAAAGCTATTGACTTTAATTACGAACACGAAGATGGTAAAATGCGCACAAGAATTAGCATCAATCAAGTTGTAATGGATCCAAATGAGTCGGTCAAAAAGCGTCCTTCTAAATCATTAATCAAATAAAAAGCCTAATTAATTTATTTAATAATATTCCTTAATAAACTTTTTACTTTAAATTTTTTTAAATACTCAAAAATTTTCTTTAAAAAAATTAACTCATATCAATAATTAACTACAAAATTAAAATTAAGTACCAAAAAGGCAGCAAATATGTTGATTAATTTCTATTTATTTATCCCAATGTTAAAATAATGAGCTTAGAAATAGGGTTTTGTTAAATTAAATTACTATTTGTTATAATATTTAAAAGCTTTGAAAATAAATGGAAAATAGTAATAAGTTTGGGAATTTAAAAATCGTTAAGTCGATTAGATAGTAATTTAAATTGTAAAAACTGCGATCTTATATCTATCATATTTCCTAGTTAAATTAACTTTATTTATCAACTTAATTTCCCTTAATCTCATTTGTATAAATTAAATTGTCTTTTTTTTGAGTTTAGATTTATTGGATCTAATTAAAAATTAGTGACTTAGGCTAGGCTTAATTAGTTAAGCAATAATATTTTATATTTAGATTTTAAGTATTATAATAAAAGGGAACAAAGGAAATTTCGAATTTAATCAAAAGCTGATTTTGTTCTTCTAACTTCAAATTTTTTTTTCAGTCTCGAAAACTCTCTTTTAGAAGATCTGCAAATTGAAAGTCTCATTGCTGTTAAAAAAATACCAAAAAATTCACTTTAAGATACAAGATTGTTATATTTGTTCATTAAAAAATATTTTTTTGCTTGATGTTCTTTAAATATTTTTTTTTCAGCTTTAAAATGCTAGAATTACTTTAAATAAAAAAAAATACTTTTTTAAATATTCAATTAATTTGACTAAGTTCCACGCCAAAATAATCTAAAAATTAGCTACTCAATTAAAAAAATTAAAAAATTAAAGGTTTCTTTTCGATGATTTTTTTAAGATAAAGCCATTTTCATGTACAAAAAATTCTGAAGTTTAAAGAATCTCAAGGTATTTTTTTTAAAGAAGAGATACTAGAATTTTTATTATGAGAAATACCGATGATTATTTGATTCAATTTTTTTTAATATAAACAAAAATAGAGATAAAATAAAAGAATATATTTTGAGTTTTTAAAATAGCAGATATTTTGATCTGTTATCTCTTTTGTTCATTCGAAAACTGGTTTGAAGAATTCCGTGACATATTTATTCAAAGTGAACAATTTTTGCAACATTCTTTTCTAACAGTAAAGTTGGTTCAATTTCAGAATTTAATTCACTTGATTTTGAGAAAGCCTATGATTACAAGATCCGAAGCTCGGTATAGCTTGAAGGAATATGGTATCGCCAAGGTGATATTGGTCTAAATTATAACTTTCTTAAAACAAAAAATCAATCTTTAGCACATTCGATCCTCTGTATAACGAACCCCCCATATCACGAAATCCTCTATATTACGAATAAGAATACCGGAACCAATTTTTTATAAAAGAAAAAAATTGCTAATTTTCTTTGATATTTTCAAGCGAGTGGGGTTTAGATATTTTGAACCCCTTTATAACGAAATACCGATATAACGAACTAATAAAAAAACCCAGTAGTACCGTACTGTTCTTAAAAAACCCTTTACATATCGAATTAAAAAAATGTAATTCGTTAATCAACATATTGATAATAAAAAAATAGTAAATAACAAAAAATCCAGTAGAACAAGACAGTGATATAGAAATCGAAGATCAACAAGATGCAAATAAACAAGTGATTAGATCAAAAGAAGCAATCGATTGAATAAATGAACTGAAACAATTATTTTAACTAAAAAAGATGATTACTCTAATGTAATTAATTTATTATTTAATATTGAAAATTTTGTAATTGTAAGTAGCTTTATCAAACAAACATCAGTTATGGAAAACAATTCAGATAATTCCAAAAATGGTTCACTATAAAATAAAAAATTTTAAAATCAATTTAAATTTTTAAATAGATTGCAATGTAAATTTAAATAAATTAAAATTAAAATTAACATGATAATTAGCTAAAATTTTTGCCAAAAAATCGATTTTTTGTTGTATTAGAGATCCTTCAATTAGTACCCCAAGGCATAGTAAAATATTTATCAAATTTAAATCTAAAAGTGCGATTAGAATATTTTAAAAGAAACAATTTCATTTAATTAACATTTTTCAGTTTATTATCCTTTAATTAGGAATGAAAAAAAAGTTCAGAATAATTTCCTAAACTTTTAAAATTGCAATTTAAGTTTCAAATTTTTTTATTTAATATTTTTTTGAAAGGAACATATCTGATACGAAAATTTTACTGATGACTCAAATTAATATAATTTTCTTCTGTTCCTTTTATTATTTAATAATCTAAGTCTCATTAAAAAGATTAATTCAAAATTTAAAAATTTTGAATAATTTAATTATGCGAATAAAAAACGCTTTTACAAATTATGTAAAAATATCTTCCTAAACTAGTATTTTAAAATTTTAAAAGAAAATTAAATTATTTTTAATTTCATTAAATAAAATTATTTTGTTCTGACTATTTTTTAATTGTAGACACGATAAATTTAAATGAATAAACCAAAAAACTAATAACAAAAAGTTTATCAATCACCAAATTTATAATATTTTAAGAATTAAAAAAATTTGCATAGTTTTCTAATTTTCTTTGTTTAAAAAAGTTTAATACCCTATAATAAAATAGAAAACCAGATCTTAGAATTTCGAGAAAGAAGATTTAGTGTTAATTAATTGAACGACAATAAATAAATAGTTAAACAAGTAGTTCATCTTATAATATCATTTTTAATTAAATACACAAATATTTATTCTAAAATTTATACGTCCTTTCTAAATTTTTAAATGTATTATTATCGTGAAAGACATTCAAACGGACTTGAAATCACTATCTTAAATTTTTTAATTTTTTTAAAATTTTTTTCTTATTTGAAAAAATGGTCACATGACATCAATTTAATAAAAGATTTAGTAAATTGAATTTTAAAATATCTCATTTATATCATGAAAACCTAATTTTTTCACTACAATTCTAAAGAAAGGCAATTATCCAATGTGATGATTAAAAAAAATTTAGTAATTAAAAATATTTTGGAGTATTGAGGCCAATTTATGAAGCAAATTATGGCTAACCGTTTCAATCTATTTCCTTTAAAAAAATTCAACTTTTAAACAAATGGGTTGAGTCAACGGCATTTAGTAAATTTGGTGATTAGAGTGTTATCAGGGGTTAAATAAGCAAAAGGAAAAATTAAAAAATCAAAATTGCAAAATATAAAATAAAATTTTTTCGCATTTTGTTCTTTTTACATTCAACAAGATCATTAGAAAACAGTATTATTTAATTGAATTTTTTTTTTTAATTATATCCTGCCAATGAAATAAAAATTAGAAATACAAGCAATTAAAATGGAATCGAAGTTTAATTTAGCACAAAAATAATTGTTCAGTTAATATTTTTCTCATGTTTTAAAAGGACAAAAATAACATTAATACGGATTTAATTGATTATTGGTTTAATAAACTAAAAAAAAAAGAAAATAATGATTTTATTATAGGTAAAAAAAGGTGCAAAAAAGTATGTTGCACTTTGTTGCAATATTTCTTTAAGTATACTTTATTAACTTTAATTTTAATTCATCAAAAATGGAAGAATTTTGGTTCAATTTGTATTTGAATTTCACAATATCTATTTTTAAACCGTTTATTTTTGTTTTGATAATATAACTAAGTTATTTGAAAAAATTTTTTAACGAGTAAATACAAAGTTTCCGGACTAAGTTTGTGTTCTTGTTACTTACTCATTTTAAATGCAATTTCAAATCTAAAGACAGCATTTAGACAAAAATTTATTGGCGACCATTTGGTCAGTGAAGGTTTCTCTTAATAGACTATTTACAATATTTTACGTTGTTGTGACTCTGATGGGAGTGTTTTGGATAGAAAAAGGTCTTGTTGGCCACTCAAAATATTTAATAATATAGCCAAGTCCACTTGGAATCGTTTGGTCAACAATAAATCAGGAATATCGCAGAGAAAGCTTTCTAGACAGTACGTACTTAAGTATTGATTTTTGGACGAAGATAGTTATTTCACTCTAAGTCACTCAACTTTTAATGGAAACTTCTATTATTACTTAGATAACAAACAGCAGAGATAAGCTAGTGTTAAATATAACAAAAAGTTTAACTTCAAAAAAAAAACTTTTAGTTTGAAAGTCTGTGTCTACGAAAGGAATTTCAAAGCAAAATATCGTTGAAATTGGCAATGCAATTAATAAGATCGTTTACCAAGATGAATCTCTGAACAGGAAGATGCTTCCCTTCATCAATAAGTATCATTCGCACAAAAATTTTATATTCTGACTCTCTCATTACGCAAAAGCGTCATTGGACTTAGTGATCGAAAATTAAATCGATCATGTCGACAAGATGTATACCCTGCAAATTTCCTTGAAGCCAGAACTATTGAAGATTTTTAGTCAATATTGAGAGAGAAGCCTACGAGGATGGCTGGGAAGCGAATACACTTCATTTATTAATGTTTTGTATACAAAAATTAACAATAATGTGAATTTGATTCTCTTATCAGTTGTCTTATTTCTGTAATTTTCGTTTTATAGCGCAATGTGCTACTATAGGCGATATCCTAGTAGACCGCCTCTGCGAGTTTGCTTGCCGTAGCTTATTATTTTTATTAACGGGTGACAACTTAAAATCGAGACGAACTTTAAGTATGATTTGAAATGCTATTTTAATTTTTTTTCAAATCTCTTTCCATATTCTTGTAGTAAATTTAATTTTAAATACGATAAAAAAAATTATTCAATTTGAATTAAAATGACCAAACTAAATTCATCTAAAGAAGAGGCCCTAAGAATTCGCTGAACGCGTTTTTTAACGAAAATAGATCACTTGGAAAGATATTCACTGTGAGGCATTTTATGACAGAAAAAATTCCAAGGAGTACTGTTTACCAAATTTTAAAACGTAGTGAATATTTTTCACCAGAAAGGAAGCAAGGATCTGGTTAAACACCGAAAAAAGTGACTAAAGTACAACTCAACAAGCTAAAAAAGGCTTTTAATCACAAAGACAACATCAGTCAGCGTCAAGCAGCTAAAAAGTTTGATATAAGCCAGCAAATGGTCTCAAAATTGTTGAAGTGGCTTCAAATAACACCCAGAAAAAAGATGAAAATCCCTGACCGAATCGAAACGCAAAAAAAAGTAGCTAGAGTTAAATTTAGAAATTTGTATTTAAAAAATCCAAACATTTTAGACGATGAATCCCATTTCACTCTCAGTCATGGTAAAATCAATGGAAATGATATATTTTACTCAAGTAACATTGCTGCAACACCAGCAAGTATAAAATATACCCCAGTTAAGAAATTGAGCAGAAATTACTTGTTTGGATGGTCATTTCTGAGAGGGGTATCTCGGCGCCAATCATACGAAAAAGTGGACTTGCAGTCAACCAAACTGTCTTTTTGGACTTTATAAAGCGTGGAGTCATTCTGTTTATTAAAAAGCATCATTCAGACGGCAACTATAAGTTCTGGCCCAACTTGGCGAGCTCTCATTATGCCAATACAGTGGTCAACTACTTGATAGACCAAAATATCAAATTTGTGCAAAAATGTGAAAACCCTGCAAAAGTGCCAGAAGTACGACCAATAGAAGATTTTTGATCCATTTTAAATGGGAAAGTGTATGAGAATGGCTGCAAAGCAAAAAACATAGATGAACTAAGGAATAAAATACGACTTTGTACAAGAAATATGGACCAAAATCTCGTACAGGACCTTTTGGCCTCTAAATCCAAACGACTCAATAATATTCAAAGAAATGGACTTATTGAAAAAAGATAAAAGCATAAATAAAAACAAGAATAAAAATGCTATATTCTTTCAAAATTTCGTTTTATTTTGATAAATATTAAAGGATTTATGACCTTTTAAAGTTCGTCTCGATTTTATGTTGTCACCCGTTATTTTTAATATTATTATTTTTTTTTCTTTTTAATTCCAAGGTTAATCACCAGGCTAGTGCCAATGCCTCAAGACTGATTAACAATTCATTTATTTAAATTCATTTAAAATAAATCATATTAGAAAAAAAATTCGATATAAGAATTATTCAATTTATAAAAAATAAAGAAGCTATTGATTACCGTAAAATCTCGGAAACTAGCCATAACCCTCCCCACCATAACATTTACTATAACCCGTGATTTTTTTTGAATTTTTTTTTTATAGGCCTGGGGTTAAATAATAAAAAAAAATTAAATTCTTTTAATAAAAATTATCATTTTTCTGTAAAACCTCAGTGTGCTCTTACAATATTTTTTCATTAGTCTCATGGGATTAAAAATTTGACAAATTTACACACCCATGAGCTTAAGTTTAATTTTAATACATATGCAACACTAATATTTTTAATTCTGGTGAAGAATACTCGAAGAGATTGGTACTACTAGACCAGATGAGAGCGACGAATATTCTGAAATGGATCTTGAATCAATATGTTTTTTATTTTTTTTTTAATAATGCTTAAATCGAATAGTCTCTGTTTAAGTTCAGGCAAATTTTTTTATAACCCCATTTCCTAAAATAAATTTTTTAATTAAACCCCGGGTCATTGATTGTTTGGCAGTAAAATTTATAGGAGTAAACCTTTTTTTTAAATTAGTTTCTTCTGAAGCTCATGGGGTAGTTTGGCGAGGTTTTACGGTACATTGTTATTTGAAAAAATTTAATTACAAGGTATTTAAGTTAAATAATTCAAATTTTGCATTTGATTAACCTTGGAATTATATATATTATTATTATTATTGAGGCCCAGGATACTAAAATGTCTGCGTGAAACCGGCCCAACATTAATACTGATCCTAATTGAAGGTGTCAAAGTAGCAATATTTATATATTATATATATAAATTCTCTTTCTAAATCACTATACGAAATATTAGAAATACTTTGAATATATTAGAAACTTTGTCTTTCTAAAACACTTGAACATACTAATAAATATTAGAAAAAGCTAAAAATTTTTGCCTATTAAATTTTTATAAAAATTTTCCAAAAAGAAGAAATCCTTTGATGACCGTACTTTCTTTTATTTGAAGAAATAAAAGAAAGACAACTTTGTAATAAAATATGCTAAAATTTAAAATTAAAATATTTAAAACCTCTGACATCATAAATAATTAAATAATAATTTCGTAACAATAAAAAAAGCACTTTTTTAAATTAGAATTTTAAGCTATTTTATACTGTTGATAAAAAATTCACTTTTCAAAAACAAATTATTGTTTGTACATATTGGGCTTGAATAAAGAAAATTAAAAATCTTGATTTTTGCTATTTTTTCGTTATAACAAAAACACAAACCGACAACAATAATTATAATTTTTTTTCAGCATACATTTTGGATTTTTTTTCTCAAGCTTAATTTTTTAGAAAAAAAAGGCCACCCATTTGAATTAAAAGACAAAATTTGTGTCGACAATCAGAAAAATTTGCGCAGACAAAAACCTAGCACAAACACTCGCATTAATTTGCATTCGAAAACAAAAATAAATTTGAAAAAAAATTCAAAACCCATTCAAACATACGTTTTAGTCTTTATGAGAAAATATTTAGCTCCATTATAATAATAAAATTCTAAATTAAAAAAAAAAACCCATTACTTAAAACATTTGGCTATGCTGAATAATGGCAATGGAAATATCTGACAAGTCGATGCGCGATCTATTGCAGTATCACAGAACAGGCACTGGATATATATCCAAAGCCTTGTCTATAGACGAGACCTCTAGTTAGTTATCTAAAATAGAATTACCAAATATTTGATAAAATAATAGTTAATTGCAGACAAGAAGGATGAGGCAATTGCGTTCTATCAGCTGGGCATAGAGGAGTTTTTGATGGGACTGGGTATCAAACTGAATGGCGACAATAAGGAGCGCGGCGAGCACATTCAAGAAAAAATGGAGAGCAATCTTCAAATGGCTCTGGAACGAGTTCAAGAATTAAGTAATTACTTTAATTTGGAAATTAAATTAAGCCTAAATTTACATCATCAAAGAACATTCTTCACCCAGATTGGACTCGATTAAGCGTCGCCTTGAACAGACCAAAGCTGAGCGAAAAAAGCACACTTACAACCCCAGTCCGGGCTCGGTTGTGTACAGAAAACCGGCCACTACCACCCCAAGACCTAGTTCTAACTTACCCGCTCGGAATGCCCGCGCTAATTCGGCCGCCTTCAGACCCACTAGTTCTAAACCTGACACCAACAACAACGAGGGCAGAAATCTGAAGGAGCTGCTGAAAATTCCCAGTCTGGATAAAAAAATGGTCGAAATAATTATCGACGAAATTGTCGACAAAAAAGATGTTAAATTTTCGGACATAGGTAAATTTTTTTTAATTGAATAAAATTTTCTCATTTACTTTATTTATTTATTTTTTCTTGTTAGTTGGCCAAAACAAAGCCAAACAAGCCCTGCACGAATTAGTCATTTTGCCATCTGTAAATCCTAAGGTAAAAATTATTATTTTAAATAAAATTTATTTCATAAAAAAAAAATTTAAATATTTTCCATGTAGCTTTTTACTGGTTTGTTGACCCCCTTGAAAGGCTTATTGCTCTTTGGCCCGCCGGGTAATGGTAAAACAATGCTTGCCAAAGCCGCAGCCAACGAGGCAAACTGCAATTTTTTCAACATAAACTCATCTAGTCTAACATCTAAATACGTAATTTAGTTAATTTGGGGAAATTTTTTTTATAGATTATTTAAAAGGTTGGTGATGGAGAAAAATTGGTACGAACACTTTTCGCAGTTGCTAGACACCTGCAACCATCGATAATATTCATTGATGAAATTGATTCGATTTTGTCATCGCGCAAAGAAAATGAGCACGAAGCCTCTCGGCGCCTTAAAACCGAGTTTTTTATTCAATTTGACGGGGTAAGTCAATGTGCTTTGAAAATCAGTAAAAATTGAAAAATAATATTCAAAAAATTTTCACAAAAAAATGTAAAATTAAATTTTAGTGTTGAGATGATTAATTGATTAAAAAAATCAAGTAAAGGCTAATGTAGCATGAATTCAAATCTTTTAAAAAATGTTTTTTTTAAGAAACAAAATATTTCACGTTATTCAGCTAGCTTTGCTGCCTCAGAAAAGCTTGAAGAAAAAATTTTTGAATGCTCCTGCTTAAATGGCTATGGCTTCCAGTTAATGCACCCTTAATTTTTAATTTTTTAAATTTTAAACTCGGTATTGTCAGGAAACTTTTTTTTGTTTTTTTTCAGATTAATCTCCTTAAATTACACTTGTTTTTCAAATATTACTAAATTTGATTTTTTTATCAAACGATAACTACAAAAAATAGGTTTTTCGTGATTTCTCTTTACTCCTTTAATGATCTCCTACGATATTTAATTCAATAATTTAGTTTTAGGTGTCAAAATGTAGGTAATTGAATTTTCTAAAATATTATTGAAATTTTTTTTTTAAATTAACAAACGAAATAATGATATTGTGGTGGACTATTGAGCCACTCTTAGCTACATAAAATATGTATCAACTTTTAAATCTGTACGAGCTGATCACAAATATGTGTTTTTTAAGCTGCACGGACATTCCGTTCAAAAGTTATTGAGCTTTTTAGATTACTAAATAATATAATAAAAAGATTAGAATTAATGCTACGTAGTTCTTTAAAAAAGGTTGTTTTCTTTTTCATTTTTTCAAATTTTATTTTCAAAAAATTATTAAAATTTACAGATTAAAATTAGAAAATAACATTTAAAATACTTTTATAAAAAAATTGCAAAATTAAAATTAAATTTGAGTATTCTGATTATTAGAAAAATGTTAATTTTTGGATATAATAGGTTTTTTTTTAATTTTATTTTTTCAAAAAAATTAAATATTTTTGTTAAATTTGACGGAGAACGTGGTGAAACTCAGTATAAATTGAACCAAAATATAACATTTGAAAATTTCCAAAGAATAAATTGCAAAATTTTTAGCCTAAAATAAATTTTGTCAATGGGCCAAAAAGACAAAAATTAAAAAATCTTCAAAATTTAGTTTGGTTATAGATTTAATTGTATTAAAAATAAAATCAAGGTAAAAATGGTTATTTTTTTTTAATTTTTACTGAATTTCACGAGGCTGTGCGTCAAAAAAAAATTTTATTTTTTATTCTCCTTTTAAAAAATTTTTTTTAGATGCAAACAGAAAAAAATGATCGAATTTTGGTGATGGGGGCAACCAACCGACCGTATGATTTGGACAACGCTGCGCTGCGTCGCTTTCCGAAGCGAATTTTTGTCGGTCTACCTGAAACAGAGACCCGAGTTGAACTTATTAAAAAATTGCTGCATTCGCACTCTCATTCATTGACAGAGCAGCAGATTCGCGACTTGGGCAGACGAACCCAAGGCTATTCGGGCAGTGATTTGAACTCGCTGGCAACAGATGCTGCGTACGGGCCCATTAGAGAAAAAAGCATCGAAGACCTCAAAGTTCTTACCAAGAATTCCATTCGACCCATACGCCATAATGACTTCATAGTGGCACTTTCTCAAATTAAAATAACTCCACCAAAAGATCTGGTCGAGCTGGACAATTGGAACAAAGCCTATGGAGCCAGCTCTTGAGCCAATATTTTTCTATTAATTTTTTTTTCTTTGACAAACTAATTAGGATCAAGCCGGTATTTTATTTTTGTAAATTTAAAGAAATTTTTTTTTTCAATTTATTTTCCTAAAATCAAATTCAAAACTCAAATGGTTTTAATTAATCATGAGCATATTTTCATTTAGAGAAAACAAAAAGACTCGAAAAAATTCTCTAACAATTGTTTTTATAAATAAAATATTTTCATTCCTGCTTTAATTAAATTAATCAAATTAAGATGGTCATGGAAGATCATTCAAAAATTAATAATAATGAAAAAAAAATTCAAATTTTAATTTTTTTCAGCGATGACTTCACTGGGCTCATCTAACTCGACATCGTCAAATTCGTCAGCAGCTTCGCTGGCCAATTCAATAGCTGCGCAGGCGTCTGGCCAGCCAGGCTCGGTTTTTCCGCGCCTAAAGGTCGAGGACGCGCTAACCTACCTTGACCAAGTAAAACTTCAATTCGAAAGACAACCCGAAGTGTACAATCAATTCCTAGACATAATGAAAGAGTTCAA
This sequence comes from Brachionus plicatilis, assembly GCA_010279815.1. Classification (NCBI taxonomy): domain Eukaryota; kingdom Metazoa; phylum Rotifera; class Eurotatoria; order Ploima; family Brachionidae; genus Brachionus; species Brachionus plicatilis. The sequence goes on along the minus strand of QEOQ01000640.1, from coordinate 1,596,146 downwards.
ATCACAAGCGATCGATACACCGGGGGTGATATCCCGGGTGTCGACTTTGTTCAAAGGACACAATGATCTGATCGAAGGATTCAACACTTTTTTGCCTCCCGGGTACAAAATTGAGATACAGGCCAATGATTTGGTCCACTACACGGCCCCTAATTCTTCCATGTCGACTCTTGTTAATCAAAATGTGGTTGTAAAGCCGAAAAATGTCCAGCAAACCATGAGCGCTTCGGCGATAGTGCCCGCCACTCTGGTCACCAATAACGGCACTCAGCTTCCATTGAACCTAGCAGGAGCAAATTTGGTCAAGAGCGAGACCCCAAAGCTAGAGCCTATAGTTCTGGCAACAATTCCGAATAATTCTAATTTCAAAAATTTGGCACAACCACTCAAATTGGCCCCAGTCACATCGACGCCTTCTCTAGTTCCTTTGCAAAATCAGCCGGCCCAAATATCTGTCTCAACCAACCAGGCGTCTACCATCAATGCGGCCAATGCCATTGTTCAGCAAATAGCTAATCCACAATCGTCTCAGAGCCAAGCGCCCTCAAGTCAAGTTGAATTCGGACACGCTATCAATTATGTGAATAAAATCAAAGCTCGTTTCAGCAATCAGCCTGAAGTATACAAATCTTTTCTGGAAATTTTACATACCTATCAAAAACAGCAAAAAAATATGAAAGATGTAAGTAAGCATCAATTGGTTTATGGCCCAGAAAGATTTCTTTTCTTCCACATATCATATCATAGCCATTATTTTTATTAAATTAAATTTTTCTTTTGTTGGTGACTTGAACAAAAATTTTTTTATTATTAGACAAATGAAATGTAACAAAGGCTTTTTAATTAAAATCAGAGTTGTTTAAAAGTCCCAAAAAAAAGGCCAAGTCCAGAATTTTTTTTTAAAATTTGCTAGATCAGGCTTCAAATCAAAAAATTTATATACTGTTGGGTTGTCTAATGCAATAGATTTGCCATATATCAGAAGTTTGTTGCAATTTTAGCATAAATTTCTTCTTCAGTATTCAAAATTTTAAAGCCTGGACTTGGACTTTTTTTTTGAAAAAAAAAATTAAAGTCTTTGGTCGGACTTTAAAAAAAAAAAAAAAAGTCTGGACTTGGAATTGATTTGAGACTTGTGACTTTTAAACAACTTTGATTAAAATTAAAATCTTTTTAGTTAGAATTATTTGTAAAAAAGTAAAATTAGAAGAGTATTTTATAAGTCTTGTTTTGGTCATTTTTAAAAATGAAAATAAGTATTTTTAACAGAGTAGTCCAAAAATATGAAGTGCATTTTTTGAGAGAAAGTCTGGCTGGAAACTTTCAATAAAAAAACACATTAAGCTTTATTTTTTTTAGGCTTAGTGGCCATCTAAACTTCTATGTGATTAAAAAAATCTTATTACGAACTGATCACATATTTTTGTTCATGTATTCCGCAGGTCTGAGCCTGGTCACAAATAAAGTGACTAATTAGTAACATATCAGGTCTAACCCAAAATTTTTTTAAATAAAAATAACTAAATTTGAGAGTTTGGAAAAAATTGTGATTATTAAGTAGCAAAAAAATATTACGGTAAATGATTGTTATTCAACGCCGCATTAAACCCCAAAAGCTTGGTTTTGGTCCTCAAAAAAATTGAATTTTCAAGCTTAAAGATAGTTAAGATGAAAATATCAAAAGCTATTTAAATGTCGAAATTTTTAACTTTGATTTTATAAAAAGTCGAAAAATTATTTTATTTAAGGAAACAAAACTGAATAATTCGGCTATAAGTGCGGCGTTAAAAAAAATTTTTACGGTATTGAAAATAGAAAAACTGATAGGGTATTGAAATAAATACATTTCTTCATTCAAGTCATTTTCAGACTTGGGCAAAAGTCATTAAGTCAAAAACAAGTCAAGTCATATGACTTGACTTGTTTTTGAAATTGAAATTTTCTTTTTTAAAAAGAGTCGTAAGTCATAATTAAATCTGAATTCTTTATAAAGTATCATTTTTTTTGAATAGTTCTTATGGAAAGCATGATATAAAAAAAAACAGACTTTTTTTAATTTATTATTAAATCAGTTTTTTAATCAGTATTGTATTCTCTTAATTTTTTTTTATAATTTTGTTTTTAAATATCAAAAAAAGAAAAAATTAACATTAAGTGTTCGACAACATTTTATTTTTTAAAAAAAAGCGACATCTTTCAAAAAAAAATAAAAATTAATTTTTTTCTCTAAATTTTTCATTTTTAGTGATATATTTTTTAAAAAAAATTTAAAGTCAAGTCAATTGACTTTTTTTTAAAAAAGATTGAGAATAAGATTATTTTGCGTTTTTACAGAAACATATCTTCTTGATAAACGTGTTTTTAATTTTGGACTTTAATTATTTAGAATTAAAATCAACAATACAATTTGATCATATGAATCATGTCGAGAATCTGATCATTTAATACTGATCATATTTTTGAAATAAAAAAAGAGCAAAAAAATAATTAGAAAATGTGTTTTTGTGATCAAAAATTTTTAATTGAATACAAAGTTATATTTAGCATAGTTTTTTTAAATATTTAGAAAAAAATGATTTCTCGATTTCATTTTATAAAATAAAGTTTAAAAAAAAATGTATTTTATTTATGCTTCTGTGAATGATAAAAAAAAATGATAAAAAAAAAATACAACCACAAAGTGCAACGTACTTTGTTGCACCTTTATTTTTAAAAACAGATTTTTTGTTTTCATTTTTTTAGTTAATTAAATCAATAATCAATTTAAATCATATTGATGTTTTATTTTTTTCATTTTTTTACATCAGAAAAATTTATTTTGGTAAAAAATGCACTAATTTTTTTTAATATTATTTATAAACTTAAATTTTAATTTATCAAAAAAAATTTATTTTCAATTTGCATTTGAATTTCACAATACCAAAAATGGTACAGAAAATTTTTTTGCTTTTTTACATTTTAAAATTGGTAAAGAAAAAATAATTTTATGAAAAGAAAAAAAATTTTAAATGATCATTTTTTGCTCCCAAAAAATCGAAAAATTAATTTTTTGACCTATGATCACATTTCTGTTGATCACCTAGTCGACATGATCCAAAAAATGAACTTTATTTTAAATTTAGTAAAAATTTTTATCCAAAGGGTATAATACCGACAAATTTTTTATCAGAAAGCGAAGTGTACGCCAAAGTAGCCAGCTTGTTCAAAAATCAAGAAGACCTGCTGGTCGAATTTAGCCAATTTTTGCCAGACGCCAACGCAAACCAAAACAATCAAACAAACAGTTTAGCAACTTCGGACCTTTCCCAATTGTCCGCTGCACCATCTCAGCCCTCTAATCCACCAGTCAGTCCAAAAGTCAAAAGCGAACAAAATCAAACTAGCACAGAGCCGCATAGACCGTTGACCCCGGGCGACAATGCGTCCGTCTCGTCAATATCCTCGAATTCTTCCCAAAAGCCCATCAAACGCCCCACCACATCAATTCCCATCTGCTCCAAAAAGCCAAAATTAAATGCCACCCAAGCCCAAAAGCCAAGTCCCCAGTCGACCCCAAAGCCAGCCCAGTCCTCCAATTTGACCAACAAAAGCCTTACGCTGACCAAACACCAGCCTCAAGCGGGCCCAGACTCGCTTCGCTTTGGACCCATAAACGAAATAACATTTTTCGAAAAGCTCAAAAAAGCGCTCCGAACTCCCCAAGTCTACGAAAACTTCCTCAAATGTCTGGCTCTTTTCAACCAAAACATAATCACAACCAGCGAACTGATAAAATTGGTCGAGCCATTTTTGTCCAAATTTTCCAACCTTTACCGCTGGTTCAAAGACTACGTGGAGAACATACCGTTCAATGGGGCGCTAAACGCCGACTGCTGCTCGACAGACTCTGCCAAGGAAAAAATATCACTTCCGGCAAACAACATTCATTTGGAAATAGACTATTTGGCGTGCAAACAGTACGGCGCCAGCTATCGAGACATAAGCTCGTACCCTCAGCCTATTAGCAGTGGTCAGACCGAGCTGTGCAAACTGGTGCTCAACTCAAGCTATGTGTCGTTTCCGTCCTGGTCCGAGGACTCCACTTTTGTCACATCGCGCAAAAACCAGTACGAGGACCAAATGTTTCGCATTGAAGACGAAAGATTTGAGCTGGATGTTGTTCTGGAGACCAATTTGTGCACCATAAAAGTGCTGGAGAATCTGATGAGCAAAATGGGCCGCATGAAGTGTGACGAGTTGGCCAAGTTCAAGTTGGACGACTCGCTGGGCGGCGACTCCCAAGTAATTCACATGAAAGCGGTGCAGAGAATATATGCGGACAAGTCCAAGGATTTTATCGAGGGCCTCAAACAGAACCCCCAAGTGGCTGTCCCACTGGTGCTCAAGCGTCTCAAGGCCAAGGACGAAGAGTGGCGCGAGGCTAAGAAAAATTTGGAGAAAACGTGGCGCGAACAAGTGGAAAAAAACTACCTTAAATCTTTGGACTATTTGGCAACGCCTTTTAAGCAAAACGACCAGAAGTTTTTGAAGACCAAATCGATGATAAATGAGATAGAGAGCATTTACAATGAGAGAAATGAGGCTCGAGAAGAGAGCCTCGCTGCTAGTGGGGCGCATCAGTCAGTGGTTGCTGGCGAGGCTATCAAGAACTGTGTGCTGAACCACAGTGATCCCCATTTGGTCTTTAGATATGAGGACAAATCGGTGCTGGAAGACGCTGCTGCGCTCATCATTCATCATGTTAAAAGACAGACTACTATACAAAAAGAAGATAAACACAAGATAAAGCAAATTGTTTATTTGTTTCTGCCTGACCTGTTTTTTGTGTCCAGGGGCACGCTGTCTGACGACGAGTCATCAGATAAGCTAGAGTCCGATGACAATTCTGGCAAAAAATTAAGGTCTAATAATGGAAATGGTACTCCGGCAGCTAGACACACTGACACCAATAAGCGAAGGCTCACTGATGTCGATGTCGAACGAAATAGAAACTTGCCAAACGAGTACAAATCGCCGGTAAGTTTATTTATTTTTATATTTTTTTCTATTTATTTATTTGGGTCTACCTAGTATCCACAATAAAAAAAATGTTACCCACATGCAAAAACTTTTCAACACAAAAAATTAAAAATTATTAAAAAACTGTTGAACTTTTTAACACAAATTTTTGTGAAATATTCATTTTGAATTAGATCACTCTTTTTTTTTTTAAATTTTTGAATCATTCAAAAAAAAAATTTATTCTAATTAAAAATTTCAAAAGATTTAGAAAGCTTTTAAGAAGCAAAAAGCTTACTTTTGAATATTTGTTAAAAGATAAAGGTAAACGAAAATGTAAGAAAGCAATTAATGATGATAATTCGCTTGATGACGCCGAGTCAATTGATAAACATCAAGAACAAGATGTTACAAATGCAAAAAATAGTTGACTAGATTTATATGGTAACATTTCAATCGCCAAAACCCCAATTTTATAATGAAAAAGAAAATGATGTAAAATATTATTTAATTTAATAATGTTTTTTTGTTCATCAGAAATTTTTTGTGTTGAAAAGTTTTATATTTGTGGGTAAAAGTTTTTTAATTGTGGGTGATAGTTTTTGTTTGTGGTGAATCAATTATCTCTTTATTTGTTTCATTTAGTGCCAATTCTGGCGATGTAGTAAAATTATAAAATGTAAAAGAAAAAGAAAAATTATAATACAGATTAGAAATTGTTTTCTAAAAAATTATTTTGTTAATTTAAATTCGAGTAAAGGAAATATTAAGAAATTGTACATTTAAAAGATTTAATTTTTGCATAATATAAAGTATAGGGTTTATATTATGCAAAAAAGGTTGATACAGTGGTGATTTGATTTTGTATGTATGTTACCAAAAATTACGTAAAATACCGTAAATTAACCAAATTTTACCACATTTTACGTAAATTAACGTAAA
>QEOQ01000640.1:1508366-1523342 GCA_010279815.1 Brachionus plicatilis | reverse complement strand
AAATTTTCAATTCTTATTTCTTTTTTTGTTTTCTTTTCTTAGACTTTTTAATGTTAAACTCATTAAAAGTAACTTTTTTTTCACCCATTTTTCCATTCTGCTCATTTTTTAACTCATTAACAGAACAATTCTTCGAGTTTTTCTTTTTTTTTCTCAATTTTTGAACACATGGTTCTTTTGACGAATAAATGGACGAACAAACACTCGATTCCTCACCCAGCGATTCGTCTAATGAATCTCTAGTCTTGGGTTTCCTATTGTTCAAAATTGTACTTTTGCTTTCCTCTTTTGTTTTTTCAAATTCTTCATCGGAATCAAAATTTTCATCTAATACAATATTTTTGTCGTCCAAATCTACAGACACTGCACTTATTATTTTGACAATTTTTGCCATCTGTTGTTCTGTCTGGGCCAATTGAAGCCTCAAATCATCCAAGTCCGGATCTTCCAGAGATTCACCTTTTTTCTCGGTTTCACTTATTTGCTTGTTTATCTTGTTCAATGAATACTTCATTCTCTCAAGTGTTTCATTTAGCAAAACATTGGTATTAGTTACACTTGATAGGCCAATATTTTTGGTTAGTGGTATTTGCTTTTGTTCTGCAACATTGGCAGCTCTTGTCGAATGCAAGGCCGACTTTCTGGCTTCTTTCCTTTTTTTTCTTCGCAAATCTTTCAGATGGTTCACATACTCAGGCTCTAAATTTTTGTATTTTTCATAGTTGTTCAATTCGTCTTCAGTTTCTTCGGAAAGACAAAATTGCTTTGATTTCTTGGCCTTAGACTCATTTGAATCGGAGATCCAGTCCAAATTTGGTCCATAGCTTCTCTCAGTAAAATCGTATATCTTGCGTTTATATGAATCAAAATCACTGTCCTCATGTCCATTTTCATTCTCTTTTTTGTCTTTTTTATTGAAAACTTTGTAAAGAATGTAGAGCATGTAGAGACCGATACCAATGGCATAGACTGGCAAAAAAAAAGTCAAAATTGACTTTCCCGAAGACGAAGATCCTTGAGCTTGTGGGTTATAGAGTGGATTTGGTCTTCCGAATTGAGCTTGCGCTTCATTCGGGTTTTGATTTGATGAGTACCTTGAGCGCAAATTTGGTGGTGGCAAACGATCGTGACTGTTCAAGTTTGGTTCGGTGCTTTTTATTCCGACAAGCTGCCGGAATAGTGGAACAAATATTTTTGGTGTCAATACAGCAAAACAGCTCAGAACAACTCCAACAACAAACCATGGTTGAGTGTAAAAACTTAATTTTTCACTTTTTTTTGAGCCCATTATTAAAGTTTCGATTCCGATTTTTGAAATTCTTCCATTAAAAAATAATTTATGAACAATATTTGTACAGAATCGATTTGGCAGATATTTATTAAAAAATTATGCTACGGAATTTTTTAGGCATAATGGAATTTTTTAGCTTATATCGATCAAGTTTGGCTTGAGTTGAAATCAGTACAAGATTAACTTAAAATATCTCTAATTTCAATATTTTTCTTGTGGAAATTTTCGATTCATATCTAGCCTTGTATTTTTGATGCATTAAAAAAACTTTAATATTTTTTGGTTACTTTAAGTCGATTTTATATCTAACTCTGATATTTTAACTTAATATTTTTGGTCAACACTGAAAATAAAAATTAAAAATTAAAAGAATAATTACAATTTTATGATCACACAATATGTGATAAAAAATAGAGGGGAAAATTGTGACCAATCTTTTATTTTTGTGATAGTTTATGAAAAATTTTTGGATTTTTCTACTCATAAATTAATTTATAAAATCAAAGAGTAAATTAAGATACCGAAAAAAAATATTTAAATTGTCTCTCTGTTTAAACTGTGATCGATAAGGAGAATAAAAGAATCAACTGTCTTTGATACGGTCGACTAAGCAGCTCAATATCTAATAACAGACAAAATTGTTCAGATGGGCTTTTTGAAGAATGAAAAAAAAGAAGAGTAATCAAAGATTGCTTTTAAAGGTTCTGCAAGAACTAAAGCGCCTTGAAATCATGACATTTTTAGCATTCTTGATTCCTTTTCTTTATTTAAAAATTTTTTTCTACTAAACCAATTTTTTTACATTCCAAATTTAGAGTATTTTTGGGTTTTGTAAATTTTCATACAAAAATTCCATTACAAAATTTAATTCTTAATAAAAAAATAGATTTTGTACTGTAAGTTTTAAAAGATGAAAATAATAAATTTCAAAATATTGATATTTTTTTGATCATTAATATTTGCTTTTTTAATTGAAAATATTTTTTTCTGTTGAATTTAGTAAAGGAAATAAATATTGATCAATGGCAGTAAAATTCCTTAATATAGAATGAAGAATGCATATAAAACTTAAAAGGTCATCTTAAAAAGAGGATGTTTAAGAGAGATATCAATTTTAAATTCATAAATTTTATTCTTCCAAAATTTATTTATGTCAAAAACCATTGTGCAAAATATCGTGTTTAAAAATTAAATTCTGTCAAAGTAATGTTCAAAATAGACGGCTCATATCATATAGACAAGATTTATCAAAAAATAAAATGAAAACAAGCTTTTTGAAAAGCACAAAGATCTATTAATTTTAGTTTATAGTTTGAAATCAATTAGACTTTTCCTTCAAAAAATTTGATGAAAAATTAATAGATACTCATTTTTTTAAAGTTATTCAAACAAGTGAATTTTGGTATTTTTTCCAGATCTAAGTTCCATAAAAGTCAAGGTACTAGGAACACTAAAACATGGTATTATACGGCATAAATTATATAAATACATTTAACTCAAAGGAAATGCTCTGATTCAATGGAAATATAAAAAGACTATTACTATGTATAACTATTATATTCGAGACAAAATATTTTTGTATTAAAAAAGATTTTCTTTGTTAAAATGTTTTCCCATACTTGTTTTCACTGAGCTCATTGGCAATGAGTCTTAAATCTTAAAAATTAACAACTTCCAATATTATTAAATAAATATTTTAATCAGTTGTTATTACTCTTTAATTTAAAGATGCAAATATGAAAATTATTAAGATTAAGATATTCAAAATACCACTTTATACTCCTCCTTTTATATTGTCTTGAGTTTTTTTGTAATTTGTCGTTTCTGAGTATGATTTTATTGAACTGATTATTGAAACTGTAATTAAAAAAAATTATTTAAAATAATTAGATGGCTTTTTGGATTTTTATAATTCAGTTATTCAGATTTTTCTAAATTCTCTAAAATCAAGTAAATTGTAAATACTATAAAGATATTTATACGATGTGCTGAATAAATCAGCATCTTAAATAATTTAATGTTAGCTTTTTTTATATATTTTTTTTTATTTTAAGTCGCCTATGAGGTGCAGTATAAAATTATAAATATATAAATTCTCTTAACACTTATTAAAATATTCTTTTTCATTTTCAAAAAGAAGAGTCCTATTGATTTTTCTATTCTAAAAATATTTTTATTCAGATGAAGAAATAATTTTAAAAAAATTTTTAAAACAATAATTTTTCAAATTAGACGAAAAACAACAAAAAATTGAATCATTGTTGGAGCAAGTAAATAGTGCAAAAAAAAACACGGAAGAAAATGAACAATCATGCACCGAAGAAATACAAAACATTAAAAGTGAGCTATCAAAAATTAAACTATTGATTAGAACAATTCAAACAAAGAATAATTTTTTCAAAGATGAGCTCGAAAAAGTAAAATGCGAATGTGACAAATTTGAACAAAAATTCAATGATTCAAATGATCAAAAATTAAATCTTCAAGAAAAAATTGCCGAATTGGAAAAGGAAATCGAAAAACTTGATTCTGAAAATAATGTAAACTTGGATGAATTGAACAAAACATTGGAAAGAAAAGACAAAGAGATAACAAATCTTAAGAATACACATGAGAGTATTTCTAAACAAAACGAGGATATGCAGACAGAAATTAAGAGCCTTCAATTTGGAATAGAAGAATTGAGCAGAGAAAAAAACTCTGTGGAAGACCAAGTCAAGTATTTGGGCGAATTGTTGGAGAGTGAAAAAAAAGAAAGACAAACTTTGGATCAGACTAAAAATGAAAAAGAATTTGAAGTCAAAAAATTGAGTGAACAAATCGAAAAAATTACTATTGAACTTGAAGAGAGTAGGACTAGAGGTGAAAAATTGGAACAAGACTGTCAAAATAATGGATCAATAAATGATAATTTAAAAAAAGAACTGGACACTAGTCAATCAGAAGTTAACAATTTAAAATCAGAAAATGACACTTTAAGTAAAGAACTGGTCCATAGAGACAAAAGAATTGAAGAATTGATTGAAAAAATAAATCAAAGTGAATTATCTCTGAATGATTTGGGTAAAAAAATCCAAGAAAAAAATACCGAAATGGAATCGATGAAGAAATCAATGTTGGAAAAGGAGCAAAATATTTTGAATGAAAATCAAATGCTGAGAACCAATATTGATCAATTGAACGATCAATACAAACAAAGTATTGAATCGATCGAAAATTTGAAAAAAGAAAAAACTGAATTAGAAAAAAGAACTTCAGAAAAGATGAGTGATAATGAAAAATCATCTAGTGCAGAGATAGAAAAACTTAAACAAGAATTGAATAGGATTGAATCCGAAAAATTGACAGCTGAGCGAGCTATCGAAGCTTTGGAAAAGGAAAAAAAACATTTTGAAGATTCAAAACTAGAAATGGAAAGATTGATTGGTGTAAAAGATGGTCAATTAGATAATTTAAATTTTCAAATAAAATCAGAAGAAGAAAATAAAATTTTGCTGACAAAAAAAGTAAGTGATCTTGAGGTTAAAATGTCCGAGAGCTTGAGAGAAAACGAAAAATTTCATATTAAAGAAATCGAAAATCTTAGGGAAGAGATAAGTCGGATAGGTTCTGAGAAAATATTAGCTGATGAAGAAATCGAAGGTCTTAATAAACGAATAAGTCTTTTGAATGATGAAATAGCTGCCCGAACTATTCAAATTGAAGAACTTCAGCAAAACGAAAAGAATCTTATTCATCGATTTCAAGTAAAAGAGTCTCAAATGGTGTCTCAAAAAGACCAAGAAATCGAAGAATTTAAAAGAGAGTGCAATGAAAAACTAAAAAATTCTCAAATCGATATTGGTTCTTTACAAGAAAGGCTCGATCAGGCTAACAAAGATTACAGAGCATCGATTGAAAAGATCCAACAAACCAGAAAACAGCACTTGGCCAAAATTAAAAAAAAACTTCAACATTGTGCAAGCATACTTTCTTTAATGGACAAATTATTGTTCCAATCTAACGAAACTGACCAAACTGTACTCACATTATTTTTGTCCAGTCTTACTGAGCCAAAAAAAAATGACGAATCGCAGGAAGAAAAATCCAATTTTGAATTTGATGAAGCCAAATTCAGACAGCTTATCGAGTATAAAAAAAATCACTTCGAAAAGCTGGATCAATTGGAAAATTTAAACCAAGAAATAAAAAAATTAGGAGAAATCAACCAAAATTTACAGCAAGAAATAGTTCTAGTTAAATCTAGCTCTACTGAAAATGAAACGAAACTATCTGACGAAAAAATTAAGATTTCAAATGATTTTCAACAAAAAATTGACGAATTACAATTGAAAATTGATAATCTTGATCTAAAGAATAAACAATTACAATCGGAAGAAAATCGCGAATCACATAATTTAAAAGTAATTTTAAGCTAAGAAAACTTTATTTAAGATTTTTATTTGATTTTTTTAGACAAAAATTTTAGATTTAGAAAACGAATTAAGTCAGGTTAGGAAACATAATGATGAGTTGGTTAATCAATTGAAATCAGATGTGGAAACGAAAGAAAAAAATTTAATGAATGTCAAGAAGCAAGCCGATCTACGTATGGCTTCTATTAAGGTAATTATTTTAAAAAAATTATACTAATTCAAACACCGTTAACTCGTGTTAACGACTTTAAGAGTAAAGCCCAAATCCAATATTTTTTCTTTTAGAGTTGATTACATTGTTTCTATGTTATAACAATTAAAATTTAATTAGCTTGAAAATATCGTAAATATGGGATATTTTCCAAAAATAAAGCCCAAATTTAACTTTTACTCTAGCAAAAAATGGTTTTTACTCTCATAAAATTAAAAATTAAAAAATAGAAAATGAGTCAAATTTAAGCTTTTTTCTATTTTTGAATTTAACTCTAATAGCATTTATAAGAAATTACAGTGCTGCTACGATACCTTGAATTCACCATATTTTACGTAAATTATGGTAAATTCACGATATTTAAAAAAACGGTATTTATCATTAAATAACGATAATTAGCGTAAATTACCGATAATTATGGTAAAATTCAGTTAAAAAAAAACGCTATAAAATAAAATATGTTTTGTTAATAATATTAAAATATTAATTTTCATAACTTGTTAAAAAGAATAGAACATAATAATTAAAAATCCATTTTTCCTTTTTTGTTGAATTTTTACCATTTTCCACCTTTTATTACAAAAATTTACAGAAATTTACGTCAATTTTCATCAAAAAATTCAATCAAATTTAATTTTTTTTTTGCTTTTTTCTAAAATTCAAAAAAAAAATTTTTTTTTTTAACTGAATTTTACAAAAATTATCGGTAATTTACGATAATTATTGCTTTTTAATGATAAATACCGTTTTTTAGATTACCATATTTACGTTAATGTGTAAATCTAATTCACTAATGTTTTTCTGTAGATATGGATTCCAAGTGCTAATAGCATACTCTAGATGAGGCCTGACTAGACTTGTAAACAATAATTTTATAGTTTCAGGCTCACGATATTTAATACCATTTAAAATTTTACCCAAAATCTTCTTACTTTTTGCTGCTGCTTAAATAACTTGGGAGTGCCATTTCACATCATCTGAAATGTATATCATACAGTACATTTCTAAACAAAGTTAACAATGTTTCGAAACATTGCTTAAGCAGTGTTTATGAGCGGTTTAAGTAATGTTTAAGTTAGTTTAAGCTTTTTAATAAAAAATGATGGGGCAATGTTTAAAACAGCTTAAGCAGCCTGTTAACTTTGTTTAGAAATGTACTGTAGTATACCTAAATCTCTTTGAATATTTGTTCTGGAAACTGTATGCTGTTCATTTGCTAACGAATCTGTCATTTTAAGGTTAAATATGCTTGGTTTGCTTGGACAACAACTTAGAATTTCACATTTTTTAAAATTTAAATCCATCGACCACTCATTGCACCATTCAATAAAGAAATTTAGGTAAATCTTTAAAAGATTGACTTGGGTTGTTTCGATAAATTACACAAAATATTTTACAGAAATTAAAATTTTTAATTTGAATTTCTTAAATGCTTGATAAACATTTATTTGATTTGATCAATAAACCTAAATCTGTAAGCAAAATTGAATAGTTGATATTTTTAATTTAAAAAAAAACGATAAATAGTCGATCACAATTTTGTGAATTTTTGTAATGAAATCAAACAGTTTATGACGTTATTTTATATTTTTTAAAATTTAAACCATTTAAAATATTTCCAAAAAATGTTTAATTTTCTTGATTTTTAGTTGAAATTCTAGTCAATTCATACCAAAACTTTTTCCAAGATCAAATTGGTAAATTGAACAGTAACCATATAAAATATAATTCAAAATAGATTTTTTCAATTATCAAAAATTTTTTCTCAAGTTTTCATACAACTTAATTTTTAGAAAAAAATCTAAAACAGAAATTACGCGTTAAATAAGTTGATAAATAAGTAAAAAATTTTAAAAAATGAGTCCAAACCAACTCGTTTCCTCAAATTTCACTATTAAAATTAATTAAATTTTTTTCATAATCACATATTGGATTTTTTTGATGTTAAATATTAATTTAGAAAATTATACAACAATTTCTACCAATTCTTACCTAGTATAAATTACCAGAAGCTTAATAAAATAATTAATGTCCGTACTCAGAAATAAAAGATTCGTTAACAATAATTCTAGTTTTAAAGGCTAATTTATAATTTACAATTTCTTATTTGATTAATACTCTTAAAAAAAAATTCAAGAATAAATTTTATGGGTTTTTTTAATAAAATTAAACAATCATTTTAATTTCGATTTTTGATAAAAAAATAAAGTCTAATCTTATTAATTTAAGAAAAAATTTGAAAATGAGTCTCAATCGAAACTGGAAGAAATAAATGCAAAAAATTATGACTTGGAATTAAAGATTAAGGAAAAAAACAAGCTTATCGAAATGTTCAAGACCGAGAATGACAACAATGTGATCAAAATGAATCAATTGGAAGAAGAATTAGAAAAAAAATTTGTATCTGAAAAATTAATTCTTCAAGAAGACTTTGGCAATAAAGTTAAAAACTATGAAAGCATAATCGAAGAGCTAAATCTACGCAAAGAAGATTATGAGGCTCAAATGACCAGCGACAAAAATAATTTAGTATCCAGTTTACGTAATGAGAATAGTCAGCTTAGTCGAAAATTAGACGATTTACAATTTGCTTATGACGAACTTCTAGATGAGAAAAATAATCTAAAATTTAATTTAAATAAGCTTAAGGAAAATGGTCCTTCAGACAACCAGGAAGCAAATAGACTAAATTCATTGCTAAAAGACAGGGAACGAGTAATTAATGAACTTGAACAAAAATTATCCCTGTACGTCAACAAATCTGCTTATGAAGATTCATTGGGATATGTGTCATCACAAAATTTAAAACAAAATAACACTCGATCTTTAATGATGGAATCAAGTGATCAAGACAGTCTGGGAAGTAAAACAAATTTGTATAATCATTGTTTAGAATCTACCGAAATAGATTACTTAAGACAAATTGTTTATTCGTACATGATGGGTATTGATCCAGTTGTAAGTTAAACAAATTTTTGAATTTAAAAATGAATTTATTTATTTTTTATTTAGACAATGGCTAAAGTAATAGTAGCTGTTCTTAAATTTTCAGAAGAGGATAGGAAAAAAATTCTGGAAAATGAGCGACAACGTCATCTAAATTGGTTTCCGAACTTGGTCAATAAATAGAAATTAAAAATAGTTTCAAATTTTTGTTTTGTTTTATTTATTTATTTTTTAATAAATTACCTTTTTAAATGATAAATATAATCGAGAAAAAAAATCTAATTTTATTTAACCAGAAATATTAAAAAACATAAATAAACAGAAATTAAAAAAAATAATTAATGTTTTGCGCAATTCTTTCAGATAAATAGGAAGATTTTTAGTGTTTTTACTTTCTTAAAAGTATTTTTGGATGTTTATCCCATTTGGAGATAAGAATTATTAGAAATTATTATTTAAAAAATTAAAGCTTTGATAATAAAGGAATTTCAAAATATTGGTAAAAATTTAGAATTTTTCATAATTACTCATTTAATTTTTTCTAAAATTAGATATATTTTTGAGATAAACTATTATATAAAACCTTTTTCAAATTATTTTTCATTTTTAAAAGTCTAAGAAAAACCAAAAATCAAAAATTAAACATTTTAGTAATAAAATATCTTTTATTTTTAGCTAATTTTAATTTTTAGATTCTAGCTTCATAATAACAAACTCTTTATCTATTATTTTTTAAATTAGCTCTGTTTTTTTTTGTAAAAATTTTAAAACTGGCTTAATAAATTTAGTTTGGTGTTCTTTAATAAATAATTACCAAAATATAGCAGATAGTAGGAAATCAAACGTTTAGAGCCAAAATGCTGCATTTTTGAAGGTTCAATATTCAAAAAAAAATATAAAAATGTATAATGTAATAATGAAAAAATTCTAAAACTCAAGTTTTGGTTTCTAACAAAACTATGCATTGCTTAGATTTTCAAAAAAATTATGCTTTTCGAAACACTTTTATTTCATCATTTATTGTGAAAAATAATAACATAAATAACTGATTAATTGAAAAAATTTAATTTTAAAAAGTATGAATTTTGTTGATAAAATTGAAATAAGCTGATCTATTTTTAATTTTCCCTTAATTTGTCTTAATTGAGCTATACGATCCTGCATTAAACATTTATTTTCCGAAATTAAAAAAAAAGCATTAATCGAGTTAATTAAAAAAGGTAATTATTTTTTAGGACTCTTTTAGAAAACACTTTTGGTAAAAAATGGTTAAATTTTCATTAGACATTAAAAAATGTCAAAATTAATTTTCAGATAAAGAATTTTTTGAAAAAAAAAGGTTTTAAGAACACTTAGATTATTAGACATTGTATAGGCGCGGTAAAAATATTTAAACAAAAACATATGTTTTTTTTTTGAGTGCCAAATTCTATGACAACTTATTTAATTTTTTTGGATTATTTTAAATTAGTGAGATAAAAATTTTTTCCAGGAAAAAAAATTTCCCAAGAACAGCTAAAAATTACAGCAAAAAAGCTCTAAATTTCAAATATTTAGCTGCTTGTCTCGTTTTGAAATATTCCCTTTATTTCAAATTTTTTAGTATAAATTTAAGCGCTGTAAGAGCATTCAATTTTAATATATTATTATTATTTTCTAGCAAAGGAGTAACAAAATATTTGATGATGTAATCAAGTAGCAGCAGAATAGATTTAAAGTTTGCTTTGTTCTCTTAACAAAAAAAAACTTAAACTTAGATTCATATATTATTTAACTTTAAAAAATTAAATAAACATTAAAATATTTTTTTTTATTTAGACAAAATAATGAATGCAGGTCTTGTAGATTTATTCGGGGATTCGGATTCTTCTTCTGACGATGATCTACAAATCAGCCCACTAGACTTTTTGCCACCCGAGATCGAAAAAGGAAACATAGAGTATAAACTTAAGCTAATAGATCCAACTCCGATTAGACTCGAACATTTAGTTACACAATTAAAATGGCGACTGCAAGAGGGTCTGGGCGAAGCCGTGTACGAAATTGGTGTAAGTGACAATGGCTTTTTGTTCGGACTAACTGAAGAAGATCTAAAAAAATCAATGGAAACTTTAAAATTGTAAATTTTTAAATCAATTATGAAATATGCTAAAAGTGTCCCTTTTAGAATGAGTAAGCGTCTTGGAGCCACTTTATCCGTTCTCAGAGAGCGAACTATAACAGATTCAACTGGTATTATTAAGAAATCACTAGAAATTTTGATTAGAAAAATATCTGAAGATACTGAGTTTACCAGAATGCGAATAGCCGTGCTGGGCAATATAGAAAGTGGCAAAAGTTCTCTCATTTCAGTTCTTACCCATGACGAACTTGACAATGGTCAAGGAAAGGCTCGTCTTAATCTATTGCGGCACATTCATGAAATTCAGACCGGTCATACTTCATCAATATGTAACGAAATAATGGGATTTAATAATTCAGCCCAGGTTAGACTTAATTTAACACCATATCACTTCTTTTATTTTTTGGGTCTAGAAACATTTAGATTTTTTTTAACTCTTTGGTTTAAATCAAAAATTCATTGATTGGAAAGTTTCCCTAGTGAAGAATTATTTTACTTTTAAGGGTTTTTCAAAAAATTTAACAAAATATTATTTGTCAAAAATTTTTATTTAAATATCTATCTTAGTATTGATTTTTTTTTACTAAATTTAGCAAAAGGCTTAAAATAAACAAGGCTATTCTCATATTATTTAATAATATGATTTTATTTTATAATCATTAATTTTATCTCTCTAAAAAACACTTAACTGAGAAAATGTTAAATTAAATATACGAATAATAAAAATTAAATTATTTAAAATTATTTTTATTAAAAATTTTGTTTTTTCAAGAGTTAAAACTTTAATAGTAGATTAATCACTCGTTTGATAATTAAAAAATATTTTTACTAATTATTTAATAAAATCTACTAGAGCTATTTTATTTATTTAAATATATAATCTGCAAAATTATATTATCAATTTTTAATCAAAGAAAAAAATGGTTAATGGGGTTTGAGCATATTTTCCCATAAAATTAACACGTATAACCCTATTTGCCCCTTAGAATAACCTTATCTAGACTAGGAATTTTTTTTTTACTAAATCTTTTTTAAAAGCATTTTAAAGCTTTATTTTTTATTTCAAGTGAAAAAGAGCTCAGTTCATTGAATATAATTTGTGTCGTTTTTTATTAAAATCTTTGAGCTCTTTTATTCATTATTCTTTTAAACATTATACTTTTAAACTTCATCATAAAAAAAATTTAATTTTATTTGAGAGAAAAAATCAAAAAAAAATTTATTGGAGAATAATTCTGGGGAACTAGGTTAATTTATGGGGCAAGGCTGGCAGAAAATTGGGCTATTGAGTTAATGCTATATTACAGGTATTACAAACAGATATTTTTTATTTAATATCGAAGTGATTATTCAATTATTGTCAATATTCCAATTTTATTGACAATGAATATTATCCCGCGCCTATTGCTAAAAAACCCTTTCACTATCCAAAGTTAATTAAACTTTAGTATATTTTATAAATGACAACTTTTTTTTCTTTTAGACTTAAATTTTGGATTGTTTTAGTTAAAAAGAAAAGAAATTAATTATAAAAAATTAAATAATTAGAAACTTATTGTGAAACAGTAGCATTAATGAAGAACAATCAAATCAAATACGTCGGGAGAAATAAACTAAAAGAATTAAAAGTCTACTTTAGCGGGACTATTTTAGTCGTTCTGCTTTGTTAATTTACTTTAACTTAATTGACCGTAGAATATTAACTATTATTTATTAATTAGGATAATAAAATTAATAATATTACTGATTAACTTTCGTTGACTTTGTTGCACCAAGATTAAAAAAGTCTCATTTTTTAATTAAAAATTTTTAAAAATAAATTAGGTGTATATTATAATTAGTCTTTAAAAAAATCAATTTCTAATCAAATTAATTGATTTCATTTGATTCAACAGAATAAGAACCTCTAATCTTTGGACTTTATGAGACAAAAATTGAAAAAAAAAATCTAAATGAAAAAAAGCTGCCATATTTTATTGCTTAAATAGACTTAAATTAAGTCTTAAATGATATTTTTTGTAATTAATTTGTATTAAAAAAAAAATTTTCTAATAAAATTCAATTATTTTTATTTATTGTGTTAGTAGAGCCACTCATTTAATTTTAATATATGTATTTTTTATTTTATTTATGGTAATATTTAATAAAAAATATGGGTAAAGATTATACCGTAAACTCAGGTTTTTTCCTGCAGAGTTAAAAAACGAAAAGAATTCAACTCCGACAAATACTAGCCAAAATAAAAGTTCTAAGCGTCGGTTTTCAAATTATTTTAAAAAAGAAATTGTGCTATTAATAAAATTTTGAGATTTTACATTTAACTTAATTTAAATTTAAAATTTCAAAAAATTTGTCACCCGGTAACATCTCACTATATATTTTCTTTGATTGTTTATAATTATCATCCAAGGGCCTTGCGTAATTTTTTTGAAATTAAATTAAATTATGATAAAATAAAAACAAGTAAAATATTTATTCATACGTTATTCCAAAGACTAATTTTTTCTAAGATTTTCTTAAAAAAATTGTTCGAATTTAACCTAAATCAGAAACTTAATTAATCAATTGATCACTAAAGGTTGAAAATTTTGGAAATTGTCGGTCAGTGGAAGAAATCTTGGAAAAGTCATCTAAGTTAATAACTTTCATTGACCTTGCCGGTCACTCAAAATACATGAAAACAACAGTCAAAGGCTTGACCACATACTCACCTGATTTTATAATGTTAGTAATCAATGCTAACAACGGAATAGCTGGTACAACCAGAGAGCATCTGGGTTTTTCAATGGCACTTGGTTTAAAAATATTTATAGTTGTAAATAAGATAGACCAAGTGTCAGAGAACTGGCTGGAGCAAATAGTCTCAGAGATCGAAGAATTGATCAAATCGCCTTGTTGTGACAAGATTCCAGTGCGGGTCCGCACTGATGAAGACGCAGTCCATGCAGCCCAGTACTTGTCAGACCATCAAGTATGCCCAATTTTCATGACATCATGTGTAGAAGGAACCAATTTGGATAAATTGACAAAATTTTTGAACATTTTACGTCCGATTGTAGCGAACGAAAAGGAAAATGAGTCAAACCAACTGGCTGAGTTTCAAGTGGACAATGTTTTTTATAAAAAAAAGCCTGGACACATTCTATCGGGCTTTGTTCAAAGCGGAAGCATTAAAGAGCATGATAAGATGCTTTTGGGCCCGTTCGAATCGGGTAAATTTATTCCAGTTGAAATTCAGACCATTCAACGGTACCGTGTGCCATGCAACATTGTAAGATATGGACAGTCCGCCGCGGTCAGCATTGGACATCCGGAAAATATAAAAGAAAAGCTCAGAAAAGGCATGGTCTTGGTGCATCCCAAATTGAACCCGATTGCTTGTATTCAGTTTGAAGCGGAGATTTTTGTGCTTTTTCATGCAAGTCAATTGGCAGTGGGTTTTCAGGCAACTGTTCACATTGACAATGTGTGCCAGACAGCGGTCATAGTTCGAATGGACACAAGTGAACTAAAAACAAATCAAAAGGCTAAAGTTGTTTGGGAATTTTTGTCTCGAGTGGAGTATGTTCGACCAGGATCAAGGATGATATTCCGCGAGGGAACTTCGAAGGGCATGGGCGAGGTTATTCGCATAAACGCCTTCAATCCAAATGAGGTAATAAGTAAGAAAATAAAAACAGATTGTGAAAATTTAGCATCAATAAAGAAAAAAAAGAAAAGATTTAAGGAAAAATTTGGCATGGTACTACATGATTCATCAAATATTGAGTGTTAAGTGCAAAGGTATCTAATTGTTAAAATTAGCTTGTTAATTTTTTCACCCGATAGGCGCAATAAAATAATAATTTTTTGAAAGCTATTTAATTTTGGAATTTTCTCATCAGATGTAAAATAGCATAAGTTTTAGCATTTTATTATATAGAAATTTTGTAAATATTTTAATAAAATATATTTGTAAAAATTCAGAAAATTTTAAAAATTTATTTCAATA
>QEOQ01000640.1:1478719-1499998 GCA_010279815.1 Brachionus plicatilis | reverse complement strand
CAATAGATTAATTTTAAATAATTCGACAATAAAACACAGAAACTCCTCCCAACCTCGTATACCCATCTTTTAACATTGCCAAAAAATTTTCAATTCAAGTTAATAGGAAAACGAAATATTAATTTTATATTGTTGTAGTGAATAACCTTTTATTAAAAATTTAAAAAAATTATTTAAATCTAAAATAAAATAGAAATTATTTTAATCATAATTTGTATGTAAAATAAAATAAATTAATAAAAAAACTTTTCTGAAATTAACTAGCATCGATTTGTTTTCATCTTTTCGAAATTAAAATTTTAGTGAATCGAGTCAAAAAATTGGTGCTTGTAAATTTTAGAAGAAGAGTATGTCCTTACTTATCTTTTTTGACTAACAAACACTATGATGAGTAAAGAAAGCTTGTATTATTTTAATTATAAATTTATGTTTAATTTATGTTTTTAGCAAACTACTTGTACTTCTCCTGCTAATTTAAAAATTTGATTGTTTAATATCTGGTATTAAAAAGGCAAATTGAAGTTCATGATCAAATATAAATCAAAATTTTAAAATTTAGTTTAAAAAAAATATACTTTTTATCAATTTTTTATTATTAAATCACTAAACTTGATTAATCATAATTTTTTTAAACTATGTAAATAAAAAATTATAGGAATTTTTATGTGAAGTAAAAATTAAATATTAATCAATAATTTGAAATTTTGCAATTCAAAATTTAACTTGGTTTCCGATATTTTAATTTATTTTAACATATCATCTTAAGCGTTTATTTGAGCCTTAATTTGGATAACTCAATGTGGATTTAACTTTGTCTTTAAAGTTTTCAAATAAAGATTATGGAAGAATCAATTAGAGATCAATTAGAATAAAAAATATTTGCTATTTTAAATTTAATGTTTAATTTTTAAATAAAACAAAAAGGCTTATTCCATTTTTTATTGAGATTTTTATTAATTAAGTTTCAATCATGTGATCATGATCATGAACTCTAAGTTGCCTAAAAAAATTGGTGTTATAATAAAATTTCTAAATTTTTGGATAATTGAATTGCATGTTACTCTTGTTGCTATCAAATAATTTCTTGCTTGTAAATAATATCAATGAAATTCTTTATTCTTTAAAAAAAAATGTAACTCTCGGCAAAATTTAAAAAATTCAGTTGTTTACGTGCTTTTCAGTCATACTGTTTAGCTAAATCCCAATGAAATCTTTTTTTACCAATTAATTGTTAAGCAATAAATTTCAAAAAATTATCTTGAATTGAAAATTTAACGAAATATAATTCTTTTTATTAATAACAAATAGATGCACTAAAATCGATTTGTTTGCATTAAATTTCGCAAATTTTCTGAATCTTTTTTTAACCTTTTTCAATTTTTAAATTAGTTTTAGCAACACCTCTAGGAATAATAAAATAAAATATTTGGTCAACTTGTTAGAAAAAGTAACTGATGTTTGTCAAATATTTTGGAAATTCGAAAGAATTTTACTATTTGTGAATAATATCGGTAAACTCTTACAGTTTTTTATTTAATATTATACGGATTGCCTTAAGAAAATTTAGAATTTCATTTTTTATTTGCAAATCTTTAAAACAGTAGGAGATCAAACTAAATATTTAAAGGTTTTATAAAATTTGTATTCTTAAATTTTTTTTATTTGATATTTAATACGTCATATATTTTCGAATTGTTTTTTACGCAAGAAAGTTATTAATAATTTTTTTCTTAAAATCAGCTCAAAGCAATTTGTTCTCATTTTTATAGCCGTGTTTATTTATTTTCAAAATAGAAGAAAAAAATATTTGGCTATGGCCATCCGAAAAAGGCAACAAACGAAGACATTTATAATTTTATTAATTATTTTTTCTTGTCTTTTTTTGATTCAAATAATCAATAGGCCAAAAAGAGCCCTTACAAAATCATTTATTTTCGAGAAATCATTTGAACCTGGAGCATTTGATGAATTCATTCTGCATTCAAACTGCGAATGTCAAGGAGAAGTGGTTAACATCGGCAGAAAAGAAAGTTATTACAAAATTAAAGTACAGAACTTTGCCGAATCGGTCTATTTTTCCTACAACATTAGCAAGGATGCTTTTGAATCACTGGCTTTAACGTGCAATTTGTACTCGGTTCTGCGCAAAGGCCCTCATCAAAATGTGATTAGCTATTCCTTGGATCACTTGATAGATCCAGCAAAGGAAGTTTTTTTGGAAAAATTAGCTGATAGATTGCAGTTTATGAAGATCAATTACAAAAATTGGAGAATGCGAATATACCACGATAATTCAATTGACAAATCGCTCATTTGCCAGAAGCAATGCATGGTTGACACCAATGGAGACTTGTTTGACAATGTTGATTTTTGTGATGTAACTCAAATGCCAGTTAGTTTGTTTAATAAATGGAGAGCAGACTATGTTCATCCTGACCTTTGGAAATGGTTTGCTTTGGGGGATGATTTTGTTGATCGAGTAGCTATTAGAAACAAAAAATCTTGTTTGATAAGCAGAGAGACTGCGGCAGTCGATGAATGGATAAAATCAAGGAAAATATTTCACATAATGAGAGGTAAATTTCAATTTTTAATTTGTTGAGTCATAAAATAGTTTAGTTTTACAAAAAAAAACAAAAAAAAACATATAGAACATAACAACCAGATTACATATTTTCATTTGAAAATTTATTATGATTGTTTTACATAATTCTTAAAGAGTTTGTTAAATATTAAATTTTAAAATATGCTCGTTGAAATAAAGAAATAATTTAGTTTTTTAAAGCAATTTTAATTAAAAGAGTTTTGATCGAAAATCATTTTAAATTAAATTTGTGTTTCATTAAAAAATTTTGCAGGCTTTTTAATTTAGTGAAAAAAGTTCAAAAAAAGTAAATATTCAAAAATTAAGTAGAAAATGAATATTCAATAAAGATATCAAAATTTAAATAAAAGATTTTAAGACTCAAAATTTCTTATACTTTATGATCAATTAGATTATGATTTTTTTTCTAATTGATTTAAAGCTCTGGATCAAATTTAAAATTCAAAAAAAATAAATCACAAGCTTTAATGACAAATTTAACTTAAAACACTTAATTTTAATGCGCACTCAAGGTTAATATTTGGAAATTGAAAAATACTTTGAATAGTCTGAGTGGTTTTGGGAACAATTTGAAGTGTAAAATTGTAAAACTTGATTCAGATGAAAAAAATTCCTGATTAGCAATGTAAAATGATTTTTAAACATCATAGTTATTAAGGCTTTTAGGGTTTTATTTTAGCTTTTAAAATAATTTATCGGGCTCCTTAATTTTGGTATCATAAATATAAAGTTAAAATATCTTTTACAAATTTATCAAAAAAGACTCAAAAAATTTTATGATATGATCATTTGATGTATTGAAAGATTTTAGTTTATTTAAGAACAATGATGATACCCTCCGGTCGGCAAAATGTTATTTATTGTACATTTTTATATTTTTACATTTTTGAGAGAAAAAAAAAATCTCAAAATCCAAAAAATCTAAAAAAATTTTCATTCAAGAAAAGTAATAATAAATTCGCAATTAATTAAAAGGGATTTTCAAAAAATTATCCTTGGTTTTTACATTTAAATTTTTCTAAAACTCCTTTTTAAGTAATTGCGAATTTATTATTACTTTTCTTGAATGAAAATTTTTTTAGATTTTTTGGATTTTGAGATTTTTTTTCTTCTCTCAAAAATGTAAAAATGTAAAAATATAAAAATGTACAATCAATAACATTTTGCCCTCCGGTCTCTAATTTGTACAAAAATATTTACTATGTACAAAATTTTCGCTTTCTATAGTCAATTCACCAAAATTTCTTAAAAATCACTAATTTTAATTAAGCATCATTAAAATGACATATTATTTAAATTCACTATTGATAACAAAAATAAGGGTTACTAATAAATTCTGCTGACAAATAAAAGTGATTTTTTTCCACTTGCTTTATACCAAATGAAACTATTTAATTCATATGACTTAGTGTAAATTTTCAAAAAATTTCGGTTTTTTAAAAAAATTTAATCATCGAACATACTTTCAAAACATTTTTTATATTTATATTTTTATCAATGCACTCTGTCTTTTTTGACCATCACGCTTGATTTTGTCCACGAAATCATTAGACTCTTGTAAGGGTTTTATTGTAAGAAAATGACCAGACAATAAATAGAAACTTACAATTGCAATGAGGAGCTTTAGGATCAATTTTGATCTCGCCTCTACTTTTTCCAAGGAAAGAAAACTTATTTTATTTTTCGAAAAACTCTCATTTCAAATACCTTTTTTCGAAGTATTTGCACTTTCTATCGGGAGATGATTCAAATGCTTTATTTTTTTCTATATTATTCAGTAAATTTTTTTCCTATAATTTGTCTTTTTTTGTGACACTTTTGTCCTCTGAGTATATTATAGCCTTTTGTTACAAAGATTTTTCAAAATAATTTTTTGTATTCTTTTCCTCTCTTAAAACTGGTAGAATACAATTTTTTTCGCCCTCTTGCCTTTTGTCCATTAAATAAATGCTTTAAAATTAATTTTTTTTAGCCTAATAATTTCTATGATTTCTTCTTTCTACTTTTGGGCGACTTATTTGTGAAATTTTTTGAAATAAAGTTTATACCCATTATTTACTATGAAACCATTCTCTCTTTATCTGACTAAATTAAAATTGACTTTAAATTCTCTAATATCAAGTTACTAAAAAAATTGAATTAAGCCAAGTTCTTTCTTTATCCATTTTTAGAACACAATATTTATAAGTTTCAAGACATTACTATTAGGTACAATTAACTCTTTATATGAATTAATCGAACTTCTAATTCAAATTTAATCTAAATTGTTCTTTAGAATTTTTTAAATCACATAAAAAATTTTTTAATTGTTTTTTAAAGACCATCCATCTCAAGATAAAGAAGTCATCGATGGTCAATGGGGAGTATTCACATGGCTAGATAGAAATGTTTCAAGATATCTTTTCAGTGTATCAACAGATCAACGCATTCTAGATTCATATACGCCTAACATGGATTTTTCAGATTCAATGCTAAAAGACTATTTATGGCCATTGACAAAAAATAAGAGTACTTTTTCTCATGACAGCTATTATTGTGAAAAGTACAAATCAATCTCGTTTCCGACAAAGAGAGAATCTAATTGTTACATAGGTTCAGAGTTGTGCTGTTCGGATAGCCCAAAACCTCAGACTAATCTAGCTCAAATATGTCCATCTGAATGCCGTCCGGTCAATTATGAAGACGACTGGATTTATTGTTAAATAAAATAATTTTTTAAATTTTATTACATTTTTACAAAATAAAAACAAATCCTAAATTAAATTTTTTTCAAAAATTATTTTCTGCTTCTTTTTTCCCTCGACTTTGATCTTCTCCTGTCACGTTCTCTAGAATCATATCTTTTTTTGTGATTGTCCCGGGATCTTGATCTCCTTGTTCGATCTGCCGATTCATCCTCATTTGGATCATCAAAGTCAACATATCTACTAGATCTAGAGGATTTTTTGTATTTGTTTCGGCTTGAACTTCTACTTTTACTTCTACTTTTAGACCGACTTTTGGTCTTACTTCTTTTTTTGTCTCTTTTCCTGCTTCTCGACCGACTCCTACTCTTTTGTCGCCTCTTTTTTTTTTCTTTTTTCAGCTTTTTTTTGAGTTCTTCATCTGAATCTGTTTTTTCCGATTTAGACGCGGATTCTTCGTCCTCCTCCTCTTCTTCCGAAGATTCAATCTCATCTAAGTTAACTTCCAAAGGACTTACTTTAACTTCCAATTCGTTTAGTTCTTCTAAAACGCTTCTTTTTTGAAGTCTTGGCAAAGTAATGTCACAAACTCGATCGCTATGAAGCAACTCATCAATAAATTCGTCCATGTAAACCAGTTCATATTTGGAATCCTTGTTCAAGCGCTTCATTTTGCGGTAATCAATGTACAAAGGTTCCAAATATTTGTACACGTCTTGGGATGAGCCTGTTATTCGCATGTAAAAAGCTCCCAATGCTCTCACATATTTGAATTCTTCATTTTTTATAAACTCTACAATAATATCTTTTTCGGGCTGAATTTGAAGCATTTTGAGAACCAGGCATAAAAAAGGAGTCGGTTTTATATTTCCGCTATAAATTCCGCCGATGGATTTAAGCTCAATGGCTTTGTCGACCAAAAGTTCAGCAGTCAATGCAAAGCATTCTTCTTTCCAGTATCTTGCTTCATAGATACGGGTGCGAACTATCTTCTCAACCAAATGCTGCGGATCAGTTCCTTTAATGTCAATGGCCTCTCTGACTGTAAGATTTGCCATTTTTTAATTTTCTTTAAAATATTTATTTCAATCATTAAATATACTAGTGAGAATTAATTTCAAAAAATTTTTAAATTTTATTTTAATTTATTTTTCTTAACAAAATCTCATTTTTTTTTAAAATAATAACAATTTCTAATTAGTAAGAAAAAATTATTTACATTAAGAACCAGCAATAATAAAGTGAAAAACATTTTTTTTAATAAAAAAAACAAAAAATATTTGTAATAACTTTTTATTAATTCAACCCAGTCAAGCTAAAAACGATGAGTTCATGGATGATTCATCGATGAATCATCTCATTTTTTGATAGATGAAAAATGATTTTGGATTAAAATCAGAAAATTTTCATTGTATTCTCTTCAAAACATTTAGAAATGACCCAATCATGAAAAACTTTAAATTTTAATCTTTGCTTCATTCTTTAATTATCTCATCAATTATGAATGATTTTTTTGGACTAAAACCAAGAAAAAGTTTATGAACTAATTGAATTTATTGTGATATATTATTGATTGGTTGTACCCCCTAGTTTCACATTGGTGATAGCGATTGTGCTTTGAGACGATCAAATCAAAAATACAGTCATCCTTCGATTATGTCACGGTGTTTGTTCCAGCCAAAAATGGGGATATAATCAGATTGGGACATAATAAAAAAAAAATTTGATTTATAGAATTTATTACATTTACTCTTACAAAAACATAATTAGTCTAATACAAAACATAATTATTTATTAAATAACAAAACGGAATAAAATAATTTGAATAAAACATCATTAATTTCATTATTTAATTATTTGGTTGTAACCCATATTATTAATAACCAACTATGTCTTGTTCAACTAGTAGGATATTGCAGGCGATGTAATTTCTGCAAAAAATTTAGACATATCCATTAAAAATGTGAGTCGTGAAAAAAACTGTGCAAGAAATTTTCGGCAGAAGGTTATTAAGAAACAGAATGTAATACAGCTAATTACTTAACATCATATCAAATTTGAAAAAGAAATGAATGTTGTGAGGAGAAAATTGATTTGGATGAAGTGCCTGATGATTAAAATACCTCAACTGATCATGACGAGATTGGGAAGATGCAAAAAATGTAAATCTAAGTGAAAATAAATCTAATAAATTATCCAAAGCAAATATCACTGTTTGAAAGATATATGCAGCGTCATAGATTTGAACAGGTGTTACTGCTGGGGGACGTTCAAAATGTAGTAGTAGTAGTAGTAGTAGTAGTGTAAATGCTGTAGGAAACACTAGTTTCCAAGTAGTTGCGCACGTAGTCGCCCTACTTTAACAGCCTCTGGCCAAATTTTATTGTAGCATCTTGTCAATTCTCATTTTGAAGATTTTTGTGTTTGTCACGCACTTTGTCACTTCATCCAGAGCGTTCCAATATCCCGCTGTTCGATTTGTGAAAAAGTTGTGTCTCACTCCACAATTGCGGATCAGCTGTCGTTCGATTGCCATGCGACAAGTTCTGGTATTACCAGCTGGGCTATCTAGACCATCCGATGCCAGCTTTTGATCTCCATTAATTAATGTTACTTGATCATGTCCATGCTGTATTTTGTGTAGCTGAATCAGATCACCGCGCCTACGTCGCTCTTCAAGGGTGCTCCAGCCTAGAGCCTCTCTTCTCTCGAAGTAAGGTTTTCCCTTCAATTCAGGCACTAATTTCGAAAATCTTCGTTGCTCGATGACATCAATATCGCTGCGTCGATACGGGTTCCAGGCTCCTACAGCAAACTCCAGATGAGGGTGAACAAATGACTTGAAAAGAAGGTCTACTAACCTCAGAGAGAAATACTGGAATGTGAATCTGATACGACTAGCTACCATTGTTGCTCTTGCCGCTGCTCGCTTGGCCTGCTCGCTTGACTTAAGATCACTTGTGACGATGATGCCGAGATCTCGTTCCTTCGTTGTCTTCGCCAGCATGTGACCTCCAATCTGATAGTCATAGCAACTGTTGTTGGCACCGAAATGCATGACTACACACTTCTCTTTGTTAAATTTAGTTTTCCATGTTTCAGACCAATCCGATAATTTGTCCAAGTCCAATTGCATCTCAACAGAATCCTCTAATCGTCCTACTGATCTTGCCAATTTGCTGTCATCCGCGTAGAGTTTACAAAGTGAATTGCAGACATCCGGCATATCATTGATAAAGATGATGAAGAGGAGGGGACCGAGTACAGATCCTTGAGGAACCCCGCTAGTGACCGCCACCCAATCTGATACTACTTCACCAATCACTACTCGTTGCTTACGACCGCTTAGGAAAGATCGGATCCACTTGATGAGTAATTCTGGAAGGCCTTAAGCCGCTAGTTTAACGAGTAGCAGTTCATGAGACACCTTGTCAAATGCTTTCTCAAAATCCAAATAGATTACATCTGCCGGCTGTCTGTGACTCATGCAATTTGTTAAGAAATCCATAGTTTCTAAAAGATTGGTTACGCACGCCTTGTGAGCCATGAAACCATGCTGTTTATCCGTAATGAGCTTGTTCTTCTCGAGATGTTTGACGATGTAATCCTTGATCAGCGACTCCAAGACTTTGCATGGAACGGATGTGAGAGAGACTGGACGGTAGTTACTTGCCATCTTTCTACTGCCCTTTTTATAAATTGGCGATACATTAGCAATTTTCCATTCATTAGGTAGTTTTGACGATATCAAGGACTGCTCGAACATGTACGAGAGAGGCGAAGCAAGCGACTCGGCACACATCTTAAGTGGGTGTGTGCCTATCTGGTCGACTCCAGCTGACTTATCACTGTTTAAGTTCTTGAGTTTCGCCAAAACCTTCTCCGGAGTTACGACATCCTCAATTGTAAAACATGGATCAGCTCTTGCTCTTACTTTGAAACTAGCTTCCGCACTGACAACGACTTCTCTCGAGGGAGGCGGCTCAAATACCGAGAAGAAGAAAGCATTCAGTATTTCGCAGATGCTCACTTTGTCTGTGACGATTTTGTTATCGATGTCCGTCAAAGCTGCTATGCTTTCTCTTGACGAGTAGTGCCGGTTCATGTAGGAATAAATTTGCTTTGGATTTTTTTTGCCGCCTGAACTAGCTTCATCTGCTATTCGATAATGCTTTTTACCACGTGCTTTACTCTCTTGCATAAATCTCTGTGCTTGCTTCCCAGCTGCTCATTGTGACTGTCGATACGCTTGCGGATAAAGGAACGTCTCTTCTAGCGAACGAGTGAAGCAACTTCGTAATTCCACCATGGTGGTTGGCGTTGAGAGGCTTCTTCCGTCGCCTTTTGACGAATAACTTCGCGGCCTCGCCGAAGATGCCGGTTAGGGCAAAAATAGTCTTTGATCAATGGGGTAAAATTTGTGATAAATATGTCATAGAATATAAAGAAAAATTTTCAAACAATTAAATTTTTTTTGATTGTCAATTAATGATTGATTATATCTCTGAACAAAGCGTACATTTTGTTTTTATTTGAAGATTTCGGAAAAGATACTTTATTCAAAAACAAGACTAATGAGAATCGTTTTTTTTATATTCGAAAATATTGAGTATTGCAGATGTCGCTTGATTCATTTTTGTCAAGTTCGTCTAATTCAAATTTTTGGTTAAAGGAAAAAATTTTAAATAATTTAAGCGATAAAATATTTACATCGATAGCTTTCTAGCGTCTTTTGATTTTTTTTAAGAACTTTGCATAAATACTCAATAAAATATAGTTTTATTATTTTTGTCGGAGACTTCAAATTCTTTTTGGCTTTCAAAAATAATTGATTACAATCTTGCGAGTCACAAAAAATAGTATTGGACTCATTTTGACAAAAAATGCAAACATTCAATTCGTGGCCAGATTTTATTTTCATTTCTTTTGAATATTGAATTGAAGCTTCTTGGAATTTTATTTTTTTGAGGAAGTATCGAACGAATAAATCTAAGGATCGTGTCTACTCCTTTTTTGGATACATTTATATTTCTCACGCAAAGCACAAAACAAAAAATAAAATCAAAAATACTGATTTTAATCTTTTCATAAAGTTCATCACTGAGATCAAAGTCGTTTTCATCATTAAAATCTTTCAAAATAATCTTCTTCATTATTATCGATATGACAATCATCACTATCATCTTCAGATTCATTAAATTCATCATCCTAGGAGTTTTCACTTAATACTTTTTCGTCATCTGATAATTATTTACTTAAAATATATTTTAACAGTTTAATCTCGAATTTCTTGAGATTTTAAATATTGTACAGTTTTTTCCTTTCCTCTTCCCCTTCCTTTTGCATTAGGACTTTTTTATGGTCTATTTTCTTTTTAATTGTCTCCTTAATATTTCTTCTTTAATTGAACTCATTTTCAATTATTTTCTTTTAAAAGTTTGATTCTAATTTTGAAATTTATAAATCTTCAAAATATAGTTTTATGCAAAGAAATAATTGTTTATCTTTAAGATTCAAATTAAACTTAACAAAAAAATGAATGATCTGAGAAAACGGAGCGTTAATGATACATTACCGAATTCGTCATCGTTCACACAGCCAACACAAAAATCCATAAAAACAACTAATGATACAAGTATATAATATATAAATCCTGTCAAAAATCTTACTTATTTATCAGTTTCATTAATTGATAATCTTGCAACGTAAATGAAAAATTTAAAAAAAGCCAATAAATTTAGTAATTAAATTTAGTAAACTTCACCTGAAGATTATAATTTATTTTGCGAAGACGATTGGTACAACGAGTATTTTGGTGATTCTACTAATCAAATAGAAAGAGAACCAGAATCAAATGACTGTTTAGGTTGGTTTGAGCATGATTTATTATTATGTAATAATAATCAAGAGGATGAAATATATAATCAAAATGGAGAAACACGACAATTTATCGACAGTAAATAAACACCGCCTTTTGAAAAAGAATCTCATATAAATATAAATTCAAAAATTGAAAAAATGAAAAATGAATTTGAAGAAAAAATAAGATTTTTAAAGAATATTCGAGTGATGAAAATGAGACGAGTGAAAAGACAGATGAATCCTATAGTGATCCCGAAAGGGAAGAAGACCGACTAAACCTAAGACGAAACAATTTAATAAAACAAACCCAGATTTAAAAAACAAAATAAAAATAAACAAATAATTGAAAGTGATGAGACGTTCGAAGATCGAAGTAAAAATGACGAAAAATCAAGTTTTAGCAGCGTTTTTTCAGCGTTCGTAAGCGTGAAAAACGCTGAAAGAACGCCGTTTAAATACCATTTTGCCAGCGTTAAAACGGCGTTCTTTTCGGCGTTTTTTTTTCCGGAAATGTTAAGAGAAGTGTTGAAAAGCGGCGTTACCTTACAAGCTAAATAAGAAATAAAAATTATATAACCTCAGACACGCATAAGCGATCTTCTTTCTTCCTTCAACTTTTTTATTTTTAACTATTTTTGCTGAGTCAAGTCAAGTTAAGTCAAGTGAAGTCGAATTTTATGTCAAGTTTTTTAGTTAAATTAATAGACGTCGAGATTTAATGGTGTCTATTTATTTTTAAAGTTAAAATTAACTCGTCAATTTTATCTAGTCAAATTAATAGTCGTCAAATTTATTAGCGTCGAATAAGCCTACTACCAGTGAGCACATATTTTTTTATTTTAGCTAATTTTTATAAAAGATTCAGCATAAAATTCTGAGACTTTAATAAGTTTATTTTAAATAAAATTTCCAGTCACTTTGAAATTTAATGAGTATTAAAAAGAAAGTTTATTATGATTTTAAAGTTGTTTTTATTTTTTTAAACAAAAAAAAAAACCAATAATGCAAGTATACTGGAAAGATTTTGAAGTATGTAAAAATAATTAGCCATTTGCTTTAATTAATTAAATCTATTTGCTTCCCTCCAAATAAATATTTAAAAAAAAATTTTTCCTTTATAAATTTAAGGGAGTTATGGATCAAATAAAAATTAATAAATTTGGATTTGTTCTATAAGAATAATTTAAATTTGACATTCTCATTGAATTTGCTGTTGGCACACAATTGTATTTTTTCTAAAATATTTTGAATCAAAAATATTTGATTGATGAGAGCCAAGAACAGTTTCAACTAAATTTGAGTTATTTCCGTCTCTATTTTCAGGCTCATTTTTTCCAAATCTTCCGACTTTAGATCCATCTGGCCAAACAAACGGTTCTCCAACATAACTTATTTTTGAATCAACCCAAGTTCGGAATGAATGAAATAAACTCAGTTCGGTTAATGTTTTAGGTCTCCATAAAAAAGAATTCAGACTTTCACAAAATTCCTTTGCTGATTCGAAATCTGTACTATCATTTTTAAGATAACAATTGAAAGGATAATTATTAAATGTCATAAATCCATCTTTGCATGGTTTGCATGAATCTGTTTCATTTAAACGAAAGTGATTATCTCCACAAGCAAAATCATTTATATTTTTGCTGCAACTAAAAGGATATTTAAATACAAACCTCATGAAAAATTTAAAAAAAAATTCTAAAATCAAGTACAAACTTTAGCCCAAAATATCCACTAGAACATAAGCATTCATAGCCATCCAGTTTGTTCTCACAAGTTGCACCATTCATGCATGGAGAGCTTTTACAGTGGCTTCAGATAAATTTTAAAAAATGAAAAATTTTAAATTATTTATTTTCTAGAATTTAAAGAGTACTCTATGATGAAGCTTTTCACAAAAACAACATTGTTTGAACCATTGACCAGTCTTTTTAAAGTATATTCAGTATGAAGACTACAGGTGTTGTTTTTGTAGACAACAAATGAACAAAATTCATTTTTCATACATTGCGTAAAACATATTATTTGGTTTATTTTTTTAAGTGTTGAATTAGGAACTAGGCTGAAGTTGGCAAAAGGAACATCTTTACTCATCAAAACTTTTAAATGGCTAGCAAGTTGAGAACTTAACATTCGCCTATTCAATATTATAAGCAATATCCAAGAGAAAACTTTCATATTTGAGAATTAAAGGAAAAAATATTTGGTTTTATTCAAATTTGATTTTGAAAAAATCTTTTATTTATAAGCAATATCCAAGAGAAAACTTTCATTTTTAAAAAACGATTTAAGAAGTTTCAATACAGAAAGAATTAATGACAATTAATTAATAAAATAAAATGGCTTAATAAAATTCAAAATTACAGAATCAATATTTCAAAATTAAATAAAAATTAATTTCACAATTATTAATTAAGAAATAAGTATTCATGCTATTTTTTAAATTATTAATGCTCAATTGAAATTTAAATCGACTAAAAATTCCTTTTTTTTAAATCGAAAATAAAAAATTTTAGTTAAATGACAAAAACATTCAAATGTGAATAAATTTTGTTGTAAGTAGGTTTACATTTTATTTTCTAATTATTTATTTTTGCCTATTTTAATAATTAATCCTCATTTCTTGCTCTAATGACGCAAATATTAAAATAAATTTAACCAAAATACCCCGAAATTCATTTTATTTTTAAATTTAGAAAAAGATCTAATTGATGACTTAAGAATTTCTGGAACCGAAGCTGATTTTTATTTTTTTTAGAAAGCATTGCATTTTTAGATGGAGCAACAGAAAGTTCATGATCAAGCGATAATTGATTTTTTTTTACTTTATAAAAAAAAATTTTCACAATATTTATATGTGATCTATAATATTCAATGATTTCCCCAATTTTCTCATTGTTATACATAATTATTTTCCATTTTTTTTGATTGATTTTTTTTCACCAAAAAAACAACTTATTTTCTTTAATGACATTCTCTATAATGTTTTGCTTTTTTTATTAACTAATTTTACAAAAATTTCTGGAAATAAATTAAATTTGTTTAATTTTTTTTTCAAATTATTCAAATTATCTCCCGAATCAAAATTCTTTTTCACTTTTGTTTACACAAAATTTTCTTGAAATTTTAGGACAATTTCATTTTGGCCATTAATCTGGTGAATTAACTGCTCACATTTTCCTCTATTAAAATTGCTTTCCTCGGAACACCTTCCAAATATTTGTTTGTAATCCAACAACTCTTTAAATTTACTTGTTTTAAAATACTTGCTTACAAAAAACTAAACAAAATAAAATTTAACAAAAATTATTTTTCAAAACTCGAAAAAAAATACTTTTTTTCTAAAAAAAATGTCAAAACTATTATTTGTGAGTATAAAATTATCTTTAGTTGTAAAAAAGTCATCTTCACAGCTTGATCTTGACAGAATAGCGGACGAAAGATGTAAAAAACATAAAAATATCAATGACAAAACAAAATAAATAACATTTAGGACATGAACATCTAACCACGAATATTTGAACTGGAATAACCGCGGATAACAAAACAACAGTTGCAGCATCCATAAAGCTCTCCATAAATTAACAGTCGATATAAAACCCATAATGAAGACAGTGTATAAAAAAAGACGATTTTTAAAAGTTAACTTTTGTTTTTCGTAATTTTCCCTCTCATCTTTGTTTATTAATTCTTGGGTCTGAATAATCTCATTGAACTCTTTGGTCACTATTTTAGATGAATAATTGTTAATAGGCTCATTTAGACTGTGTAAAATTAAGTATATTCCAAGGCCTAAAACTAAACTAAACATGCTGGACTTAAACCCTAAGTCAAAAACCATTTGATTGCTTGGCTCAGAACCATCCGGTCCGAATTCTGGCACTGGAAAGACTTTTTTATCAAGCAAAAACCAAAGAGAGCGCCACGCTTGAATCGTTAGAATATCTGCTGAATACTCTTGCATAAAATTTAGCATAAACAACCATTTTGTCATTTTAATCTTAATTACATTTTAAAAATAAAATAAAATTAATAAAATTAAAGTTTACATTATATTCATTTAGTTTAAGATATTTATTGGATTTGCCAGAAAAAGGATGTATTTGGTAAGCAAGTTGAGCACTGTCCTCACTCAAAGAAAAAGGTATAGATAAAAGGGCACACAATCGGTTCATAGCTATCAGGCAAATTATTGATAAAATTCCAATTGTGTAAACACCAATCTCAGATTCATCGGTATAGTACAAAGTTAAATACCAAACACCACGCCATTGATTAATGTTGGCAAAACCAAAAACAATTATGAAAAATTTTATCTTGGCCTTGTTTTTCCATTCATTTGTTGAATCATCTATTTTCAGCTGATACTTTATTTGAGAAGATTTGACATAGAGCATTAGGAAAAATGAGATGATTATTGAAACAAATGAGTTTAGGTATTTGCCGTGTTCTAGGTAGATGTCTTGGGTGTCCCAGATTATGCGCCAAATAAACACCACTAGGTTAAGTACGAGGAATATGGAAAAAACGCAATCGAAAACAAGGGTACAAAAATATTTTATCATTTTGAATTTTCCAATTTTTGATATGTATCTTAAAATGTAAAATAAATAAAAAATTATTAAAGATTAGAATTTAATTTGTAAAATCTTTGTTAGAACTATTCAACAAAAAAGTCTACTGAGAAAAGAGCTATTTTCCAAAGAGTATACTTACTAAGACATCGCATAAAAACGAACCAAACTGTCATTAGGCCGAATCAAATTTAAAAAACTAATTAAACATTATGATTTTTCTTACCAGATATTTTTAAGGTTGTAAAAGACATTAGAAAAAAGGTGAGAATAAATTTTAAATTACTGAAAACCTGGAATATCAAGACAAAGAAAAAATTTTTATTACTTATTTTGTTAAATTAACATTAGAAAAAATTTAAATTTTACATGTTTTTTTGAAGCGCTTTTATATTCAAAACAAAAAGCTTTTAGATTGATTTTGTGTTGATATTCTCAAAAAATATCAGATTTAAATTTATAATAAGCCAATGTTTTGGAATATTAAAGTTTAATCTTGATAGTGATATCTTGTTTAAATTATTATTTAATTTAAATTTCTAGTGAAGCCAAAAATTTGTTCAAAAAAAGGTGAAGGTGGTTTTATTTAACTCATTAGTATTTCAGAAAGAAAAAATTCGGTTCCGAATGTAACTAAATTACCGATATTTCACCTAATTCCAAAATGCTAACAGAGCGTCTTGTTTTAGTTTTGATTTTTGATAACAATTTTAACAATGATAACATTTTTAATTTTTAACTTTTTTTATCTCAAATATCCTAATAAAATATCTTAAATTTCAATTTTTTTTTAATTTTTGGTCTACGGATAATTTATTGAATTTAAATTATGGCTTGTTAGTATTAAGTTACTCTGTGTCACTAATTTTACTTATTGAATATAAATAACATTTAAAAATTCTTAATTTATTTAATTTAACTGATTTACACCTAGATTTCAGATTTAGCTCAATTCTCTGAATTAAGATATCTTTAAAAAAAAAGACTAATTGTTTTGCATCTCAATTGATTTTTTTTATTTTCTATTTGGTTTCGGCTTTTGACCAAAATAAATTATTAACCAAAAAAAATAAATAGTGAAATTTTTGTTTGATTTTAAAGTATATTTTTATAAAGATTTTATAGTAAAAATTTAAATGTCTTGCAAAAATACTTTTTTTTTGTAAATTAAATTTATTAATCTCTAATTAAGCTTATTCATCTACATTGGCATCACATTTCCCTAAATAATTAAAGTTCAGGATCATTTAATTCAATATTTTGATTGTTAAAGAAAAGAAATTTTTGTTCAAATAATTTTTTATTGAAATTAAAAAAAGTTGAGAGTTGAGAATTTATCACTCAATAGAAAATTTAATCCAAACAAATTTTTTAAGAAAATTAAGAAAAATAATTTTTTGGTTCGTTATTATTAGTAATGCAATCAGTTATTTAAATAGAACTAGAGAACCCATTTCTTTGTAGAAGAAGGGGACAATGATTTGAGTTTTCAGGACATTTGTATTTAGAATCAAAATTTTTATTTTTATTTACATCATAAAAAACAATTGAGAATGGTAAGACCCACCGTTAATCCTTTCAATTTTACTCCGAGGATGTATCCTTATTGTAACTTCACATACTAAATTTCATAAATTACAAGTACTCCAAAATATATCCTTTAAGTCAATTTACCACCTCCCATATGACACACTCTCATAAATCTTCTTACGTTTTCTTGAAAATCAAATAATTGACACAATCAAAGACAGGTTATAAAAATATATTTAAAACTGTTTTCTCTACAAA
The DNA here is from genome assembly GCA_010279815.1 of Brachionus plicatilis. Lineage (NCBI taxonomy): Eukaryota > Metazoa > Rotifera > Eurotatoria > Ploima > Brachionidae > Brachionus > Brachionus plicatilis. The sequence continues at coordinate 1,482,485 of QEOQ01000640.1, read as the reverse complement.
AACGCGTTAATATTATTTCTCTTAAAGGACCATGAGGATGTTTTTATTGAGAGTTCAAAATATCATGAAAAAATTTCCTTTATCAATTTTTGTCCATGAATTTTCGCGTGAGTGAATTGCAACAGCTAAATCTTTCAATTTCTAAAAGTTTCTCTTTCTTAATATTACTATAATTATTTGCATGCTTGGAAATATTATGAGCCTAACAATGTTATAATTGATATCTGTGTCAGTATTTTTTTTAATATGAATAATATGAATAATAGGATTTTCATTACTGAAAGTCTATTTAAAAAATTTAAAAAAAAGTCATTTTTAATATTTTAATAAAAATCGTCTTAAATTATGTACTATTTCTATTTTTAATTTAAACTATTACAACAAACCGTTTCTTTTAAATTTCGAAAAAAATTTTAAAAAAATATTTTTTTGAAAAATAAAAAAGACTTGGTGTCGCAAATTTAAAAAAAGATTAATCTTTAATTTATGAAATAAGTGATTAAATTCATTGATTTATACTTTATTTTATTTTTAAAAAAATCAAAAAACAGAATCGAACAAAATAGTTAACACACATCGAAATTTGTTTGGTTAAAAATTCAAAAAAATCTGTTTTATAGTTCTCTTAAAATTTGTTCCCAAATTTTGACAGAATTTAAAAAAAATGCATTAAAGATATTTCAATTTTAAAAAAGGTAACCTGAAAAACCAACAAATGATTTAATTTTATAAAGAGAGATATTTTGAATTTTATAATGTTATTTTTTTTATAATAATACCAGTTTTTTTTGGACTTTTTTCATTTTTCACTTAAATGATTAATTTTTATGTATTTAGTAGAAGAAATTTATCCATTAAATCTGTTGGCAAACAATTCCGCGTTCGGTGAATCTTCCAACGTCGAATAAAACTGAATTTAAAGCACTAATAGTATTTTCGACCAGAAAATCATAACCTCCATTTCGATTATCAGGCTCATTAATTCCGAATCTTCTAAGCTTTGATCCATTTGACAGTATAAATGGCTCTCCTACATAGTTTATTTGGGAATCGATCCAGTTATGTCTATCTTTAAAAATTATCAGTTCTGACAATGATTTAGGTCTCCATAAAAAAGAATTCAGACTTTCACAAAATTCTTTTGCTGATTCGAAATCTGTACTATCATTTTTAAGATAACAATTGAAAGGATAATTATTAAATGTCATAAATCCATTTTTGCATGGTCTGCATGAATCTGTTTCATTTAAACGAAAGTGATTATCTCCACAAGCAAAATCATATATATTTTTGCTGCAACTATAAGGATATTTAAATACAAACCTCATGAAAAATTTTAAAAAAAATTCTAAAATCAAGTACAAACTTTAGCCCAAAATATCCACTAGAACATAAGCATTCATAGCCATCCAGTTTGTTCTCACAAGTTGCACCATTCATGCATGGAGAGCTTTTACAGTGGCTTCAGATAAATTTTAAAAAATGAAAAATTTTAAATTATTTATTTTCTAGAATTTAAAGAGTACTCTATGATGAAGCTTTTCACAAAAACAACATTGTTTGAACCATTGACCAGTCTTTTTAAAGCATATTCAGTATGAAGACTACAGGTGTTGTTTTTGTAGACAATAAATGAACAAAATTCATTTTTCATACATTGCGTAAAACATATTATTTTGTTTATTTTTTTAAGTGTTGAATTAGGAACTAGGCTGAAGTTGGCAAAAGGAACATCTTTACTCATCAAAACTTTTAAATGGCTAGCAAGTTGAGAACTTAACATTCGCCTATTCAATATTATAAGCAATATCCAAGAGAAAACTTTCATATTTGAGAATTAAAGGAAAAAATATTCGGTTTTATTCAAATTTGATTTTGAAAAAATCTTTTATTTATAAGAATAATTTTTAACGTTAATAATCAATAACCCCCAAGTTTCCGTAATTTTTATTAAATTAAACTTAAAAAAGTAAATAAATTTTTATTTAATTATTTTCCTGTTAATTTTCTTAATAATAGTCTGTTTTTCTTAAACCGGAGTCTGAGTTGGAGGTAATGTCGGAGGAACGTGACTTAAAAAAAAGATTGGTAATTTATATTTTTGCTGAGTTGGTTATGCCATAGCCCGGTTTAACATCAACACAAATTTTTTATTCATAGTACTGTTGCTCTCCGGTCGTCCGTCTGTAAGACCGGCCTGTTTTTGCCAAGTCAGACGATCTGGACAGTCTAGACGGACGGTGTTTTAAAACGATCATGACAGTCCGTCTTGGATCAGTCTTATATAAGGACTTATATTTTTTGCATCAAAAACAAATTTTATAAAATATTAAATTGACTTGTACATATATTTATTTATTTTATAAGTGTTTATTTGGGGAGAAAAAATTTTAAACTTTTTATGTAATTCTTGTTCACCATCTGAAAGACTCTTCAGTTACAGGTAATCAAGTTTGGAAAAGATGAAATAAAATTTCACCAGAAAAAGTAGCAAAAAAATGATGTTTATTAATGAAAATGAATCATTGTTTAGTTAAAAATTAAAGCAAAAAAATTTTGTGTTTAATAAATTATATTACAATACATGTCACACTTAAATCTCCTTTCTTTTTTCGAAACAGTCCGTTTGAATATGACCGGTCTTTCCAGGACCACCACCCAATATTATATAGTACCGTATACTAATTGATTTTTATGATTTCACTTTTTTCTATCTTGCTCATAAAGATTGTTCCGTTGAAAAAAATCTGTCAAGAATAATATTTAGTATCACTCTGGTTTCTGCTGTTTACATTAAATTCAACAAAGTCCAAAAAATTATGTATAAAATTGAATATAAGATTTTTTGCTATGGATCATGTATTTGAACAACTTGACAAGACCATAGGCCACACTGAAGATGACCAGAGAGTCAAAAAATGCAATAAATCATTAATGAATCCAACTCACTCAAAAAACCAAAAAATACTTTTTGTAGCAATTCGAAGTTTTTTTTAAACCAATTTAAAGAATTTTAAATTAATTCTTTTTAAATTATTAAATTTATAAAAAAAAGGTTTCTATCGATTTTGTGATATTCATTGCAAAAAATCAGAGCAAAATGACAATAAATCTTTTTTCTCCGAGTTCAAAATCAGTTCTGTGAAAACAGCATGTAAAGTTTCGAATTTACCAGAGTTGAAATTTCAAAAAATTTGTAATATTTTTTTTTATAATAGGGAAAAATAAATGTTTTCCGAAGCAATAACATGTCATTTCAAGTTTACTTTCATATTTAAAATTTTATAATGTTCCTTTTTATTGAACTTTAATAGGTTTAAATATTTTAATTGGTTTTAATGAAAACATACTTTTAAGAACAAAAAAATTGACTGTTTTAAAATTTAAAATTTATTAAAGTAGAAAAATAAAATTATTTCAGTTTGAATGAATGGATATAAAGGCTATAAATTTGAATTTGTGTATTAACTTAACTTGAATTATTTAAATTATTGTTAAATAAATTAGAGATCAATCATTTTGATGTTTATTTGGTAATGAACCATTATTAACGTAAATGTCCGATAAATATGACATGTCACTAAAACAGAGTAACCCTATTTAAATGACATGTAATATTTGAGTGAACACTGATTTTTAAAATTGAAATATTCGCTTTTAGTGACATGCAACAAAAAGCGAATATGCATAACATTTTCATAAAAAATAGCAATATTTATGCATATTTGCTTATTGTTGCATGTCACTAAAAGCGAATATTTCAATT
>QEOQ01000640.1:1440386-1462806 GCA_010279815.1 Brachionus plicatilis | reverse complement strand
AAAGTCAAGTGGGTTCTTGGAAAATTTTTTTAGAACAATTATAATTTTTTTCTCTTTCTAGATCATGTCGGTTAACATTCAGCTTGTTTTTATTTGGGTACGATTTTTAATTTATTATATGAGTTCAATAAACTATTAGATTTTAATTGAAAAAAAAATTAAGTTAAATTAGCTAGACTTTATTTTTTGAAAGTAGAACTAAATTTAAATATATTTAGTCAAAACTTTAATTAAAATTTTTAATTAACAACATTTTAATTCAAAGATTGTATAATAAAATACACCAATCAATCAGAGACCTTAATAGTGATTCTTTTTATTATTTTTTAATTAAATTTTTCAGTCAAATTCAGTACAAAATAAAGCGAATAAATTGTAATAAAAGTTGAAATTTTTTTTGAGGTTAGTTCACTGGATGCAAAAATTAAAAAAAAAATTTTTACATTTAACAGACTATTACAGCGAATGCACAAACTAAAGAGTATTTAATTCATAGAAATAAACCGAAAAATAGCAGGTCAGCAAGGAATTAGAAGATTGTTGAAAAAAAGTTTCGGTGATGAAAAAGATCAAATATTTTTTTGTTTTTTTTTGGAGAATAAGACTTTAAAATTAATAAAAAATGGCAATTTAAAGTTTTAAAATCTCATCAATTACTTTAACTTTACCTTTAAATAAATAAGATTAATTTTCAAAAAAAATTTAAATAATAATCATAGTTAAAGAGAAAGTAAAAAAAACAATATTACCTAAAAAATTTATTAAGTAATTAATAAGTATTTTAAAAAGCCTTTTTAAATACATTTTTTGATGTAAAATTACGGTAATTTTACATTTAAAAATGTAATATTAGATAAAATTACATCAAATGTAGAATGTAATAAAATTTAAACTTACGTAAAATGATGTAAAATTTTGTAAAATCACGTTATTTCAAATAAAACTGAACAAAAACGCTGACCGACAAAAAGGTCTAATTTTTTAGACAAAAATTTGATTTTCAATAAATTTTTTTAGTTTTATTACAATTTTTCGCAAATTGAAATTTTACATTTTTTACATTTTATTCATAACTTATCTTTCACTGAAAGGGAAATAATCAATAAAATATCAAATAATTTCAAAAATTCAATTTTTGAAATTATTTGATAAAAACACTAAAAATTAAAAAAATTAATAAAATAAAAATCGGGCAATAATCGTGAACCTTTTTATTGGGTAATGGACCTTTTGTATAACTAATATTTTATAAATTTTTTTATAGATTTCAGCGATTAATTTTTCTCTGATAAGGCTACAGTATTTGTTTTTCAAAGATTTGTTTAGAAGATTTTTAATTTGTTTAGATTTGAAAAAACCATTGAATCCTTTGAAAACTTGAAATAAATGTTTGAATAAAGTGAAAATGAAGTTAAGGCATTTAAAAAGAAATATTTTACGTAAGCTTGCATTTTATTTTATTCTACATTTGATTAAATTTTATGTAATCTGACATTTTTGATGTAAAATTACGTAAAATGGTGTAATAATACCCGTTCTGCGGTTTCAAAGTAAAACACTGTACAATATACATAATTTTGAAAAAGATTGAGGATTTTTTCAGTGGCAATATCCTTCTATCTCATGTTTGCATTATATTGATTTAAAAAAAAAAGTGAATAAATTCAAATAAATTAATTTTATTTAAATAATAAACTCCAGAACAAATAAATAAATAATAGAGATCCTTAGAGTGGTTATAGGATTTTTTACAAAAAAAAATAAAATTTAATTTTAATTTTAAAAAGTGTTTATTTTTTATAAAAAAAAATTTCAGAATAAATTCCATTTGGATTTATTTATTATAAAATTTTAAGAATGATGCGTTTCTGAAATGGAACCCGAAAGACTATGGAAATGTCAGTCAACTCTATGTCAAATCCTCAATGATCTGGACTCCGGATATAATTATAATGGATTCAGCTGAAGAAAAATTATTTCGTGGATACAGAGACAATTATTTGATAATTGTAAATTCAGCTGGCAAAATCAGATGGCACTATCAGACCTTAAGCAAGAGTTTTTGTGCAATAGACGTAATGAATTTTCCATTCGATGAGCAAACATGCTCGCTAAACCTTCGTTCATCAGCTAGAGACAAAAACATGCTGCGGATCATAAAGCGAAACGTCAAGGCTAAAGTAATGGAGAACATAAAAACCGAATGGTTCATTGTCAACTCAACAGTCGAAGAAACTAGCATTATCCTGACTAAAAACTCAAACAACATCGAGTACACAGTTTTGAAGTTTTCTCTTAAACTGCGTCGAGTGACCACACATTATTTTTTGAAAATAATTTTTCCCTTTACCATTATTGCATCAATAACCTTGTTCACATTTTGGCTAGCACCGGACTCCGGCGAAAAACTAACTCTGGATGTGACTATTTTACTAAGTCTTGTTTTCTATCTGCAAATAACTTCTGATTACATTCCAAGAGGCTTTTCGAAAATTCCCATTTTAACTCTTTTTACACTGACCAATTTTTCCCTAGTATTTCTCTCCTGTGTTTTCACAGTCATGGTTCTTAGACTCTACTACAAGTCGCCGTCATATCTGTCGCCTCATGAAAATCAACTGCCATTTGGCTTTAGATTAATTCTGTTCAAGTATATTGGCCCTTTTTTGTGTCTCAAGTTTTACCTGCGCAAAAGAGATGAGCTTTACCACGCAAATTCGAATCTAGTCAGAACTAAAGATAGACAAAGGAAAAAGAGTGCATTTTGTATGAATAGAAATTTGTCCAAATGCGTTATGGATTTTGAGGTAATTACTAACAAAGGGACGGCAGAGATGATGTATCAAAATACCAATCAACTTTTGAACACTCTAAGACTTTTGAATAGGTGTATGAGAATTAATATGGATAAAGATATGGAAGATGAACCAAAAGTCGAGGATTTTTTCAGAAAAGAAAAAGTTAATTTGGAAAGGTCGTTGTACTATGAAGAATGGAAACAAGCGGCTTTGGTACTTGACAGGTAAGAAATAGTTTGTTTTTCTGGCCAGTTTATTATTTTGATTATTTTTTTTTTCAAGACTTTTTTTTGTTATTTTTTCGATTTGTATGCCCATGACAACAATGATTTTTTTCAGAACTAATTTTTACGAATATATTACTTCAAATCGAGACACAAACGAAAATATTCAAAATTTGAATTGCTAGATTAAAATAAAATATAATTTTAAATATATTTTTTTTCTATAAAATTATAAAATTTAAATAAATTTTTCAGATTTTTTTAAGGGCATTTTTTGATTTTTTTATCTGTCATTGTTTGGATATTTTTTGGTCGAAATTTGTGGTTTTTTAAAAAAAAAGAAGATTGATTCGTTTTAAACAACAAAAAAATTAAAATCTTTTGGGAAAACACTGAGAAGATCTTATCGTTAATGATAAGGGATTTTTAATTTAAAATATTTTAAAAAATTTAAATTTGGTTTAATTTTTGATGTTTGATGAACTATGGTTCACCTTATATTGGAACAATTCTTGTCCTTAGATTTTGTGAACTATCAGTTCACCTAATCTAACCGACTGAGTCCGAAAAACTTTGTTTTTTTCTTTATAAATTTTGAATTTAGTGATAATTGACGTTCGTTTGATGCATATTAACAAAAACTCAATTTATAAAAAATTGAAAACAGATCTTAGATAGTTTTTAAAAATATAAATATTATATTAAGGATCATCAAATCACAAACCCGGAGTGAAAATTTATTTGAAAAAAAAAAACTAAATTTTTAAACGGCTTAAATAAAAAATTAAAATAATAATTTTCAATATGTTTTTCAAATTTCATCACAAGTCTCATTTTGGAACTTTTAGACAACTCGGCTTAAAAGTTAAAAAATGATTTCAATATTTTTTTATAATGGTTGTATTTGACAAAGAAATCAAAACCCGTCGCCATGTTAAAAGATATGTATACGAGAATGTGCGGTGCTTCTCATTTAATATAATATAAAAAAATTAATTGAAAGAGACTTAACAACTGTCTTACTCTTACTATTAAAAATAAATTGTTGCGCCTTTATTTAAATTGAATAAAGCGCTAATTAGAAATTAAAATTTAAATTAAAAAAAAATTTGAATTATTATATCGATTATATATATTTGGATTGAAACCATCAAGCAAGGTTCCACAAAATTGACTTCTCCAGCTCCATCGGCTCCAATATCAACTGCTAAATCCGCTTCAACTAAAGAGATAGAGTTTTTCGGATAGAGTTTTATTATTATTTATTTAAATTTAAATTTAATTTAAATTTAACGGCCCATAGGCACAACAAAAAAAAAAATATAATATTATAAATCTTTGTCGATTTTGGAGTTTTGGCTGGTTCAGATTTTTTGATTTTTTGCTAGATTCTCTAGTTTCGTCTTTAACATCATATTTTTTTTTCGATTTTTCATTTGTTACCTTAGTTGCATCAATATCAGGTTTTAAGCTTTTTCAGAATCACAGGCACTTTTAAATTTAACAAAATATGTAAAAGCCAAAAATGCACCTCTGCGCTAATTCTATTAAAATTTTACAATTTACTTAATAGTTTAAGCTTGATTTGATCATTTTGAGAGTCAAAAATTGATCATAATCTTTAAGTTGCCGCCCTGAAGACTCTAAAAAAGAAACTTTGTTTAAAAAGTTTTATTTGTTAAAGTAATTTTTTAGGTTAGGTTTTATTTTTTTTATTATAATTGCCATTTTTATGATGTTTAATTAAAATTGGTGATTTTTCAGAAATGTTGGTGAATTTATTTTAACAGGCCAAAACATACAATACATAGTTTCTATGTTATAACAATTAAAATTTAATTAGCTAGAAAATACCGTAAATTTGGGATATTTTCCAAAAATAAAGCCCAAATTTATCTTTTACTCTAACAACAAAATTGTCTTTATTCTCATAAAAAATAAAAAATAAAAAAATTGTAGAATTAATTTCAAAATAGAGAATAATTAAAATTTAAACTTTTTTATGAGAGTAAGACAATTTTTTTCTTTAAAGTAAAAGTTAAATTTGGCCTTTATTTTTGGAAAATATCCCATATTCAGGGTATTTTCTAGCTAATTAAATTTTAATTGTTATAACATAGAAACTATATAATTAACTCTAAAAGAAAAAAGGTTCGATTTGGGCTTAGAGTCGTTAACACGAGTTTTACGGTAATTATATTATAGAACCGATTTTCTAGAAAATATTCAAAAAAATTAACCATTATTTTCTTATTTTTAATTTTTTCAATAAATGAAATTAATTTTTTTTGATTTTTTTATTTTAGTAAATCTTTTTAAAAATATTTAAAAACTAAAAAAATTAAAATAACTTTAATGAAAATTTTCGAGTAAGGTATTTTTTACTTTCGCTCGTTTTTTTTTAATTTGAAAGAAAAAACTTTGAAAATTCAATTTTTTACACATTTATTAAGGAAAAAAATTTGTACTACGATTTAAAATATTTAGATTTCTAAAGATTTTCTATGTAGAATTAAATAAAAAAAATTTTGATAAAATTTTCAATTATCCGAATCATTGATATCATTCAGTATTTTTCTGTTATTGGATTTATCCTCCATCTCATTTTCAGAATTGTCGCTTTCGATAATATCTCTCATTCTAGACATACTTTTTTCCAATTGATTCTCTTGTTCATCGCTTGATTCCATGTCCGAATCGTGTTTCACGTTGACTCGTTTGAGTCTTACATGTGGGTTTTTGGTTGCGTTTTCAGACGAAATTTTGATTTTATGACTTAGAGTAGATCTTGTGGCCCTTGACGAACCAGAGTCAATAATATTTGATATATCCAATTCGGCTATTTCTTTTTCTCTATCTCTTTTAGCTTTGAATCGCTTGAGACTAGCTATTGATAGCGACTGATTTTTGTATCCAGCATCTATGAATATTTTCTTCAAAAAATCATATCTAGCCTTTTTGCTCTTAAGTTCTTCTAGTTCAGTGTTTTTGACAATTCGTAGGTTGGCGACCCTCAAGAGTTTTCTTAGGCGAATAATTTTTGGATCAGTTTGGATAGAGTAAGCCTTGGATTTATCATCCTCTGGTTCATCTTCATCATTTTCGGATTTCATAGAAATTGATTCGTCCAGATCAGCAGCTTTTTCCGCATTTTTGCCATTTTTTTCGCTTTCCTTTTTTGGGGTATGCGATTTTGGAGTTTTGGCTGGTTCAGATTTTTTGATTTTTTTGCCAGATTGTCTAGTTTCGTCTTTAACATCATATTTTTTTTTTTTTGATTTTTCATTTCTTTCCTTTTTTGCATCAATGTCAGGCTCGGAGTCACCATTTTCCAGATCAGATTTATCAGATTCCATATCTTCTTTTTCTGACTTTGCATCGTCTGATTTAGACTCGTTTTCAGAAACAGATTCATTTTTTTTATCCAAATTAGTTTCGGAATTTATCTTGTGTTTTGTTTCATTAGAAGAAGTCCATTCATCATTTTCTTCAGCCTTCTTGGTCTCTTCATCCATATTAATAAAATCGTTTTCCTTCGAAATTTCATCATTCTCAGATTCTTTCTTAAAAATTTTATCCATTTCTTTATCACTTTCGACATCATTTTTTTCCACTTCCTCAACACTTTCTTCAGCCAAAGATTTTTTTGATTTTCTTCCTCCAGGAGTTTTAGGTTTAGTTTGAGAATCTTTTTTTTCCATTTCCTCTTCCTTTTCTTCAGCTAGGACTTTCTTAGGTTTTCTCCCTCGAGGATTTTTAGGTTTATTTTGAACCTCTTTGCTTTCATTTTTTTCATCATTTTCCTCATCACTTTCCGCATCTTTTTTTTCCATTTCCTCTTCCTTTTCTTCAGCTAGGACTTTCTTAGGTTTTCTCCCTCGAGGATTTTTAGGTTTATTTTGAACCTCTTTGCTTTCATTTTTTTCATCATTTTCCTCATCACTTTCCGCATCTTTTTTTTCCATTTTCTCATCACTTTCTTCAGCTAGGACTTTCTTAGGTTTTCTCCCTCGAGGATTTTTAGGTTTAATTTGAACCTCTTTGCTTTCATTTTTTTCATCATTTTCCTCATCACTTTCCGCATCTTTTTTTTCCATTTCCTCTTCCTTTTCTTCAGCTAGGACTTTCTTAGGTTTTCTCCCTCGAGGATTTTTAGGTTTATTTTGAACCTCTTTGCTTTCATTTTTTTCATCATTTTCCTCATCACTTTCCGCATCCTTTTTTTCCATTTTCTCATCATTTTCTTCAGCTAGGACTTTCTTAGGTTTTCTCCCTCGAGGATTTTTAGGTTTAATTTGAACCTCTTTGCTTTCATTTTTTTCATCATTTTCCTCATCACTTTCCGCATCTTTTTTTTCCATTTCCTCTTCTTTTTCTTCAGCTAGGACTTTCTTAGGTTTTCTCCCTCGAGGATTTTTAGGTTTATTTTGAACCTCTTTGCTTTCATTTTTTTCATCATTTTCCTCATCACTTTCCGCATCTTTTTTTTCCATTTCCTCTTCTTTTTCTTCAGCTAGGACTTTCTTAGGTTTTCTCCCTCGAGGATTTTTAGGTTTATTTTGAACCTCTTTACTTTCATTTTTTTCATCATTTTCCTCATCACTTTCCGCATCTTTTTTTTCCATTTCCTCTTCTTTTTCTTCAGCTAGGACTTTCTTAGGTTTTCTCCCTCGAGGATTTTTAGGTTTATTTTGAACCTCTTTACTTTCATTTTTTTCATCATTTTCCTCATCACTTTCCGCATCTTTTTTTTCCATTTCCTCTTCTTTTTCTTCAGCTAGGACTTTCTTAGGTTTTCTCCCTCGAGGATTTTTAGGTTTATTTTGAACCTCTTTACTTTCATTTTTTTCATCATTTTCCTCATCACTTTCCGCATCTTTTTTTTCCATTTCCTCTTCTTTTTCTTCAGCTAGGACTTTCTTAGGTTTTCTCCCTCGAGGATTTTTAGGTTTATTTTGAACCTCTTTGCTTTCATTTTTTTCATCATTTTCCTCATCACTTTCCGCATCTTTTTTTTCCATTTTCTCATCACTTTCCACATTTTTTTTTTCTATTTCCTCGTCACTTTCTTCAGCCACGGCTTTCTTAGGTTTTCTTCCTCGAGGAGTTTTTGGCTTTTCCTGAGTCTCATTGCTTTCTTCGTTTTTTTTCGGAGTGTGCAGTTTTATATTTTTTCTAGATTTTGGTGTTTTTGGCTCTGTTTTATCTTCATTTTTTTCTTTTTTTACCTCTTTCTTTTCAGGTGTTGTTAATTCTAAATTTTTATTTGATTTTAGAGATTTTGCAATTTTTCCACCATCGGACTTTTTTTTTTCTTGTTCCATTTCATCAGCCTGGTTATTTTTTCTCTTCTTGCCAGTTGTTGTTTCCTCTTCAGATTCATCATTTGATTTATCGTTTTCATTTTTTTTGGTTTTTCGTGTTTTCTGAATCTCTTTCTGTTCGCTCTTTGTCTTGTCATTTACTGTTTCTTTTTCTTCTTTTATTGCAGCTAGAACATTCTCTTCATTTGCCTTCATTTCCTCATCAAAGAAATTATTTTCACTTTTGATTTTCTTAGGAGATTTTGCTCCGCTTTCAGAAGTGTCTGAAGAACGAGATCTTTTTTTAGAGTCTTTATCATTCTCTATAATTTTTGCGGAATCAGCTTTTTTTTCCTGGTAGTCCAAGTACAAGTTTACGACTAAGTCTTTTACAAATTTTGACTCTTCTTTGCTCAAACTTCGGCTCAGTTCGTCAACAAGTTTGGTTTTGATGATTTTAAAAGATAATTGATCCTTGTCATCGGCACTCTCAAAAATCTTCTCTACTTGCGGCTTTAAAATATTTTCAAAATTAAAATTCTCTTTATTTTCAGAACCCATTTTTCGCATTAAACAATTAAAAGCATGAATTGAACAATTTAAAGCCAAGAATGAAATTTTTTTTGTATATTAACTAATGCAAAAAATATTGTCTGAATATAATTTAAAAAAATTGAATACATTTTTTGAATGAAAAAACTTTTAATTTTAATAATTTTTCCATATTTTTAGGTAATTTTCACCTACACAAAAAATCTGTTCTCTGCAATCAAGAATTTGCTAATAAAAAAATATTTTTTCAGGGTTGAATCGATTACTAATTTATGACAATAATTGTTTTTTTTTTTATTTTTAATTTTCGCGAATTTTAATATTTTAAAGTTTTTTCCAATGGTAAAATAAAATTTTTTTATTTGCAAGAGTTACTTTACATTTTAATAAAATAAAAATTTTTAAACTCCTATTTTTTTAAAAAATATTTTTGAATTTTCAAAGGATCTAAAAAATAGCGTCTTTATAAAAAAATGTTTGGAAGTTTATATTATTTACTCATTATCTGCATTACCTGACGTCAAAGAATATAATGAAAAGCCGCTTTTCAAATCTATTTTTTTTGTCTTGAGTAAAACTTAATTTTAATGAAAAATTTTTTTGTTGTTGTAAATAAAAATTAAAAAATGATTGAAAAAAGTTATTTTTTTATAATTGTAAAAAGTTAATTTTAAAAAAAATCATGATTATCTAGTTTTAAACAAAAATAGGCTTTGCAGAAGTCTTTAAATGAAATTAAATTAAATTTTTTTAACTTTCGAATTTTATTATTTTAAGACATATTTTTATATTTTTACTCCAAAAGTGCTATAGCTTGATACTGAATTATAAATAAAAAAATTTTAAAATCCGTAATTGCTCCAAGTCGGTGACTCAATTGAAATCTCAATAAAATAATTCAAGATTAATAATAAAAACTGGCTTCAAGAATTAATAAAGTTTCGATAGCATGGTGAATAAGAAGTGAAAAAAAAATATTCTAATTCAGTCGGAATGGATGTTTCAATCCAATTAAGCAGAAAAATGCCAATCAAAAATAAAAGGAGCACTGTTAAAAGATTTCCAAGCTACAAATGCATTTCCTCAAAGTACAGACCATTTGATAAAATTCCAATTTTCATAAAAATTTGAATAGCAAAAAAATAGAAGTTTATAAACTATGATATTCTCCAAAAATTTTTTTTCTTTTACAAAAATCTTTTACACAAGTGGCGTAAAAATGAGAAATAAATGGGTCCAAAATAAACGTGCTAAATATAAAAAATAAAAGTTTCTTAATATTCATTTTATAAATTAAAATTATATATTTTAAAACTTAATTTGCGTTTTGAACCCGAAAATTTTGTTACATAAACCTATATTTAAAATTTTAATTTAAAAAAAATTGATACAGTCAAAAATTTGAATTTGCCTAAATTGCAAAAAATAGCTTTAACTGATTTTGCTTAAAATTATAATGTTTTGCACAGTTAGAACCAAATTAAAAATTTCTTAAAGAGGAAGGTTAATTTTAAACTTTTTATAAAATTTATTTAAGCTTCAAAAATCTTCAAAAATAAAACAACAAGAAACATGCTCGAAACAAATGATTATCAAGACACAAATTTTGGCAACGCCATAAACACAATCATGGGTTGCCCAGTCATGCTCCGCGACAAGTCCAACAATTTGCATCACGGAATCCTGAGCGCATTTGTCACTGACACAAGCATTGTCCTCGATTGTTGCCACCAAGTCGACCCATCCAACGAGTCCCTGATATTTGACAGAAGCATACCAAAAAAATCCAATGTAGCTACGCGAGTGTTCCAAATAGAGCAAATTGTAAAAATTGACGCCTTTCAAGTAGATGGAGAGTACGCTACCAAAAGTAAGAGAACCTTTAAAAAAAATTCCAGTTTAATTATTTACGTACCAAGGTCTTGAAAATTCGTTCATAGATTCGGCAATTGTGGAAAAGAGTCGGGTTTCGGATGAAGAATCAGAAGAGGGCAAAGACCTTGTCCCGTTCGAGTTCGATTTAGATGTCGACTATTCTGATCTTGACTCTGGTTTAAATTCAAAGGAAACTTCACCATTGACTGGTAATTTAAAGACAGGATGGAACCCTGACGAAATGTTCACCACAAACATGATTAAGTTTGGCTATAAGTCAACGTATGACCCTAATTTAAGAGAGTACACGGTGCCTTTGGAAAAGAAGCTGACTGATGAGTACAAACAGCGTGAGCTCGAAGCGGAGAAAATTGCATGTGAAATTGAGAAATCGAGAAGCTATAGGCGAAATATTGACAAGGAATTGAGTGACAATGAAGAAGAGGAATACGCGTTTTCGGCTGTTTTGCGTTCAGATAAAAATAATAATTCAATAAAATCAAGCAATTACAAATTCAAAAAAGTCAGAGCCAAAAATTCAAAAAATTGATAATTTATAAATTTTTTTTTTTCATTTTTTTTTAATGTGATTAGCTCGAATGGGTGACTTGTTGTTCCGATTTTTCATTTTTTGATTTATATATATATATATATTTTTTTTTAATTCTTTCAAATGTACGTAAAGACTTTGTTTTATTGCATTCAAATGGTTAAAGACAATTCGTTGATTGTGACATGATTTTTTTTGAACAAAAAAAGCTTAAAATGATAATTCAAATGTATTTAAAGCAACTTATCTTTAAAAAAAGTCCTTAATTATTTGAGCCTTTTATAAGTTCTTTAATTTTTTTTAATAAATTTAATTTAGATTAATAGCGAGGTTATTTTTATTACCTATTTATTTTGAAAAAGTAGATTTATTAGACCTTAAAAATATGTGTCCAGTTCTGATCACATTTTTTAGGAGATTAGGACTGGTCTCATAACGAAATCGACTCAAAAAATTATTTTTTTATTTATCTGAATATTAAATTTTTGGCTTAAAATTCGGCATCTGTTTCTTGAAACTCAAACTTTGATTTTGCTTTCGAAAAAGATAAAGGAAATTTTGTAATTTTTAATTCAACAATAATTGATCCTTTAATAGAACCCAAGAATTATATGAAATAATTACAATTATACTAAAAATATTCACATACTTTGAAAAGCTTTTTTTAAATCTTACTTCCTCATAAAAAATAGCTTCTAATATTTATATTGAATAGTTAATTTTATTTAAATTGAAATACAAATTAAATTTTTAATAGAAGGATTGAATTTAGGAGATAAAGCATCATTTTTTAATCAAAAGTAGGAAGAAAGTAAAAATTTGATCCCTTTTGGCCAATATTTTTTACAATATTTATTTGTATATCTGTTTTGGGCTTTAAGTCCTTCAGATCAAAAATATAAATGGTTAAAAGATGAAAAAAAACAAAATTCAATCATAAGTATCAAATCTTTTTTTAAAGTTATCTAAATATTTAGGTATCATATCAATATATTTCAAATATTTTTTTTGGTATCATTATTGTATTATTTATTAAAAGTTTTTTTTTTAATTGGTATCAGAAGTAGGCATCAAATATTGAAAATAAAATTAACCTTTTGAAATATTTAGATTTGAGAAAATATCTTTAAACAATTATATTTAATTAAAATTTAAAAAGAAAAATTTACATAAAAATTTTTTTATTTTTTGAACCTTCCTCGTCTTCCTCGCTTGTTTTTTGCTTTTTTTATTATTTTGATACCAACTGTCAATTAGTTCACCATTTAATTAAAACAATTTGGTTAGTTAAAGTGAAAATTATATAAATCACCAATATGAAAAAAATTAATACCATTTTTTGATACTAAAAAAAATATTGATACCATTAGAAAAAATAAGTCATTAAATTGATATAAAACTTGAAATTAAATTAAATGATTAGACAAGGATAGAATACAGTAATTATGTTATCAAATACACAAGGAGCTATATATTGTTTCAGATATTTTTCAATATTCATCATTAAGTCTGATGCCTGGGAAACTGAAAGTCTCAGTTCTGTATCTATCTTTCCATTCACGTGATGCATAATGCTGAAAAAAATATAATTTTTTCATTTTGATAGTCTGAATAGGGCTTGACAATAAAAATCATTTTCAAATAGTTTATTGTTAAGTTCAACTATTAATTCTTCATATGAAAGTTATTAAATGTTATTTTGTTTAATAAAAGAAGATAAGAAGAACGATAACAATGGAGACATAAAAAAATTATAAAGTCTTTTATGATAAAAAAAAAATTCGCAAACACTTATCTTTTAAAATTTCAATCCAACCTTTAGAAAAAAAAATGTAATTGAAATCAATTTCGATATTTTTATTTAAAATATGAATTTCTAAAAAATTTTAATTAATCAACGAATGAAAATAAAAAAAACACAATAAAGTGAATTTCAAAATTTATAAACTAAAATTTTTTCAAAAATTTTTATTCTATTTTTGGAGCATTTTTTCAATGAAACTTAAATAATTATCAAATCATTTCCTTGCAATAAATTTTCATCAATGATGCAAAGAAGTTATTTTTGAAAAAAAATTTATAGAATAAACAGAAAAAAATCGAAAAGCCTTGAAAAATTTGTTTTCGTGAATTACAAAAAGATTTTTCTCTTGTTTACAGTTCTGTAATTTTTTTTTTGTAAAAAAAAATTATTGATAAATCAAGTTTTAAATGACAATGTTTTTTTCACAATTAAAATCATTATCAAATTTGATTTTTTTTAAATTTAAATAAAACTACAGATACATTTGAAAATTCATGTAAATACATTAAACATTTTATCTGGCCGGGGTTAAAAAATCTTGACATGACCTATTCGATCAAATATCTACCTGAAAAGAAAAGAATGCAAAACATTGGTTGCCTAGCAACCAATTATTTTAAGGATAATGAACATTTCAAGTTCAATATTATTTATTAATTTTTCATTTAAATTCATCGAAATATTTTTCAAAATTAAAGATGGATAAATATCATGTGTTGGAATTTATTGGAGAGGGTTCTTTTGCCAAAGTGCACAAGGGTCGCAAAAAATATTCAGGACAAGTAAATACCAGAAAATGAAGATAAAACTAAAGCTTATTATTTTTGCTAAAAAAGATTGTGGCTCTCAAATTTATATCAAAAGTTAACAAGAGCGAAAAAGAGCTACGTAACCTGAAGCATGAAATAGAGATACTGCGCAATCTGCATCATGACAACATAATTCAGATGTTAGACAGCTTCGAGACTGATAAGGAAGTTGTGGTTGTCACCGAGTACGCGGACGGGGAGCTATTCGGACTTTTGGAAGACGATGGCTCCCTATCCGAAGAACAAGTTCAAAGCATAGCTTGTCAACTGATCTCAGCCCTCCACTATCTGCACTCGCACCGAATTATGCACCGAGACATGAAGCCCCAAAATATCCTTCTCTGCAAAGACAAGGTTAAATTATGCGACTTTGGATTTGCAAGAGCCATGAGTGTCGAAACCATGGTATTGACTTCCATAAAAGGAACACCTTTGTACATGAGTCCAGAACTTGTCGAAGATAAACCCTATGACCACAATGCCGATTTATGGTGAGCTGATGAAAAAATTTAATTCAAGAAAAAAAATTTTTTTCATCTTTATTCTAACCTTTTTTTTCTTTGATTTAAAATTTAAAATTTTTTTTTTGAAATTTTTTGAAATTTTAATTTTTTAGGGCTTTGGGCTGCATTCTGTACGAAATATTCACCGGCAATCCACCATTTTACACAAACAATCTCTATCAACTAGTCGACATGATTGTCAAAGGTCAGGTGAAATGGCCCAAGACCATGAGTCCAAGCTTCAAGAATTTTTTACAAGGCCTCCTAACCAAGGACCCATCCAAACGCTTGTCTTGGCCTCAGCTTGCCGATCATGAATTCATTAAGTCAGGAGTTAAAAGTACTATTTTTAGTTTTAAGTTTGAGTTCAATTTTAAATTTTTGCTCAGTTCCGGACTTGACTGCATCCATAATGGAACCATTGACAGTTCAGATGTCAGAAGAACAACTAAAAAAGAAGCAGGCACAGCAGAAAGCCAAAGCTCCCCCTCCGGGAACCTCCAGAATACTTTCACGTGCGACTAGAGATCAAAAAAAGCAGAATATGGCCATGATAAAAGAAACTTCGGAGCAAAAAAGATTGGACGAAACATTGAAGCCCGAGGAGCCTAAAGGCCATGAACACAAAGAAACAGAAGACGATTGGCAAAGTTTGCTGGAAAATTTAATTCCCGACAATCTTGATCTTTGCCTAAAATATTTGAGTGATGAATCGTTTATGAATAAGATAAAAAATAAGCTTCAAATGTCCAAACAATTGATGCTGGAGGCTAATATTGAAGGCGCTTCTCAATTCAGAGAGTTGAGTAAAGTGTTGGCAAATTTACTCTCAATACAAGTTGAAATTGACGAACAAGATAGTCTATCGTCAACATTGAGACAAGATAATTCGGCTAAAAAACCGGACACTAGTCAACTGGCAATATTGGAGAAATTTTGTCAAAGTGTTGACTTGGCAAAATTTTTTTTCGATTTAT
Organism: Brachionus plicatilis; assembly: GCA_010279815.1. Taxonomy (NCBI): domain Eukaryota; kingdom Metazoa; phylum Rotifera; class Eurotatoria; order Ploima; family Brachionidae; genus Brachionus; species Brachionus plicatilis. Next base: position 1,447,411 of record QEOQ01000640.1, on the reverse strand, counting down.
TAAAATTATTTTTAAGCGACCGAGCTAATTTAAATAGTTTGAAAGAGGTTAAATTATTTAAAAAAAAAATTTTTTTTTTTATTTTTTTTATTTTTTTAGCAAGTTTGGTTCGAACAGATAGAACTAGATATTTTAGTTGTAGTTCAGTCGTATTTTTCCAGTAATTTAAGCTTGTTGGAGTTTGTTCAAGCAACAACTAGCTCGACTTATGTTAAATATGCCAAAGAAATTTTGATTTTAGGAGAAATTTTACTAAATGTTAAAGCGGATTCCGGCTTTCGACTCAAGGAAAAAACCCTAATTGTAAGTATTTTTATTGAGAATTTTTTTATAAGGTTTTACAAAAATCCAATTTTTTTAATTGCTAAAATGTAAATTTTGGAATAAAATATGATATGCCTGTTAAACTTAGAACTTTGGTTTAAGATTTTCGAATTTTTTAGCTTAAATTTTGAAGATAAAAAATTTAATCAATTTTATGTAGTGATCACATATTGGACAAGACCCTTTTTGTATTAATTAAAAAATAACACAAGTTCATAGAAAAGAATTCATTTTTTTACTGTGAACTCAAGTCAAAAAATGAAAAATCATCCAAAACAATGCGTTTTTTCAAAATTTTCATTTTAATAAATTCTTGATATTTTTAAATTTTTTTATTTTATTTATTTTTAATTTTTAATTAAGTCTAAGTCCAATTGACAAATTGAAATATGGCTTATAAATAAAATAAGTAGAAAAATCACGGTTCATAAGGAAAAACGTAATATTCATTTTCTAATTGTTAGTGTTGGTAATCGACTTTAATCGATTGATAAAATTCATAAATCGATCAATTTTTTTTAGTCAACTATTAAATCGATTAATTTTTTTTAGTCGATTATTAAATCGACTTTTAAAAATCAAGGAAAAATGCTAAAGAAAGAATTGGACAACATCTTTATATCATAAATTAATTTAGAAAAGATATCAGAAAAACATAATTTTGAAAGATTTTCTGAAGTATCAATTCACTCAATTAAATCATTAAGAGGATCATTTAAAGTTTTTTATTATTATAAAATAATATGTTTTGTTAATTCCTAACTATTCATATTGAGAAAAATTGCGACTGGTCAAATCACTAAAATATATATATCTAATAATTTCAATATTAAAACTTGATTTAAATTTTTCTTTTTTTTTAACTTTTTTTCACTTTTTTTTACTATTTTTCACTATTTTTCACTAAAATCAATAAAAATTTACGAAAATTTGCGTAAAAAAATATTTTTTTTTTTTTATTTAAAATTTTATTAATTTTGAAAAAAAACTAAAAAAAAGTGAAAATATTGCAAAAATTTGGATTTTTTTGGCCCTTTTCGTTTTTACGAAATTTTACCTAAAATCCGTTAAATTCTGGTAAATTTACGGGAATTCCGGTAAATTTACTGTTTTTCACTATTGCGATTTTACGTAAAATTACCGGAATTCCCGTAAATTTACCAGAATTTTGGTAAATTCGCGTAAATTTTGGTAAAACAATAGGAACAAATCAGTACTGTAGACCTATTTAAATTTTGAAATAAATTAAAAAAAAAAAGATGCTGTGCTTTTTACACAAAAAAAATTCAATAATCCACTAATTTTTTTTTAGTCGATTATTTAAAAAAAAATTAAATTTGAAAATATCTTAAAATTTTGAAATTGTATTCAATATTAAATTAAAAAGTGTTACATTAACAGCTAAAAAATATTCTATTTTGGCTATCAGAAAAAAAAATTATTCCATTAATGATAATATCAGGCTTTAGAAATATCAATTCTTTTTTATTAATATTTATCAAATTTAAGTGCTTGATTACTTTGTGCGAAATATTGGAACAACATCCAGACGATGGCAACGATTGGTACGGTCATGTTTGTTCCTTAGAGAGCAATTTGTTTGACGCATTTTTTAAATGCATGCAACAAGATGAAGCCGAATTAAAAAAACTAATTGACTTTACTGGAAATCGAAATGCAGCCCAGGACATTCAAGAAGATTTTTTCCACCTTGGCGTGGCCATTTTGGCCGCATTCACCTATGTCCCCCTCAATGTTTCCAACAAAACCCAAATTCAGAAATTAAAAGTCAGCAAATTTTTAGCAAACAAAATAATGGATTTGCTGAATTCGAGCTTTGCCGAAAAATGGCTCGGTTTCCTCAGACATCCCGGGTCATGTATAAATGTGTTAAAAGCAGTCTACAGTCTATGCATGGCCAGTCCTAAGATGTGTATTTTTATTAGCAAGAATAGTACAGCAATCAATTCTTTATTCGATATTTTATCCGAAAAAATACAATTCCCCGAAATGATTGTCAACGAAATCATCGAAATGGCTGTCCATACTTTTACTGTCTTAGCAATTCAGCTTTACGATATGCAGCTCAGTGATTCATTGAGTCCTAAAGAAATATCAAACCAAAACGATCTTTTCTGGGATAAAAGATTTGTCAAGTAAAACTCATAATTTAAAATTTTTCTTTTTTTTTGAAAAAAATTTAACCCACCATTTTAGGGTCCTACTAAAAAATAATTTAGCAGTAAAGCTGAAGTGGAATTGATATCAGTCAACTTGCCATCTTATCTAATATATTGGATTAGTTCATTTCTTAAAATAATATCCAATATTAGCAGGAGTACCAAAGGGGTCTGTTATTAGTCCTCTTTTGTTCAGTATTTTCATAAATGATATTACCAAAAATTTAGAAGACAAACTAAATCATGATCTTAAAATTTATGAAAAAAAAATCTTAACTTACAAACAAAAGTAAAGTTTTTGGGAATTACTTTGACTTGAGGCTTATTTTATTTTCTATGACAAATGAAATAAAAGAATGTTGTAACTCTAGACTTAACTTAATATGATACCTTTCAAATAAAAAGACTATTTGAATCGAACGAGAGATACATTTTTAGTGTAAGAAGGTATTCAAAAATGGATTTTAATGAGGCATTGTGAAGGCAGTTAGAAAGACAAGATATAGAAAAAAAAATACCGAATTTACATGGATAAAAAAATATCGAATTGAAAAATATAGAAAATTATTCAAAGAATAAATAGTCAAATTATTTTTTTTTCAATTTTTTTCTTCACCAATTAGTAAATTATTACCAATATCTTCTAAAAAAAATTCAATATTCTAACTTTTATAGTCTGTCACTAATCGGAATTTCTTAAATTAGTCTCATGTTTGTCTCTTTTTGGTTTAAATTGTTCAGCGTTTTTGATTTATTTTAAAGATTTAGCCAAAGTCTCTATTTTTTTTCTATATTTTTTAAAAAATTCTAAATTTTGTCTTTCTGTATTTTGTCCGCCTCTCATTGTGAATTTTGGAACAAAGAACAGAAACAAAAATTTTAGAATGAAATAACTTTTTTACACAGATTAAAATTAAATTGCAGAGTTTTTGCATAGACTTAATTTGGGTGGTAAATTTATTAGTTTTGTAAATTTATTAGTTAAATTTTGCAGAACAATTTTTGGACTCAGATTAGAAAAGTTGTTTCATTCTAAAATTTTTGTTTCTGTTTGTGCTTTGTTCGAAAATTCACAATGTCTTTTGATGACCCAAATGGATGTACCAAAAAAATTAATCACTATATTAAAATTTATTATTTTTAATTAAAATTAACTATTTTTCATAAAAACAATTTGTTATTTTTTTTTTGGATTTTCTTATTTTATAAAATTTAATCAATTTAGACACATTTTTAGGAAGCCAGTAGAGGGTCAAGTTTCTATACAAGTAAATTTTTGTTTTTTCGTTAAAAATATTATAGAAATTTTAAAAAAGCTTAGAAAATTTTGAATCGAATCCCTATTTGAAGTACCCTATTTTAAATTGTAAATACGATTTTCGAAATAACTAAGGTTTTTTATTCTAGTCTAAATATCCCAAAAACTTTACTTCCTGGACAAAACCTAAACACATTACTAGAAAGCTCGTTAAATTCTTTACAAGTATAATGCTAGTTAGTTGGTGGTCAGTAGGGGATCAGGTTTTTGAAAAAAATAAAAAAAATTTAAATTTCGCAAAAATGAAAATCTTGGAAAAAAACAAATTTAATTTTCAAACTTAAAAACATTTTTTTTGTAAAAAATTTGAGTCAGAAAATTAGTAGGACCCTAATCTCATTATTCGAAAAAAAAATGAATTTTAAAAATTGTAAAAATTTTTTATTAAAAAATACTAATTAAAATTTTTAAAGTATTTCCGCTGGAGCACCAATTTTGTTCAGCATATTTTTACAGTCTCAAATAGCGAGTCATACATCCGCAGGTGCTTTGCTTTTCAATCAATTGTTGTTGATCGGATGTCCATGCGAAGTGGAACCAGATGCAATGCTTGAATCAGCAATTTCAATTTTGACTGACTTGAGTCAAATTCAAGTCAAGTGTCCATTCAACTATGGCGTGATAGACGGACTGATAATGCTGCTCAACCAAATGCTCACCCAAGGTGAACAAATGATAGCCGATCAATTTTTAGACACAAACTTGTGGGATTTGTTATGGCAGCGAATTGGCACCTTCTTAAAGCCTGAAAATGATGAAAACACAGACTTAAATTTCGACTGGACATTTATGTCACCCAATGGCTATCTATACCTGCTTCAATTGTCTGCTCGAATGCTGACAATGTCTTCCCAAAATTGCATAGCTATAATCCTAAAAGATGACTATGTAATGTTTGATGCTCTAGGATATATTTTGTCCGATAGGTTTCTGGCAAGTATAAAGCAGTATTATGATCCAAAAAATGGTCTTAATTCCATTGAGAGCTTCAATCAGCACTCTAGGCACGGATCTATTATATTGTCAAATAGGACCCATGACGATCTTGACTCAAGTGGGTCTACTTTATCAGATATAAACGAAAACTACGGTGATTATCTTGTTGGCGAGTTTATTATAAATATTTGCCAAATAATTTGTTTTCCTTTTGCCATTGATTCCAGCGAAGAAGTACTGGGACGAACTTATAAAATAATAAAAGACTATAATTTATTTAATAAAATAATTCAGACATGCGTCAAAAACCACAAGTGTAACAAGATTAAAATGGACATACCGATGGGTCTGATCACCCGGCTGATTTTGACTGATGACGACTTGCTACAGCTAATGGTAAACCAAATGCTGAATTCTGTTGAGATGACCGATTTTTTTAGCACCATGTTATACTCTAAAAATAGCTCTGAGTCATTGATTGGGGATATTTACACTATATTTAGTCATTTGAGTCGAAAAAGTGAGGATATAGTGGCCAGTTTGATTCAAATTTTAGGTGGACAGGAAAATTTTAAAGTTTTGGTCAAATCGCTGAATGGAAATTTGGTTGTGAAGTCAAAGTGTTGTAACATGATTGGAAATATGATGAAATTCAATGATTTATTTTATGAAGTATTGAAAAAAGAGAGACAAATTTTTGATTGTTTGATCAAGTGTTGTCAACTGGAGGAGATAAATGTGAGAAAAAGTGCCTGCTATGCACTTGGCAACTCGGTATATCATAGTGATTTGCTTTATACAAATTTGGAAGACAAATTGGCAGTGTTGATTAAACTTTTAAGTGATTCGTTGGCCAAGACAAGGATTCATTCAACAGGTAATTAGATTTATGAGTTTTTGTCTTTAAATGAAGAAAAAGATATTTATTTATTTCAAGAATCACGTTAGACTCAGCGTAATAAATTTATCCTTTTAAATTTAAAATTTGAAAATTTAAAATTTAATTTTTAATACCTTAACCTCGTGTTAACGACTCTAAGAGTAAAGCCCAAATCGAACATTTTTTCTTTTCGAGTTAATTACATAGTTTTTATGTTATATAACAATTAAAATTTAATTAGCTAGAAAATACCGTAAATATGGGATATTTCCAAAAATACAACCCAAATTTAACTTTTACTCTAACAAAAAAATTGTCTTTACTCTCATATAAAAAATCAAAAATTAAAAAAATTGTAGAGTTAATTTCGAGATAGGAAATAAGTCAAATTTAGACTTTTTTCTATTTTTGAACTTACTCTAATAGCCTTTTTTGTAAGATTAAAGGTAAAATTTAAATATTTTTTTTAAATTTGAGTTTGAATTCTACCTAACAGAAATTAAATGTAAAAATTAATTTTAAAAAGTTTATTATCAAATCAATTGAATTAGATGATGATGCTGTAATTGGATTTAAATTTTTGAATAATAAATGTTTATTTTTATTCCGTCTTTTAATTTTTCCATTTTCATCACATGGAACCTTTTCCTTACCCTTTTCTTTGGACTTGGTTTCACTATTTTTATGGCATTGTGTAATTAAATACTAAAAGCAAAAAAAAAAATATTAAAAATGCCAACACTTAAGTTCTGAAGCACCAAAACATGTTCTGTAAATTGAAGCAACTGATACATCCTTTGTACCACCAATATACTGATTTTGCAAAGCTCTTTAATAAATCTATAAAATTTAGGAAATGTTGAATTTGAGATATTATATTTTATTAAAAATCCATCTCAACTTTAAATTGTGGTACAGAGGATGTATCAGTTGCTAAAATGTTTTGTTTTAGTCCATAAGAACTTAAGCTTTGGAATTTTTAAATTTTTCTATTTAATATCTGCTTTTAGTACTTAATCACGCAATGCCATTTTTATCTACATTTGCATTTTTTGAAATTTGAGTAAAAATTTTTTTCGCTTGATTATTGTCAACTACATATCGTCCAAGTTTTGTTGAATATTTAAAGTTTGAACAACTTGAATAGTCACTTGAATAAAAATCTCTACAATTAGCCTAAATCTCCTAATAGATTTCAAGTAATTTTCAATAATCAATCGACTACCCGAGAGAAAAAAAGCAAAAAGGCTATTAGAGTAAGTTCAAAAATAGAAAAAAGTCTAAATTTGACTTATTTCCTATCTCGAAATTAACTCTACAATTTTTTTAATTTTTGATTTTTTATATGAGAGTAAAGACAATTTTTTTGTTAGAGTAAAAGTTAAAT
>QEOQ01000640.1:1401078-1423117 GCA_010279815.1 Brachionus plicatilis | reverse complement strand
TTTTGAGCATTAGATCAGTGAAAATTGTCTATATCTAAAGAATTTAACTAAAGTCTATCAAAATTTAAAATTACAAATAGAAAGATGCACGAATAAAAGAAATTGTTTAAATTAAAATTTAAAATAATCATATTGGGAAAACAAAAAACTTTTAACCAAGTTTATGTTGATCGAAATTAACTTAAATAAACTCATCTTCAAAAATCGAAATTGAGAAATCATTACCTTTTTGTTTATGATTAAGAGAAAAAATATGAAAATTTAAACGCTTACGAGGCATTGAAGAAAATTTGCGGGACCTTTGCCACGTAAGGCTACTGAGTCATAATGAGAAACAATCACAATTTTTTTAATGATTGAGCATTTTAAAATCTTCTAGATTAGAATAAAGACTTCAAAATTAACCTAGATTTTAAGATATGTATTCTATTGCATAACTCAAATTGCTATAATTTTCTTTAAATTATGCGAGTGTAGAGCTCAAAGAAGTTTTTTAAGTTCGAGTAAAAACCGGACCAAAAATTATTTTTCATCTTTAAATCAATTAAAATTATTAAAAATAAAACAAATTCTCGTTCTGATTTGGCCCTAAAATTTAATAAAACCAAAATACAAGCATAAAAATAATTAAGGCAGAAAAAATTAAATGTAAAAAGTAAAATGCTGCTTTTCCTTTCTTTCTCCATTTGACTTAATTTTCCTGCATGCTGTCAATTAATTCCACTAAAAAATAATTCGCCTTACATTCAATCACAATTACAATTTACAATTAAGAAATTTACAATTATTTTTGAATTGTTGATTTTAATTCAAATGGTTTTTTAAAGAGACCCCTCGGTGGGTTGGAGTAATCAGAGAATTTTCTTTTAGAGTCGTGTTTGAAAAAAAATCAAAAAATTTAATTCAATTTTAGTTAATACAGATGAAAGGAAAAATGCAAAAAAAAATTAATGTGAAGTCCATATTGTTTGATTTAAGTAAAAAAACCCAAAAAGAAAAAGCTAAAAAAGTAGTAAGTGAAAAGAAGCCTTAGATTGATGAAATTTTTTTGACTTAGAAAAAAGCTGATAGCTTTTAATTTAACTTGAGTTTTGTTCAACTCTCAGCTTTTTATACTAACAAACAATATTAATATTTTCTTTTTAAATTGACAATTTATTTTTATGGTAAAAATATTGCCCAAATAATTAATATTCTTTTATTTACTTTGTTTGTAATAATAAAAAAAACGAGGTCAGTTAAAACGAAACTGAATTTTTATTGTTAAATCATTTTTTTAATTAAATTTTCCAGGGTGATCCAGTCAAAATGGGTAGAAATATTGAATCTGAAGTCTACTCTATTTTTAAATAACGACTTATTTTATTAGAATAAATTAAAATTTACAATGGTTTAACTCCCAAAAATCTAAATCTAAAAATAAACTATTGATTTTTTAAATTTATTTATCGAGAAAAAAAAGCTTTTCAAATCAAATATATCAAATAATTTTGAAATCAATTTCAAATTAACAATTTTTAGAATAATTTAAAACTGCCCATCAACAAAATTTATTGCCTCAGTATGGCATCAACTAAATATTATTTCTTTTTAATCCATTGAAATAAGAAAAAAAACATACAAAACTAGCAATTAAATTTAATGTTTCTTTTAATTTCGGATAAAATGGAAATTTTTGTTTTTATTTCAAGAAAGCAAACACCATTTTGGATTAGAATCAAATTTATAGAACCTACCACGTATCACCTTGAACCTAAAAATTAAAACAATAAACTTGAAGAAAACTTTTTTGGGCTAATAGCTTTATAAAAATTTAAATTTGTTTTTATTACTTAAATTTAAATCACTTTAGAAATTCATATTTATCTTAATGTTGTTTGATTTTGTTAAGCAAACACGAAGATTATTTGAATAAAAAAATTAAAATAATGTAAAGACTTTGAAGCTGCATAAAGTAGATCTAGATCTAAATATCAAAAAGCTTCGTCTGACATTTATTTAATTTGAAACTGAGAAAATGGAAATTTTTTGTTTTTATTGCAAATAAAAAGCGAATTGAAATTAAAATTTTGAATTTTTAATATTTGTTCAAAAAAGACCGATAAAAAGCTGTAAAAATAATATGTAGAAAAAATTGTTTGGACTCTTAAAAAAAATTAATCCAAGTCAAATGCTGGAAGAAAATTAAAACTAAAATTGCATACAAATTTACTAAAATAAAACTTTTTCCAAAACAAAATTTTTTTTTTACTTTTTCTTTCTGAATTTTAAAATAATTGTGTCGGCCTAGAGTTCTAGAATTGTTAACAAGAAATTAAATTTTCAAATAAAAAAATTTCTACGCAGTCTTTTGTTTTATTACTAGTTCAAAACACATTCCTATTTTAACATTTCATAAAATTAAAAGATGCATATCTTTTTTATATTTTTTCCATCCAGAATAGATAGATATTTTCTGTCGTTATAAAATTTATTCGCAATAAATTTATTCATAATGAGGATGATCAAGAAAAGATTTTTACTTTAAACAGCAACAAAAAAAATTGGTTTTGAAAAATGGATAAAAAATGATCACAATGACTGTGTCTATAAAAGAAAAATTAATTTTAAGCTTTTTCGAAATTTTAAAAATAAGCCTTAGATTATTTCAAAAAAAATCAACGAACTAAGATTTTAATTTTTTTTTTTGATTTTTTTAATTTTATTTTATTTTTAATCTTAAAATATTTGGCTTTTCTTAAATTTCTGAGAGTATATTGTCTTAAACTGGGGATTTAACTAATGCTTCTCAAAATCAACATTTCGATTCAAATTTAAAATTAAAATTTGATAAATCCTTCAATATAGAACTAAAAAGATTTTCAAGATATTTTGATAACTAGAATTTAATTGATAATAAAACAGACTTGTTTAAAATTCATATGAATAGAATACGAACAAGTCTGATTCAAGTCAAAGATATGACTTGGCCTTTAAAATTTTTCCAACAATTTATTACTTTGACTTAAAAAATTAATCAAAATTTTGAAAATAAAATCCTGCATGAAAATTTTATCTGGCTAAAAAGTAAATTTTGCCAACAAGACAAGACTTGGGCTAAGACATGACCTTTTGAGCTTTTTTCAACAAGCCTTAAGTCATGGCTTGGACTAGGACTTGTAACTTTTAACCAACTCTGTAATAAAACCACATTTGAAGATGGTTTTTTTAAACTTTTTTTTATAATGAACGCATTAGAGACAATGTGAGAATTAAATAAAAGGAAAAAAGATTTTAATGCTTTCTAAATTTTACGATTCAAGCTAAATAGGAAAAAGGCAAAGAACAATTTGAATAATAATTATCGAAATTAAAATTAACATTTTAAAGGAGAATTTTTTAGAAAATTCTATAGCATTAATTTTCTCTCATTTCATCTAACTTTTATTCCTTTTTTTTCTTGCTTTCCCTAAAGTTTCAACTTTGGTAACATGTGTCGCAAGCTTTATCATATTTCAATATATATCTTTTTAATTTCAGTTTATTTTACTCTTTTAAACTCTATTCTTATTTTTATTTTTTGATTTTATTTTATTTTATTTTAATCTTTATTCTGAAGGAGCTTAAGCTCGGCACAGTAAACAAATAAATAAAAAAAAATAATAAATAATAATTATTTATAATTCTCTATTCTCTCATCTGGTCTTCTTTTCTTTTTTAAATGTAGCTCAAATTGTTTAGAGCTTCGAATTGACTTTGAGCATTTTATTTAAACTTTAGTTTTTTTTTTTGTTTTTCGCTCAGGAAGAGCTTCATCTCGATACAATAAACAAATGACCAAAAAAATAACTTACGAACACCAGGAGCGCCTTTATGAAAATCTAGTGGATAAAAAATTTGTGGTTAAATCTATTCAAAACTTAATTTAAATTGAGGGAAAATAAAAAATTAGCCAAATAAAAGAATGGAGCAAAAAAGACCCAACTCCTGACACATCTCTACTACTCAACTACTCTCTACTTAATACATTGGATTTGCACGCTCTGAACCTGCTGCTGCAAAAGCGCACATTTTAGCTAGTATTTAAACTATTACCTCTTTTGTTACACATTCGGATAAATTAAATTGTTTTATTTATTTCTTGGCTTAAATCCTTAAAGTCCAAATTCAAGACTTTAGAAACCCATTAATGAGTTCACTTATTTTTGAGCTTGCTTCACCTCTTTGCTGGTTAATGTTTACACTAGGACCCTTGGAGCCGCCTAACGAGGTGCATGTATTTATGCTCCTTGTTACGTAAACGCTCATTATTTAGTTAATTAACTCTCCAGTGATATCGGCAAAGACAAGTCGCTGTATCGCATCATGTAAAATATTTATGAAATGTGTTCATCTTCCTTCAAGTACCAGAGTCTGAGTCAGCTTTTAATCTATCTTTTATGACCAATTATTTGATATGCTGGCTAAATTCATTTTTTTTTATTGCAAAACTTAGAAATATACACGAACTATTTTGAAAACCAATGGAAAAGAGTAATAAACAATTAAATTGAGGTTTAGACTAAACTTGGTTGTTTATTGTTCGCCAAAAAATCTCCGTTTTTTCTGTTTTAAGATCACTTTTTTTTTTGAGATCAAAGTTTATCTCAAATTTTGAATCTTCGATTTTTATTTAAAAAAGGGCTGCTTGAGAATAAAAAGTTATAATTAATTTATTAATAATCATACTGTAAGCAAAGACTAGCTTTTCTCTTTCGATATTTTCTCTAAAAATATTTTTTTGCTGATTTTGTGGTGGTTTAGTTGAAGGATTTTTTAGGCCAAGCTAAATCAATCAATTAACTTCGCCAATTTAATTTAACAATTTTTTTTAATAAACACTTCATGGACGATACGTCACTAAAAAGAAAAGTAAAGTCACGTAAGTTACTTTTATCATAGAAAAACTTTCAGAAATCGAAATTCCATAATTTTTGATTTCGACCAAAAAAAATAAAAATTTATCTAGTTAAGTTAAGAAAATGTTATGTTATTTTTGACTAGTTTATTTTTTTGTCTAATTAAACAATAAATGGAAAAAACATTTACATGTGTATAGTCTATCAAAAGCGTACCAATAAAATTTGACTAGTCAAAATCTTTTCAATATGTTCGTGTCTGGCTAATAGCTCGTCACAGCAAGCTCCTTTCTGGCAATTAATCTTGCAAAATTTGCCCGTTTTTAATGTGACAAAAAGTCCACAAATTAAAAAAGAGTGATCTGGACTAATCGCTGATCCTAGCATTAAAAAGTTCAGTCACTTGTCTCAATTTATTATTTAACACTGAACTTTTTCAATTATAAAACTTAACATCTAAAAAGCATAGCAAATTCCAATCACTAAAAAAATGACATCAGAAGACACTATTCAAACTTAAGTGACCCCAAAAACAAAGACCTCATACAAACTTGACCTTGAAAAAAAAACAAAAGGGTAGGCCCCATTGAATCGAGCGCGCAAAGTCCATTTCTTCTTTCTCCATCCAGTTCACTGCGATGACGCCAATTGTTCGAAAGAAAATATTTCGCATAGTCATGAGCTTATATAGTAGGCTGCGCTGGGTCGAGAGAATATGGATATTGAAAAAAAAATCGATTTTTACAAAATCTCGAAAGGCATCGCCTAGTTCTAATCAGCTTGGAATCTATCACAAATAATTAACTCTAACCACAAGCATTGTTTAGTCACTAAACTAATTGAATTAGTGCCAGTCCAAACTAAAGCTGGCTCGACAAGAGCTTTGCAGATAAGCTCAAGATTAAGAGTACAAATTCAGCAACGCTTATTCGCAAAACTAATTTAAGAGCTTAAACTAGTTCGCTCCGCAGCGCAGTCTTTTTTAATGCTAGCATAAAAAAGCGAATTGTTATCGCTCGACTTGAATTAAAAATTCCAAAATTATGCAACAACTCTTTGGTGTGCTATTACCTGAACAATCATAATATGCTCTGTTGGAAGGCTTCTCCTGTGCTCTGTGTCTTGTCTAGACTTGAAAGCGATTTGAAAGATAACAAGCGCACATCATTTTCTAAATAGATTTATTTATCAATTGAATTAACCTCTTTTTTAGGAGGACTAAATTTAAAGTTTCAAAAAAAGGAAGATAAGAAATTTAAGTGTTAAGTGAAAAAGAATACAAAAATAAAAAAAAGGGTTTTTATTTAACATCGTATCTAATTTAATTGTATTGATAGCCAATTTAAAAATAAAAATGTAGCTAAATATAAAAAAATAAATTTAATTAATTAGTAGCTAAAAAATTAATTTTGTAGCTGATGTAAATTAGAGAATATTTACGAGTTTTATTTTAAGTAAATTTTTAAAATGAGTGATACAGAATCCTCTTCGACATCAATTTTAAGACCTATCAACCAAAGAGATGACGACACCGATGACGATGCTGAAATCGAAGAAAGGCCTAACAAAAAGAGGAAGGCGAAAAAAAGCAAATATGGCATTAGTGACTAGAAAATTTACTGGACCAATGAACCCAGCTTTACAAAGTATCAATCCTGAACATCAAATTTCAACAGTCGATGAACAACAACATGATAATCAAATGGAACCTATTTCACAGCTATCAAAACAAGAGAACAATGTTAACAATATATTGCTCATTCAACCGACTTCGTCAATAATTATTACAAAACTAAACTCAAAAAAAGCTTCAAAAAATCAATAAAAATACAAACAACTAATTTACTTTCTATCACAAATGTGTTATATATTTTTTTATTTTTTTCTACTTTTTTATTTTTTTAGCTACGAAAATAATTTGTAGCCTATAAACAAATGTCTTAAGATAATTAAATAAAGTACATTTTGGAGGGATGGTAAAAAAGGAATGGTATAAAAATAAGAAAGATTTAGAAAATGAGTCACCATTTTTTTGGCAGTTTAAGATTGCCTATACAAAGTTTTCTGGAATCAGAAATCCCATCTGGTGTGGTTAGTGCCATTTTTAGACTTTTTGTAATTTTTTCAAATAATTATGTAATTAATAAAAAAATTATCTATTTTAAAATTTTTAATTTTTATATATTATCTATATTTTGTAATGAATTTTTTTAAATAAAATAATAAATAATCAGTCTTTTTAAACATGGACACTAGCCTGTTGATTAACATTGAAATTAAAAGAGTTTTTGGTAGGTGATTTAGTAGACATTTTGTTCATTATTTGAAAAGAGAGAAAGTTGAATTTTATTGTATTGATAAAAGGGGAAACGCTTAAGTAGTTTCCATCTGAATAAATTATTCAAGATAGTTTTAGATTTATCATTCAAAATAGACAGCGTTAAAATAACTTACAGGTAAATTGATAGCCAATTAATCAATTAAAATAGCTTGTTGTAAAATATATTGTTTCGAAATAGCCGAAAAATAGCAATGTTGTAACTCTTGCTATAGCTACAACAATTGTCTCTCCAGCTAAACCATATAACTGTGGTGCAGAGTAAAATCAAACACACCGGAACTTAAATGTTTTTGAAAAAAAAATTTAGAATAAAATTTTCTCTTTTCTCTTTTTTCTTTTCATTTTCTCTTTTGATAGAAGTGGCCACCTTTTTCTCAAATAAAGATATCAAGAAAAAAGAAGAGTAATTTGCTTGAATTTCCTTAAAAAATATTCCTTTATTTATTTATTGAATTGAATTGTATTGAATTAACCCTCTTAATGAGAAGTAAAAGAATAAAAAATTTAGATTAAGTTTCATAAAAAATATAAAAAAAAAATACAAAAAAAAGAAAAATTGTGAATTTTATAATATCACAAAAGTGCTAATTAAGAAGTAAATAATTTTGTAAATTTAGATGTAGAAAAAAGATAGAAAAATAAGTAATGAAATTTTTCTTTTTTTATGAATCATGAGCATACAGTGCCGATTTGACAAGTGGAATTCTGGTAACTTTGTAACAAAAAGTGAATTTACAACTTTTCAAGCTTACTTTATTTTTAAAGATCATTAAACAAAACCCATTAATTAGAAGGAATTAAGTGATTTTTTTTTACAAATATTCACAGTCTTATGAATTTAAACGGCTGTACACACCGAAATGAATATCCTAGAAATAACCTCTTTATGTCAGTACTAAACTTTTTAAAGCTATTTAAAAAAAATTGTTTTGATTCAGCTGTTTCGACACAATTTGTTCTTTTAACATATCTTATCAAGATTAGTTGAATAATTTATTATAAAATGATTTTTTCAATTTGTCTGCTACTTAAATAAAGAGCTGATAAAAGATTATTTTGAGAACATATAAATTTCCTCAAAGTTGAAAATATTTAGTATTTGAGGACTCTGGACATGTGGCAGGTTGGTCTTAGTTTAAAAAATTGCCTTACAAGGTTATTCTGTAGAATATTAAGACTGTTTATGGTCCCAATATTTAGAGTAAGAGTTTCAAGTCCATATGTGAATAGCGAGAGGCAATATGTTTTGTATCAGAGTGATTTAAAGTCAGGAGAATGAGTGCCAATTTTGTGCATAAAGTATGAAAGTCCAAAAGGGCTCTTCTGAGCCTCTTTGAACTTTACAATTGCACATGGGTTAAATCGAAAGTGATTTAATACCGAGATATTTGATCGAGTCAGTTTTTGAAAGTTTAGTTTTATTGAGATAAAATTCTGACTGAAATAAGTGCCTGGATTGGGCGAATTGAAGTTTCAGGTCAAATTTTAAGATCAAAACGATCATTTAAAATTTTAAAATTTAACTAATATAATAATGATGAAATTTTTTAGAAATGATTATTAAACATTACTAGACATGCTATGCTTAATAGTGGTTTATTAACAAATAAACATCAAAATAATTGTCCTCTAAAATTAAGGTAGGTTAATTCAATAATTCAAAGTCATAACTTTTAAAATCACTAATTCAAACTAAAATAATTTCTTTTTTTACTTAAACAAAAATGAATAAATATATCCAGAATAGATTGATATTTTCTGTCGCTAAAAATTATTTCATTTTTATAAAATTTATTCATAATTAACAAAAAATATGTTCTTTTTCGAATAAAAATAAGACTAAATTATTTTATTTTGGTAATTTATTTTTTCCAGGCCAAAAGATCCCAATAGAAGTTATGCACAATACCTGGTCGAAATGAAGCAATCGACATATGTGATCTTTTAAGTATACAATGTCCAAAAAGTCTAACAAGGATCTGTGACAAGTCCTCTATTCTTCAGTATTTTCAAATAAAAAAAATCATCACTACATCAAATCAAGATGATCCAGACAAGATTTTTACTTTAAACAGCACAAAAAAAAATATTTTGAAAAATGGATAAAAAATGATCACTATGACCGTGTCTACAAAAGATAAATTTATTTTAAACTTTTTCGAAATTTAAAAAATAAGCCTTAGATTGTTTCAAAAAAAAATCAACAAACTAAGATTTTAATTATTTTTTTTTTGATTTTTTTAATTTTATTTTAATCTTAAAATTCCGAGCTTTTTTCAGTGAATATTCGAACCTAGTACGGACTTATTAACAAATTTATGATCAAATTTTGTCATTTGCAAAATTATTAGCGGCTATCCTCTTATTTTAAAAATTTAATAATATTAAGCTAAAAAAATTCTGAAATCTGCAGTGCAATTAATAAATATATTAAAAAATTTTGAGCTATTTTGAAATTTTGAAATTTGATCATAAATTTTACTTTAATTTTTTTTAAAATTTAAAATTTAGATTTCAAATTTTAAAAAAAATAAAATAGATATGAAACTTGCATTTCTATTTAACTAGATTCGACTAAATCCACTGAGCTATCGCATTTGATTCGTTTTTGAATTTAAAAAAATTAACAAAAAAAATCAAGAAATATCATAATTTATAACCGAATCAACATTTAATATTTTTTTTAATTTGAGAATATCAAAAAAATGATAAAATTTCGAACTTTTGTTAAAAGAATCAAAGCCATTCACGAAATAATTTTTTTAGTTTGACTAGATTATTTTTTTAAAGTTTTGTTGGCATAAAAATATCTAAATGAATCATCTATTATCTTGGCAGAAATCTCCGGCAGATTTAAGATAAGAGTCGATCTTAATTCTGTTAAAATAATTTGAATATAATCGCAACGATGGTTTCATTTCCGGAAATATCAAACTTATTCGGCATCAGCCTAAAAACTTCGAAAATCCAACTGTGCAATTCACAACATTTTAAACCAAAATGGCAGACTTTTTCACACAATTTGGAGTATTGAAATATTCTAGAATTTTCTAAATAAATTTATGAACATTAGAATAAACTATTAAATGGTTATTATTTGGAAAAAAAATTTAAGTTAATGAAAGCAGCTTTCAAATTTTTTTTTTAATTAACTCATAAACAACTCCATATCGAAGAATCTGCACACCATCAAATCGTGATGCTGAATTTATCCATAATAAATGTTTAAATTAAATTGAAAACTAATATTGTATTTTATCAGAAGATCTTTCTCAATTAATTTAATTAATAGAAACATTAATATTCAGAGAAAAGGAGAATACTTAAATCTTAAATTTAGTTCAAATCAAACAATTTAAAATTGAAATTAAAACCATGTTAAAAAAAGGAAAATTCATTAAAAATAAATTTCCAATCTAAATGCTAATTTTTCTATCTATTAAAAATACAAGACACTGTTCCTAATTTTGTACTTTTAGCAAGAGATCACTGATTATTTATATCCTTGGAGATTATCTAAAATTAGTTATTAGTATCGGTGCTGTGTATTTGTTTGTTATCTTGAAGTTATTCGATTAGAAATTTAACTTGTATTGGATAATAAAAAATTATATCAAAAAAAAATACATTGCATTTAAATAAGAATATGTTGATTGAGATTTAAAATTTTTTTTTTTAAAATTAAAACAACAGTTTCTAATTTTTTGTCGTATAATCTTTGCCAGCAACATTCCCTTTTTTCTCATCATCTAAGAATTTTTTATTCAATAATGAAAAAAAAACAGAACATAAAAATACCTTCTTTCACTCACTGATTTTTTCTTATAAAATATTTTTATAAAAATTCTATCGAGTATTATTATTAAAATATAAACTTAACAAAAAGTAGTTTATATTTTTTTAAATAGTAGTTCATATTGTAATCAAAAAACTTTTTTTTTTAGTTCTATTTAATTAAATGGCCTATTAGAATGTTTATTGAATAAATAATTTTATTGAAAAATTTCTTCATATAAATTAAATGCTAAAATAAATTGACTTTAAGCATGAACTAGATATTTGTATATTATTCAATTGAAATCTAATATAGGCAAAATAATGAGCTTTTGGAATGAAAGCTAATCAGCAGTATCGAATTGAAATAATAAAATAGATATTATTAAATAATCAGGGCTGTAAATAAAAAAACCTCAATAAAATAGCGAAATTCTTAACTTATGTAAAAACGAGATGATGATATAGTTTTTTATCTGAATAAGAGCTATCACGTGCAAATGAAATAAATGCCTGAGAGAAAATCATTCAAACATTTCATCAAGTAATTTTGTTCAGCTCGTATCAGCTTTTTTTTATAATCATAATCTGTTTTTTGAAATAAAAAATAATGATAAAAACTAAAAAATCCAAAAGAGCATCAAGCCAGTCACGTGATATCAACTAAGATTCGAACGCTCCTAATGAAATTTTCATGTCACATACTAAATCTATTAATTAGAAAATCTCAATTTAGAAGAAATTTTTAAAATGTGCCTTTAATTTTTATAATCAAACACATTTTTAATAATTCAGATTAATATTATTGAAAATAAATAAAAACTTTGGTTTAAATAAAAAAAGAAAAAAGGTTGCAAAAAAAACACTAAACAAAATTTTTACCAAAGAGAGCTTTTTGAACAATCAAATGTTGAAAAAGTTGGATAAAAAGGCAAACAGAAAACTGCTACCACTGTCATCAACTTATTAATTCAAAGGTAATTTTAAGTTTTGCTGATCAGACCAACTTTAATACATGAAATAAATTGTCTTTTTATTTTTTTAAGTAAAGAAATTTATATTTTTATTTATTTTAACAAATACCACAGGGTAATCTCAAAAAAAAATTAAGTTGATTTCATTTTGATCTAATGAGTGCCTGCTAGTTGCAAATTAATGTATGATAAAAAAGTGAAATGAATTGATAATTTTAGCGATTTTAAATTAAAAATGTAATTTGAAATTAATTTTTATTATCTTAATTTTATTTATTTCCTGCAATCAATATGTACTAATTAAATTTTTTTTTCAATTTCGTCCGAGTCAAATTCATTGACAAGCACAGCTTTAAACTGATTTTTTGTCAGTTGTTCTTCATCCGTATTTATTATATTTCGCTTTCTTTTTGACAATTATTTTATTGATTATTTGCTCTTGTGTAATTACTGGTACATAATAATAAAAAGATATGCTAAATAATTATTTAATAAGTTTTCTTTAATCAAATAAGTTTTACCAGTGCCTCTAACTCAGACTGAAAAGCGTGATGGTCCAAAAAAAGATTAATAATAAAAATAAGCTACAACAGGTTAACTGTGGAGCAAGCTTTGGCTTGCCATAGTAGCAATTATGTACGTAATAACAATCGAATTTTAAATACAAAAAAAATTTGAGTTTATATTTGAGCAGGTTAATAATTATTCGTGGTTCAATATCGTTTTTATACAAAATATTCATATACTAGATCACTATTGCATTTTAAATTTTCAAATTTGAATTTAAAATTTAAAATTTTTTTTTTCCCTTTTTATATTCACTGATCTGGTGATATGGTCCATTTCTCTCCAAGTTGCTAACCCTTCCCACTTGGAAGACTCCTGAATCGTCTAACCTTTTTTTGAAGATATATTTATTTCTGGATGAATTTTCCCTTCAAATTTAAAAATTGATTTAATTTTCTATCGAAATTTAATTCAATGAAATTCACAATTATCTTGATTTTTGAAAGTGACAAGCTCTTAACAACTTTCCTTTTATATTTTTATAATTTTATTTCTAGGTAATAATCTTTCATTTAAAAAAAAACACACACACAAAAACACAAAAAATTTTATTTTTATTTTTTTACTTTTAATTTCGTTATCGAACTAGAAAAGGTGCAGAGAAGAGCCACAAAACTTATTTCAGGGCTTAAAAACCTTGACTATGCGCAACGTTTAAAAGAACTTGGACTTAGTGATCTAAAAACAAGGAGACTACGAGGAGATCTAATTCAAATGTACAAATTGGCAAACAATCTAGAGAAAGTGAATTTTGTAAATGGACTTGAAATCGGTTATGAATCAAGCTACAATTTAAGAAGGCACTGAAAATCAATGCATCGAGAGCAAGTTAGGAATTGTTTACCAAGATTTAACTTTTTTGTTAATAGGGTTGTGAACGATTGGAACAGTCTACCGGTGGATGTGGTCGAAGCAAGAAGTTTGAACTGTTTCAAATCGAAACTTGACAAGTGGCTCTTTGAAAATCGCGAAGTATCTGCTACAGCTCAGTAGAGCTTGCTTGAATCTTATTCAAGTTGCAGATTATTTTTACTACTACTACTTTCCTTAGAAGAGGTTTATTCAATTTTAAAATAAATAAATAAATATAAAAATCGCTCCATCCTTCTATTTTATATCTAAAAAATGGATCTTTTTTAAATAAAAAAAAATCTATATTTTAATGACAACTCAAATAGCAATGGCATGAGAATTAAAAATTTGAGCAATGAACACCACTCACTAGCATGTTAAGCCAGGGCACAAATGCGCAGACACGCTTCCAATTTAGAAATTTATTTTTGATCTTCTTTAACAATCAGGCATCTGGCTTAAGAAAGAGATTTCTTTAAGAGTGCATTGAGAAAATCGATTGCATAGGAGGGCATGCAAAATGAGTAGCGAGACATTTGAGCGCATTGCTCGCTTCAATCATCTTTGCTTTTAAAGCAAATCGATACTCACTAGGTGATTAATCAAAATCACGATTAAGGATCAAACTGCGTTGATGAGTCCACCTTGTAAAACAAATCAATGAGCTTGATAATGCTCTTAAAAATTTAAAATGACTCAAAAACAAGTTTAATTTGAATTTTTTGAGACTATCATTTTTTGAACTAAAGTGATTGATTTAGTACAAGAAAGAATTTATTAAAGAAAAAGGGTCAAATTAAATAAAAAACAATGGAAAAATTAGGTTGTAACTTTTTTCGACAGGCTAATTCGATCTAAAAAAATAAAAAATAATTTTTGACTTGTTTATTGATTAGAAACAAATCTAAATTAAAAAAAATCTTATACCCCATTTGCTTATCTTAATTGATAGTCTTAAATTACAGCAATCAATTTAAAAAGTTGTGTTCTGTCGGATTAGCAGACTTAAATTCCAGCGTAAGCCAGGTTGTATTTATTGTGGAAAAACAATTAATTTTTTAATTATTATTTATTTTAAAATTACGCCAGACTTGGCAATTATAAAAAAAAAATAAATAAAAAGTATAAAATATTAAAAAAAAATTGACATTGTGAATTTTGGTACAAAATAACAAAAAAAAATAAAAAATAAACCAAAGCTTAGGTTCTGAAGGACCAAAACATGTTCTGTAAATTGTAGCAACTGATACATCCATTTTACCACCTATATACTGATTCTGTAGAATTCTGCAAAATTGAGAACATTGTGAATTAGCTGCTACAATTTACAGAACATGTTTTAGTCCCTCACAACTTAAGCTTTGGCATTATTAATATTTTTTTTCTGTTTTTTTGTACTAAAATTCACAATGTCAAAAAAATCCTATAAAAATAAAGACCATTTTTTTTGTCTCTTTTTTGACTTCAAGATTTCATGCTTAATAAAAAAAATAACATAATTTCAATTTTTACAATTTAAAATAATTTGATTGTCAACTTATTGAGTTTGCTTGTTTTCTTTATTTTTTTAGGAGAGAAATTAAATCAAGCTATTTCCGATTTCACTTTTATTAAAACTTCATCTTTTCTTAAAAATTTACTTCACTTGATAGAATTAATGATATTTAATTGTCTATTAAATTTTCTACCCTTTTTTTATATATAATACTATACTTCATTTTGTATTTCCTTTATACTTATAAATATTTCTACAATTAAACTTTAAAACATTTATTTTTTTATTAGATTAATCTTGTACAAAAATTTAAACGAAAGCGAAAGCTATGTATTTTTAATCCGCCCATGGGACTTAAACTTTAACTAAATAATTAAAATAAATTAACATTTTAATATTTTCACCAATATTTTTAAATAAATGAACTTTAGTATTTTTTGTCTAAATCATACATGTCGAGTTAATTGTTGTCCAAAATTTACCTTTCCAATGCATTGTGTTTAAATTTATTTTCCTTAAAAAAAAATTGCCAAATTTTTTGAAGGCCCAAATGCAGTGCAGCTCTAAGATGATTCTGGCACCAATAAAAGCAAACGAACCTGGCAGCAAAATAATTTATTATGAATTAAATAGCAATTTTTGCTATATGTTTCTTTTGATGAAAAGAAAAGTGCTAGATTTGAATAGCAAAATTATGCTCAATCATGGGACATGTTTGGAAAAAAGAGAACACTTGAATCAACTATGCTGATTGAATCTATCGAAAATAATTAGTTCAAGTGTCGTTTGAGTTCAGAATTAAAAAAACACTTATTCCACTATCAAGTCAAAACTAATAAATTTTTTAGTGATTTTCTTTTTTGGCAAAAAAAAATAAAACTTGAGCACAAACTGACTGATTTTTAAGGTAATCAGTCAAAAATTAGTCTGAAAACATATTTTATCTATTGAATTAGATAATTTTTTGAGTCACGATCTTTTAAAGAAAATGTACATTTGGGCTACAAATATCCAATTAAAGGAAGTGCTCCACATGATCATTAAGTAGCCCACTTCTCTTCAACATTTTCATAAATAAAATACCAAAAAAAAAATTAAACAAACAATCAATACTCCCTTAAAAAATTCATATTTAACTTTAGATGAATGTATTAAAATATCTCTTTAATATTAAATGGGACCAATAACCCAAAACCGAAAAATGATAAAATAACTGATAATCTAAAAAATTTAATATCATGCCAAGAAGAAAATTAAAACAGCTATTTAATAAAGTTTTTGTCTAATTATTACTTTTAATTTTAAATTTTACTTTTTAAATTGTCTTTAAGGCGTTCAATGAAATTAATAAATTAATAAATAAATAATATCAAAAAAAAATATTTTCATGCTAATAAAATTTAGCTCACATTAACATAGTCAAATTAATTAACTAATTGTCAATAAATGTCAAATAATTGTCTATAAAATTTTTTTAGTAAAAACAAGTTAATATAAAGCCAAAAAAAGTTATTTTGGGAAAAAAATTAATGTTTATCATTTTCTTTTTAAGCAGCTGCTTGCCTTGAATTTTTAACCAGGCTAACATTTTGGTTCAACATTCTCTTGTATGTGTAGGATACGAATTACGGTTAAAAACTGGTTAGCAGCTAAAGCAATCTCTTGTTGTCCAATTTGGTTGATAGAAAAAAATTCCATATTACGGTGGAAAGAATACAATTTGGAAAAAAATCTAGTAGAAAATTGTCGACTCTAAAGATTATAATTACATAATAAATTTATTTTATATACAAAATCAATTAAATTAGGAGATTAATTTTTTAAAAATTGGAATGTGTTTAACTTTTTCTTCTTAAATATCCCATATTAAAGTCTTTTAATTTAAAAAACTTGCTATATTTTTTTCGAGCATTAAATATTCTTTAATCGATAAACCCAAGCATTTAATTTTAAATTTTATTCCCTTCTTTTTTTAATCATAATAAAAAATTCAAAAAAATATGATTTTAGTATAAATTATTAGTGTTGTTTTGTCCTCTGGAATTTTTCCATCATAATTTTTTCCTATCTTCCTCCAATTTCGTGATATTTGGCTTCTTCGTTATCATTTACCAAGTAAGTTTTAGAAAATTCGTTCTTTCCTTTTATTAAATCAACCTTTTTAAAGCAATAAAAGAAAAAGAAAACTTTAAAAAAAATCTGTGATAGAAAAATATTATATAATGCATAGTTAAACATATAATGGCATTAAATTGACAGATCAAAAAAAGGCCAACTTTTTGCTATTTATTTTTTTGACACGAAATTAATATTTTTGATGTAAATTAACGTATTTTGAAATAAGGGTGATAAACGTCCCAAAAAAAATCCATGTAAACCGAAATTCAGAAGTTAGTTTAACTCAATAAAAAATTTGATTTAAGTTATATATGAAAAAAACTAAATTTAAACAATTTTACATTTTCATATTTTTATACTTTCTAATATTTGTTGTGCAATATGTAAAAAAAATCTTAAAAAAACTTGTGATTTGACACAAGGATTTGACTTAATTTTACGTTAATTTCGGCAATTTGAAAAAAATGTAAAAATGGATAAATTTTGGAAAAACAAAATACACAACAAAAAAATACATTCGGAACTATGTATACAATTTATACTAATTTCAATATTTATATATAGTTCCAAACGCATTTTTTTGTTATTTTTGTAAAAATAAATTTCAATTTAATTAAAATTTATTTAAATTATTTTTTTATAGCATTACTATAAAATTAACCAAATTTTTACCCAAAAAGAACCATTTTTTACGAAATTTTACGAAACAATTTTCCAGAATAATTTCGTAAGAAAAAATGGAAAAAAAATTCAAAAATTTTGTCAATTCTCATTCTTACTAAAATTAACGAAAAATACCGTAAAATTACAATTTTTGGAAAAAATTTGATATTTTAAATTCTTTTTTTTTGAAAAAAAAAATTAACTACTATATTAAATTGCTTTTTCATTCTTAAAAATTTTGCATTTACAAAAATATTAAATTAAGTTATTTCAGAATAGTTGATAAAAAAAAAACACTTATTGCCAGCACTGTTGAACTAAATAGCCAAACACTAAGCGACTAATTTTTCAATTAAATTTCTTTAATTTAAATTGAAAAAAGAAAATGCAACCTTTTGCTTTGACCTGCATAATTTTAGCCTGGGTGAAAGTAAAATAATTTTTTTTCTATTTGGCCGTAAAGAATTTCGAACAAAAAAAAATGTAATGCTCAAATGAATAATTGGACCCTTTGTTGGGGCTTTTAAAACAGCTTTCGGGCAATTAAACCGATTTGTGTGCAAAAAGCTTTTCGGCTCAGTAACTTGTAAAAAATGAAATTATTCTAGAACTATAGTTTTGCTTTTTATATGATTTAGAAGCGGTCTAATTAGTCCTAATTGTTTTGAGGATCAATGGGCGGCCGAGATGATCAGCTGGTATGGAAATGGATTTTATGGAAAAATAATCGATTTGTCATTTTGAGTTTGATTAATGCTCGTTGTTTTGCGCTCGAAAAAACTCATTAATTATTAATAATTAAAGATTAGCGTGCAATCGAGCTATTATAACGCCAAAATGAAAAAATCATCATCTGGACCATTCGCGACCATTACTTAAGTATTTATAGGTTTTTGGTTGTTGTCCAAAAATGAATTTACCTTTTGCTTTTGCTGGTCGCCATTTTGCGAGTATTTTCCCTTAGTGTCCAGATTCTAGATTAATTAAGGCCATCGCAAAAATGTTTATCTAAATAATTGAAACGCTCTAGATACTTAGAAATTTTGGACAATACTACCAAACAAGCACAAATGTCTTGGAAGTATTTCTCAAACAAACCAATTACAAGATACTGAGTTCTGAGTCAATTCTATCTTTATTCTATCATGGATAATTAAGCATGCCATTTCCTCTAGAAAGTTCTTTTTTTTTATTCTTAAATTTTTTTAAAAAATTTACAGAGTTGTTTTAAAGTCCTAAAAAAAGTCCAAGTCATTTAAAAAAATTCTGGACTTTGATTTTTTTATTAATATTATTTTTATGATTATAGTTGATTAAAATTGATTTATGATTATATTTAATATCAATATTATGATTTTAGGTTATTAAAAAAAAATCAAAATCCAGAATTTTTTTTTTTAAATTTGCTTGATCAGGCTTCATGTCAAAAAATTTATATACTCTTGCCTAATGAAAATAGATTTGCCATATTTCAGATTTTTCTTGCAATTTTAGCATAAAAGTCTTCACAATTCTTTTTCAGTAAACAAAATTTTAAAGTCCGGACTTGGGGTTGACTTGAAACTTGTGAATTTTAGACAAAAAATTTATTTAAAAAAAATTATGTGCAAAATTTTTAGTTTAGATTCGGTTTTTAAATGGATGAACAATGTGAGCATAAACTATTTTTATTTAAAATTTTGTGAATACAAATATAGGGAACGCGGAACGGACACAGCATCGAAAATTAAAAATATCGAAAGTTAAAAATATAGACATAAACTAATGTCATACATTTATTTTTAGTTATATAGAAAAAAAATGTTTTATATTTGTAATGATTATTTGTAAATAATTTATAAATTTCATCTAAACTTTAAAATTTCAATTCAAATTGGACTGATTGTAAAATTACAGTTTTAAAATAAGACTAAAAAAATTTTAAGTGTTGATATAAGTTATTAGACAATAAAAGGTTAGGTTATTAGACAGCAATTTTTCGGCAACATTTTTTTTCTATATTTCTAAATTCGTTACTAGCTTCAAGATTAATAATAATAATAATAATAATAATAATAATAATAATAATAATAATAATAATAATAATAATAATAATAATTGAAGGCCGTTTGAAGCTTTCAAGCAGCTGGTATATTTTAAACAAATGAATAAGGATTATTTCCTTTTATTATTATTATTATTATAAAAAGCTACGAGGTGGCCTACATGAGAGGTAGCCTATTGTAGCTTGTTGCACATAATGAGATAAAACACTGATAGAAATATACAATAAAAATTTTAGGGTTAAAAAAGTTAATTAATTTTAACAAGAATAAAAAAACTGGAAGTTTTAAAAATAATTTTTTGAAAATTTTGATTTTTAAACTTCTTGTTCTCTTTTTATAAAGTCTCATTTTTTAAAAGTCTTCATTATTCCTTAACGACCCAACCATTTATTGAATCATTGATTGGATATTAAAAGTATTTGGATTCATTATTTTGAATAGCTTAATTTAATATGATATTTTTGCTTTTTTAGGTTTCAGAAAATTTTAATAAATAAGAGAACAGGAAAATTTTAAAAATTAAGAAAAGGCATATTTTTTGGTCACCTTTTATTTTGAAATGATTTTATCTAAATATTCTAGAATTAAAAAAAGTAAAAGAACTCCAATATATGGGTTTTAATTTAAATTCAGATATTCAAATTCTAGACTTTAATGGAGTATCATTAGAGAGCTTTAGAAAAGGTTCAAAAATCGTTATTCACGTCATTCTTCTTAATAAACTTAAAATATTAATCAAAACAATTTAATTAGACAAATGTTTAAGTTTCGTTCTTCAAGCCACATGTCACGGGTCTTAAAAGTTCTTAAGATTCTAAATGTTGATCAACTTAATCTTTTTTCAAAACTTTCATTTATTGAGACGGTAATATCTAGTTCACTAGCATTTAGTTTTTTTGAATTCATCAAATAAAACGTAACTATCTGGTCATCATAGTTAAATAAATCTTTTGATGCAGATAATCAACTTTTGGAAAAGTTCTTTGTCATCTTAAATCAAAGCCTTACTTGTAAGAAGAGAAGTCCTTGGTTGGACGACGCTTGAAGATAGGTACAGGAGGTTATATCTAATCCAGCTTCGTAAAATTTATCATGGACACGATCAAGTTGAATTAATCCATTGCAAACTATTAATTGCTTCCAATGGTTTAGACCCACCATCAGGTCGTACCATCAGAACGACAGCTTATACGTAACTGTGTTGTTCGGCATAATTTCTTTGCTAATAGAACGGCTGGATACTGGAACGCACTTGAATCAACGACTCGAGAAACAGTCAATGCCAATTTTTTCAAAAACCATTTAGATAAATTACTGGACTAATTATAAAAAAATGTAAAAAATAACCCAATTTGAAGAAAATTATAATTTTTATGCATAAAAAAATGGAATAGGATACAAAGCAAAAAAGTTGCTGGCTGTTATAGCACAATGTTTTCTGGCACCACTGCTCGAGATTTATCCCTTCAGCAATTTTACTTCTAGTACTAAGTAGGAAAGTTTTTTTTCCTGAAAAGTTTCTAAAATATGTTGGGTAAGTATTTGACTATTTGAGAGATAGAGAGGAAAAATTGGTCTTGTTCTAGTTGAGTAAATTGATATAATATCGGTTTGATCTATATTAATATTGTGCACTGTTTAATAAAAAATTTTCAAAAAATTAATCAAATCAAATTCACACTTTTTTAAAAAAATTTACTTACTATTAATTAGTAGATAAATTTTGAATAATGCGACTAAAAAACAAAGTTATTATCTTTTTAATTTATTTGATTGAGATTTGATTTATTTAAAGATAGATGAATAAGACCATAAAAAAAAGTCCAATATTTAAAAACACACTCATTACTTCACTCATACAGGATTATATTGATGTTTTTGTTGAAAGCTCAAGAAGTTCTGAACTTAAAACCCTCCTTTGTAAAGTCTCAAATGAGCTATTTCAATAGACAACTGTTTTTCTGTAATATTTCGGATTTCTTTTTTCAACTTCTAATAGCATTTTATTAATTTAATTAATTCAACACAACTTTTTATATGGACACTTTTTTAAAATTTTAAATACCAATGGCAAAAGGGGTTTCATTACTCAAAGCCTTTTTTGAAATATTAAATAAACTATAAACAACAACCTAAATAGATTTCTAAGATTGATGTTCAGGAAGTTCAATACTTACTGTTTTTCTCTTCATTTTCTTACAATTGAAATACTTTTTTTACATTTTTTATTTAAATTTTTATTAAAATTTTTTTTATTCTTGATGATTTTTATTTATGCTTTTCTTGAATAAGGTTAATTAAAATCTAAAAAGTAATAATTTTTTAAATAATTA
>QEOQ01000640.1:1360485-1375602 GCA_010279815.1 Brachionus plicatilis | reverse complement strand
AATGATAAAGATTTGTGCAATAGAGGCAAAATGCAAATTTATACATGATCCATAAGTAAAAAATTAATTACAAATAAAATCATTCCTTGAAGCTTTGTTAAGACTTTATTTTTTAATGATTTTCATGAGTTCATCTTTTTTAGCTTCAAAGTTATAAATTTTGTTTGAAAACGCAGAAAAAGAATTCTCTACAAAAACCCGGATTCCATGATGTTCACCATTATTAAATTTTCTATTATCGGAAAACAATTCAGAATACAATTTTTGAAAATCCTCACAATTTAATTTTTTATAAAAAATCATTTAGCGTTATTTATAATATTTAAATCTAGAAATTATTTTCAAAAAAATATTCTTATTTTGCTTTAACTTTTTTTTGATAAGTAAAATCACAATCCAATTTTAAAAATTGAAAAGCAGTCAATTATTTGATTTTCATCAACAAAACACTTCAACAATTAGTCAAAATGTTTTCCTCTGCATAAGTCCCAATTCGAATCACCAAAACAGAGAACTCTCTAATTCCCATCAAGGTCAACTTAACTTTCCATACAGGACAAGAATGACTTTAAATATACTTTCCTTTCCTTGATGCCAATATCAAATGGAACCCATTCTCCAGATAAATTTTTGAGTTGACCATAAAATTTAATTTTTTTGATAGTCGGACCAAACCGATAAACTCACTTCCGAAAAGTAATTTCTGACAAATCACGATCCGAAAATTTTTTATTAAACAATTTATTAAAAGGATTTTAGTACTTTTTCGAGTCATTCTCTTTATAGTAATATCATTTATAAAAGTCCAAAAAAATTTTATCGTCAATAAATTTATCTTTTAATTGAAATGTTTCAAAGTCAAGATAATACTTTTATTGAGATTAAATTCACCAAAGGGAAACTTTGTTTTATTTAGTTTTGTTTTGGATACTTAGGTGAAAAGAATCGATTTAAATATGAATCGAAGATAACTGGATACAAATCTTGGATTTGCTGTGAAAACAAATCTTCTGGTTGCCTAGCAACCATAAAAACATTTATGGTTGTTTGCATTTATAAAAACACTATCACCAGACAACCAAATACCTATTTTGGTCACCAAATAGGCAACGAAAATTGCATTAGACCCGCTATTATATTTTCTTATACAGGAATCGTATAATTGTATAAAGGAATCAGCAACCAATTCTTGAAGTGCACCATAGACAATTGTAAATACAGAAACTCGTGGACTTCCATTGTAAATATTGTCTCTAATGCCAACCGATAGCGCACTGACAAGAAAAATCATTAGAAATCACAGAAAGAATTCAATTTATGCCGCGCATCCTAAATTTTTTATTGATTATAGGATCCCGCAAGATTTAAAATTTACAGCAAATAGACAACGAATTCTTTTGTGTGATTCTCATGATGACAATCAAGAAAAGGCCCGTTTTATAATCTTTGCCACAGACAATAGTCTTCAAGATTGATCCGAATCGCGGAACTGGCTTGCAGATGATTCTTTTAGGATAATAATTATTGCAGTAGGAAATTTTATTTTTCCAGTAGTAAATTTATTATTTAATTGTAGAAAAAAAAAGTAGTAATTATTTTATCAAAACGTAGTAAAAATTTTTTTATTAGTAGTTACAAAAAAAAATAAAAACAAATCAATTAATATTCAAGTAATTAATCAATTTTTATTTATTTTTCTCTTTTTACTCTTTTGAGTGACATTTGATGTTTGAACCAAATCAGTTTTTCTCGGACGTCCTCTGCCTCTTTTTCGGTCTGTTTGAGTTGATTTATCGTTTGCTGTTAATAAAGCTATTTTAGTACTAGGCTCTGACTCGATTGATTGTGTTTCTATAGTTATTAAAGTTTCTGCCAAATTTGAATTAGTTTCTAACGAAAAAAATTCTTGATTAATTCTTTTTAGAATCTCTTTTGAACACCAAGTTGTGTTTTCTATTAATCCTTCTATAAGTTCTAACAAACATTCAGCCAAGGATTCAAATGCTTTGAACGCTTCGTATGCAATACTTTCACTTCTTCTTTTTGGCAATTGTTCGTCAACATCGTCTTCGGTATCATTTTCGTCATTAGCAGCAAGACCTATGATTGAAGTTGATTCTGATTCATCAGATTCGAAGTTTTGAGACATTTTTAAGTTTTGACTATTTTACTTGCTAATGCTACCTTGTCACGGGGGGGTACCCACACCCACCCTCATATAAGTTTAATTTTAAAGATAAGTTAAACGGCATAACCTTAAAGGATGAAAGGTTCTTCATGTCGTTCAACCCTTCTGAAAATTTAGATTTTGATATGTTAATATGTTGTTTTAAAGATAAGTTAAAAAATATCGGAATCGATATTTTATTAACCATAACCCCTAACCCATTATAGAAAATGAAAATATAGTATTTAGGTCGTCAGCATCAAAAGTATTAGATAATATAAGAAAAATTAAATCTACCACAAAACATTCTAAAGAAGAGATGGTAGACTTTAGGTCAATGTATCCGGATTCCAGTGACTGGAAGAAGGATTGCATCAAACTTAAGTTAAGCAGGAATTATGGGAACGAATTGGAGTCAATGGAGGCCCAGGGTGTGTCCGAAGACAACATTAAGCCTCTTACAAAAGAAATCTTTAGTCCCTTTCAAAGAATTTGTAAAATTTGTTAGGGACATAAGAATCAAAGTCAACAGCCACCCATCTAACAGTGGTTATTGTGTTATCTTTTCGGGCAAGGCTTGAGCATATAAAACTACTATATGCGATATTTTGGCTAAGTCATTTGGTCCTTATCACACCTGGCCTGGATCGAAATGGGTGGAACGGGACATCCTAAAATTTGACGATGCTGCCCGGGCCCAAGTCGACTCAATTGTTGCGGAGGAGATACAGTGGGTCTCTGTGCCGAAGAAAATTTCATTAGACAATACTCTGTGTAGCATCAAAGAACAATTATCGGGAACAGGCCTTAATATTAGGTTAACAAAAAAATAAAAGTTGTTTGGACGGCATAACCTTAATGATTGAAAGGTTCTTCATGTCGTTCAACCCTTCTGAAAATTTAGATTTTGATATGTTAAACAATGCAATCAATGCAAAGCCGGAATTTAGACGTAGATTTTATATGTACGATATGGACCATTTGGCATTGGCTAATTTGTGGGCAAAGCCAAAAGCGCCTTGGCTTAATAGTTACATGACTATAGCTGCAAAGTTATTTGCATCCAACACTCAGTGGGAAAATTTTATGGACTAATGCGATGCTGAGGAAGACAAAGAAAAAGAGAAAGAAGAAATAATGAAAAATATTGAGTTTTTCTTATCAGATGACGAAGATGT
This sequence comes from Brachionus plicatilis, assembly GCA_010279815.1. Lineage (NCBI taxonomy): Eukaryota > Metazoa > Rotifera > Eurotatoria > Ploima > Brachionidae > Brachionus > Brachionus plicatilis. The sequence continues at coordinate 1,372,257 of QEOQ01000640.1, read as the reverse complement.
CCAACCAAGTACTTCAACACAAATCAAGGAGGAGGTATTCAGTCCAAAATTCAGGTGTTCAGGAGAAATTCACATTCAAGCCATCAAAGAAAACTACTTGGACTGATAATCAGATGGCAATGTAATCTGAATACATAACACTAAGTTCAGATGAAGAACAAAAATTTTCTATTTTTTTTTCAATAAATTTTAAAAGTTAATTATGTTTTTTATTATAATTTTTTTACAAAAATGAGACGGACGACCTATTGACAAGTACGCCGGCTCAAGTTTATGTGCAATTTGCTATTTACAGTTGGGAAATAATTCTATTTAGCATTTATTGTAATCCTTACGTCTTTTGTCCGGTTACATTATGTGTTGTTGTTGTTACTGTATCCTACCCACTTGGCTGTTCAGTAGGTATTTAAATATTGAATTTCATCAGCTTTTAACTTACTACTCATAGAATAATAGGGATCTTGTTTAACCGAATCTCAAACAATCTACCAATTGTTTGAGATTCGGTTGTCCTATCCATACATAACCAAGTCGCTGTTGTTTTAATATGCAACTCACAATGAAAATTTGGAGTTAAACAAACTCCTTCTATACCTGTTGTTTTTATTTTTCTTTGAGCTAAATGTGCATTAATAGGAGCAATTGAAAAGTTAAAATATTCTTGCCATTTATTTAAATTTCCTGATGAATCAGCACTTTGACCTCTTTTTCATTAATTAACGTTGAAATAGAACTATCTCTTATATACCATAGTTTTTGAGCAGTTAAATAATAAGGACCACCTGAAGTTACTTTACGAGTAAATGAAAAGTCAGTTGATACAATGTCTGAACAATGATCTCTTTGTCCTAAGGATTGTAATTTTCGTGATGGTTTTGAAACTATATCATTATTAGCATTAATTTCTACATTTTTAGCTATTAATCCATTTGTATTAGAAAATTCCCCAAAAAAATCTCGACATACAAAATATTTTGGAGACCAAGTTAATTCTGTTGCATTTAATCGAAAATTTGTTTCAGTTATAGCAGGTGTACAATCATCTTTCCATCTTGATAAAAAATTTTCGTTTTCAAAAAAACTTCCTTTATTTGTATGGATTTCTACTTCAACATGAATATCTCCAAGAGTAATCCTTCCTTCCTTCCTTCCTACTATATAATCCTCACATTTTCAACTTTCTTTGTTTGTGACTTTTTGCGATAAAAAAATTATTTTAACGTCTTTTCTGGGAGAACTAAGTGTCAGCTACTCAAAAATGGTCCCCTTTGTTTATATTGGTCCTCGCTTAAGGCTGTGGGCGGGGCTCAAAGTTTGGAATGTCAAAATTTCAAACACCTTGAATCTCTAATTTTTTGGACTTTCAGGGGGTAAAAGAGAGTGGGGATTCTGAATTTACTGTTAGATTTGGGAAAAAAGCGGTGACATGGGCGTGGCACTCGATTTTTTGAGTTCAATTCGGGTTTTTGGGGGATTTTGAGAGATTGGGGCGATTTTATGAATTTTAAACGCCTGAATCAGAGAAATTGAGATATTTTGAATTTAGAAAAGTATAGTTAGTATATATCGGTACCAGTTGCGGTCTGTGGGGAGCTAATAAAGTATTTATTAAAATTTTAAATATTGTTAAAAAAGACCGGTCAATTGATAAAAATTAAAAAATTGCCGTTCTTTTCGGGAAATTAGGCGGCCCGGTGAATTAGTTGCCGGTCCAAAATACAAAAATTGCCGTTCCATTGTAAAAAAGTGCCGTTCCCGTCGGATAATTGCCGTCTCAGGGGGTCAATTAGGCGGCCGAGAGTAATATATTAATTTTTAAAGCAAATTTTTTCAGGAAATTATTATTTAAATTCAAAAAATTAGCGGGAAAAAAATTTTCGCAATAACTTAAAAAAAGGCGCCAAATTCAAAAAAAATTAAATAGTTTAATTTAAAAAGCATCAAAATAGCAAATTCTTTTAAAATACTTTAACAACTGTGAAAATTTTTCCCCCCATTGAACTGTGATTTCCAGGTAAAAAAAGGACGTGATTCTCTTATATTAGAACTCAGATTATTATTCAAATATCTAAAACTAAAACACTAATATATTTACATAATTTTTTCCCCCCCATTTAATTGTGATTTCCAGGTTAAAAAAGGACGTGTCTATTATAAAAAGACGTGCCGCATTATAAAATGACGTGTATCTCTATAATTGGCACTCAAATAATTTCCAAAATTCCCCCCCCCCCCATGAACTTTCCGTTCCAGGTTAAAAAAAGGACGTGGTTACCTTTTATTAGCACTAAAATAATTTCCAAAATTTTTTCCCCCCATTAAACTGTGATTTACAAGTTCAAGAGGACGTGTCTTTTATAAAAACACGTTCTGGGTTAAAACAGGACGTCATGCGTCATAATAGGACGTCAGGGGTCATAATTAAACTCTATGAGTCATAATAGGACGCCATGAGTCATAATAGGACGCTATGAGTCATAATAGGAAGTTATAAGTCATAAAAGGACGCTATAGGTAATAAAAGGACACTATAAGTCTTAAATGGACGCTATGGGTCATAAAAGGACACTATAAGTCTTAAAAGGACGCTATGGGTCATAAAAGGACACTAAAAGTCATAATTAGACGCTTTGAGTCATAAAAGGATGCTATAAGTCATAAAAGGACACTTTAAATCATAAAAGGACGCTATAAGTCATAATTAGACGCTATCAGTCATAATTAGACGCTTTGAGTCATAATTAGACGCTATGAGTCATAATTAGACGCTATAAGTAATAAAAGGACACTTTAAGTCATAAAAGGACGCTATAAGTAATAAAAGGACACTTTAAGTCATAAAAGGACGCTTTAAGTCATAAAAGGACGCTTTCTTATAATAAGACGCTTTGAGTGTGTAAGAGCCTGTTCAAAAATGGTTCAGAGTAAAGCGTGAACAAACAGTGAACGGTTGAGTTTAGAATCATGAAAAGGAAAAGCGTTGGGATTCAAAGTCCCAACTACTCCATCGAATTAGACAAAAAAGCGAGAGAGTGAAAGGGTGGGAAGGAGGGTCCTAAGAGAGCTAGGGCCCGCATAAAATCGCGAGATTTTAGGAAAAATGGGGGGGTCGAGAGGGTCAGTTGGCGCTTGCTATTTTTTCTATAATCTCTTAATTTTCCTTTAGTTTCAGTTAATATTTTATGGTCTATAAAATCTTTTATTCTAAAATTAATTGGTACAGTTTGCACTAAAGCAGACATTGAAACAGCACTTTGAGCTCTGTAAGGAGCTGTGGTATCTGTAGTATTACCAGTTGTATAAAAAAGTCCAGTCTTTCTTCCTGAAACTTTTAATGCAGTTTGTGTTGCAGGAGGATCTACAAAATCTGATTCAAATGTAGACATCGGAAAATAATGCATATCGAGATTTTTGTATGTTTTGTTGGCAATTTTGAATAAAATAAAAAGGACTTTGATTGGATCAATAGAAATCATAATTTTAACAAATATATTTTGACCATTAGAAATGTAAGAATAAAAAAAAAGTCAATTAATCCTATAAACAAACCTAGAGCCGAGTGCCGATTTGAGTTGCCGACGATTCTATCCTTTGCTCGTCTAATTAATTGTCTAAAAATTTTAAGATTTTCCCTTTTGAAGTGTTCATTATGAAGGACTCTACATCGATTGTTTTAATAAGTTAAAAAACCAAAAATCCACAAATATCTCGATATGGAATTTCATCCTGACGTTGGTGACATTTTATAACTTCTCTTTCATATCGTGTTTTTTCAAATGGCAGTACCAATAAATGCTCCATGATGTCCTTGAGCTCCTGATCCACTAGCTGATTTAGCTGTTGCTTTTACATCTACTTCCATTGCCGGTGGTTTTTCTGATTGAGGTACTTCTTCGTCAGCTTCTATTTGTTCTTCTTCTTCTTCTTCTTCTTCTTCTTCTTCAACTATTTGTTGATTTACTTCTTCTTGAGGTTTAGCAACTTTTTGTTTTTTGTTAGGTTTTAATATTTGTCAGTCATTATTGTTATCTGCACTTTCTTTTATAGGCGAATTTTCTTTATTATCTATTGGTAATATATTTTCCGCAGGCTTTTTACTTTCTTCGTCTTGTAATTTATATTTTAAATTTAATTTGCTAGCATATTGTTCGTAAAGAGCAAATTATTAAAGCTTTTAAATATCGTTGTTTTTGAACTTTGAGACGGTTAATGTTTTTATCTTTATTGAAGGCGAACAAGTCGTCTGCAAATAAAAGACTTGTTATATTGTGATTCGGATAGCTGTTACATTCGTTTATGTCATTGATGAAAATTAAGAAAAGTATAGGAGAAAAGATTGTCCCTTGGGGAACGCCACTGTTAATTTCAAATTGCCTGGAAACAGAATTTTCGACTTTGACATAAAATTTTCTATTTGATAAGAATTCTTTAATCCATTAACTTATTTTTTTAGGACATTTGATTCTACTGAGCTTGAACAACAACCCGTTATGTCATACTTTGTCAAATGCTTTTGTATGTCAAAAATAACACCACAAACCTTTTCGTCTCCACTTATTGTTTCCATGGCCTTTTGGCTGAAGTAAACTATGTTATCGATCTTTTGTCTTCGCGGTCTAAAACCCGATTGAATGTCTATTATAATTTTATACTTTTCGAGATATGCTAAAAGTCTCTTTTGGACTAGTTTTTCGATTAACTTGATTATTGAATTCGTAATACTTATTGGCCTATATTTTGAAGGGTTATCTTGGTTGTTTTTGTCTTTTACGATCATGGTAATTTTGGCAAATTTCCAATCACTCAATACGATTTGATTATTCCAAGATAAGTTGATTATTTTTAGAAGTAATTTTTTACCTTTTTCTGGAAGGTTTATCATGTGCTTGTTTAAGACAAGGTATGGCCCTGGAGCAGATTTTTTGTTCAGCGCTAACAGTGCTTGGTTTAGTTCGATTGCTGTAAATTCTTCGTCAAGATTAGTGTCTTCTTCTCTGGTTTCAAATAGGTTCTGGCTTTTTTGTATCAAATAATTATCAACGTATTCTTTATTTTGTTTGTCAAATTTGTCATTGTGTTGTTCTGAAAAAGTTTCGATTAAAATGTTACCAAAAAGCTCGGCTTTCTCTTCACTAGATTTGTACGTGATGTTATTTGCGATTAAATGCGGTATTTTGGCTTTTTTTTGGTTTCATTTTCGAGTGTACTAATTTTTATAATTTGTCTCCAATAATCAGCTGAGTACTTTTTATGTTTTTCGATGCTTTGACAGAATTTTGACCATTTTTTCTCTTGAATAGCATTAATTTCGATTTTGATTGTTTTCGTTTAAGCGTTGTATTTTGATTTGAGTATGATATCGTTTTGATTTTTTCTTAGTTTTTTAAGAACTTTTTTTCGCGCTTTTATGATGTCGACTAGATATTTTCGAAGTGTTTTACAATTAGGTCTTTGTGTTGTAATGGAAGTTGAGTTTTTTTCGGCCAGTTTAATTTTTTCTTTGAAATATTTGTAAAGCTTTGGTAAGTTGTATTCGTTTTCTAGATTTGATTCATCAAGACACAATTGTGACTCCAAAAAAATTTTAAATTTCTTCCAATCAATGCTCTTTTTGTTTACCACTATTCCCTTGACAGTCTTATTGGTTTTGATAGTAAATGTAGTTTTAACTGGGAAGTGATCACTCGTTAGATTATCTGAATGAACTTTAAAGAAATTGAATTTGTCTGAGACGTCATTTGATATAAAAATGAGATCGATTATACTTTGTGAAACACCATTAGAACTCCAAATCGTCGGCGAGTTTGTATTCAAAATATTTAAGTCGTATTTTTCTATTAGCTCAGCTAAATGCTTCCCTTTTGAGGTCGTGTTTGAGCAATAACATTTAGACGAATGACAGTTTAAATCACCACATAAGACAAATGGTTTGTTTTTGTTTAACTCTTCAAAAAAATTCATCAGGAATGAAGTTGGACGTTTTGTTTGATTTTTTATCAGGTGGTAGATACCAACTTATAACATTTAGTGTCGAGTTAAATAATTTTAGTTTAACTGAAACAATTTCTCGATTAAATTTGTCAAATGAGTCATTTATTTCGTACTCTATACCTTTTTTAACTAAAATACCTACACCACCACCTTCACCGTTTCTATTTTTACATATGAATTCGTATGATTTTGTATCTAAAGTTTGATTTTCTTTGAGTCTTGTTTCGTTTAAACAGAACACATCGAAAGAATTTTGAAATAAGAAATTTTCAAGTATTGGTTTTTTTTCGAACTGAACGGCAATTCCAATGACCGATGGATAGATTGTCTTTAAAATTAGTGTTTTGATTCATGGTAATGATTATTTTGAAAATAATCTATGTTTTCTAAGCCGGTGTAGTTCAGGAACGGACGTATTGATTGGTCTAGGTAGCGGTCGTATGTGGTTATAAAATCTGATTTTAGTTTTTCGTCGTTTATATTATTTGCTATTAGTTGAACTTAGTATGTATTCGAGTCGATTATTTTGTTAAGAATACTATTTATCGATTTATCTTTTTCATCGACGAGTCTTGTGATTCTATCGAACGAGTTGATAGTTTGCTGATCTTTGTCTCTAATTGCTATTTCCACATCTGATACTCTTTCAATTAGTTTGTCTAATGAGTTAAGTTTTCTATTAAGCTCATCAATTTTAATTGAGAGATTTTTTAACTCTGAGTTTTGTATTGTCTTTTGGTACTCTTCAGATTTCGATTGAATTATTCGACTATTCTGAGATGTAGTTTTGCCTTGTTCTTGTACGTCTCGCTTTGTGTACAATTCATTTAACTTTTTTTTGAAGTATGGACATCCTCCATAAGTAGCCGGATGTTTTCCCTTACAATTCGGACATGAAAAATTATTATGGTCTTGTTCGTCCTTGTGTGGACACTTGTCACCTGTATGACTAAGACTAGAACATCCTGAGCAAATTGGCTTGTTCTTGCAATTATCTTTAAATGATATTTTTATATTAATTAAAATATATTACGACGAAACAAAGTTAATTTTTGTATTGCAAAATTTTAAAATTATTGATTAAGAATTTTATTTACTTCAGATATAAATTCATATAATTTTCTATCTAATTATTGATTAAATAAATAATGTTTAATAAAGTTTACTCATTTATTTTGTTAAAAAATTGATACAAAATACCTTTTTATTTAAATCAAAAACTAAAAATTTTTATTTGAAATTTACATTTGGTCATGAACTTCAATTTGCCTTATCATTAGTAGATTTATGATTTATAATTTATAATTTTCATTTCATTTTAATTAAATTAATAAAGATGAACTTTAAGATAAAATTGAAAAGTTGTTCTATTGATAGGATAAAATAAGATAGCCCTATATTCTAATTTAAATCAAATTTTTCTTTTGAATTCTAGGATTTTGATGTTCGACACGTGATAAAAAATAAATTTGTAAAATTTCTAACACATTTTTAATTAAAATTAATTTTTATTTAAATTTCAACACAAATAGCAAGTCAATTTACAATAATAGCATTGACCAAATGTAAAAAAAATTAATATTTCTATAAAATATTTTTTTCTAATTTTTTTATTTTAATAATTGACTACTTCGAAATTTTATTATACTAAATAAAGAGGAATATTTCGATTAAAATTATATTATACATTTAAAAAAAAAAAATTCTAGTCCCGGCAAATATAAAAATCTAAACTGTTTCTTGATTACCATCAATTTCCCAAATAGTTAAGATACTGTTTTATTTCATGAGTGACCACTTCGAACGAAAACTCGTATTGTTCTTTAAGCCTGACCATGTGAGGCCGTTGATCTCTCAAAAATTCCAAAGTTGCTGCCAAATCGATCTCTTTGGCTCCTTTGGCGATTTTATTCAACACCATATCTATCAAAATATACGTGCCAGTCCGACCCATTCCATCATTACAACTAACCACTATAGGACACGTTTTGCTAGAGTACGATTTATTCACTATTTTCCTAAAGTCCAAAAACGACTTGACTATTGGCAATTTTTCCTCTTCCCACGACAATAATTGAAAATGAGTCACTGTCCGAGTTTGATGAGTTTCAATATTTTTGAAAAAAAAATTTCTCACCACAATATCATCATTCCAAATGTGCTCCGAAGTAAAATGAATCTCGAACTTGTTGTAAATTTTGAATTCTTTCTCTGGCCAATACTGGAAACATTTATCTTGAGGATTGCTCAAACAAACAACCACCACTGTCTGCTTTTCCCAAATCATTTGCCAAAATTCACTTGCCGATTCTTTCACAGGAGACTGGGCCGCGATGTACGCCGGATTCTTCGGGTCATCATCTATCTTGGTCACCAATTAGGCTAGCCTTGATTATTTTCTTTATAAAAGTTACTATATAGGAGGCATTTATGTAATCATGTTGATCCATGCTGTTCAATTTGACCAAAGATAAATCATCTTGAGAGAGAGAAAAAAATGTAAACCTCTAGACCAAGTTAATTTCACTCACATGGTAGTCTGTCATCATAGCGGTTTTTTTGGTAGTTTATTCTCTCAGCTGCTGTGTGGGTAGAATTTTGATCGGCCTCATATTCGCTCAAATATTTCCAATCTTTATCCATCAAATTTTTATCATTCAAATATTTTTCCATATATGACTTAATTTGTAAATTAAAAAAAAAAAGGAAAAAGCAATTTAAAAATTACCAAAATCACATGTCCTGTATTGATGTCAATATTAGGGTGACACATGGATTCTTCTAACCTTAAAAACACAACTATTAAGCTTTCAAGGTTGTTTAGGTTAGCAAAAGTAAAAGTTAAAGTTAAAAATTTTATTAAACAAATAATAGCATATTTAAAATAAGAATAACAACTGTTAAAAATAATAAATAAAGCTGAGTTTTTGATTTACCAAGACCCATTTCTGCTCTGGTCGACTTTGGCATCGGTGATGCGTATTGGTGTGGAATTAATTGTGTTCGAGTTGTTCACAACTTGGCAATTGTTGGCCGGACTTGGCAATGCAGGTGTCTGGCCACCGGTCAATGACGTGCACATACTCGGGTTTATTGGACTTACTTTAGAATGCATTCTCTGACGACATAAATCCTAGTTTAGAATTCTTTAAACACTAACAAATTATTTTATCAAATTACCTGGTAATCTTTGGAGTAATTTTCTGCGGATTTTTTCGGCCGCATAAACGGCACGTAGGCAAGCCATTTGGAATCGTCTTTTCTTGAATCGTTTACCAAGCACTCTTCGTCATCGTAGCCTTTTTTTTCCAGCAGCACTTCGCCGTCTGGACTCAAAAATCTTTTCTTTATGAAGTAGACCAGCGCGAACAAAGTCAACATGGAAAACAAGGCAATCATGGAAACTATGCCGAATATGATCAATATTTCCTGGGTCTGCTCGGACTTTTTCACAGCATCAAATTTAGCTTTGTCTTCATTTTTAACTACACCACAAGACAAAATTTCAAATTTTTTTTCTTTCAAAATTTTAACTTGATATTTGACTTTGAAAAAAATTTAATAAAAATTAAAAAAAAATTTTTTCTTTTTTCAACTCACGAATTTGATCGACCAAAAAAGAACTGGTCGCATTCTGAACTTTGAACAGAATCAAATTGTTGTTAGTGCTTAAATCTTTGAATGAGTCCAAAGGTAAATTGGTAAATTGGGAAATGTATGCGATCAAGTCATCGGCGCGGTCTTTTTCAATGCTTTTGTCCAGTTCGATGAAAACAAAAGCTGGCTCTTGACTCAGTGGTTGCTTTTTCGTGGTCAATGCCTTGATGTCTTGCTCGAACTGTTCGACATCATGCAGAATAAATTTATGCATAAAATTTTCTTGTTCCTGGTCCAGTTTGTTTTCCAATTTAGCCATGTTGTAAAAGTAATCATCAGCACTTTTCTCTTGGTCAATTTTTTGCTCGAAGTTTTCCTCAGCCAGTTCGGGCTGTTCATCGGTTAAAAAAAAACTTTGAACAAAAAAACTCTCGGCTATACGCGGCCAAATATCGAACCGTGATTGAAATTGGTCGAATAAATTAGGCCCATGCTCCAAATCAACAAAAACTGGCAAAAAACACTTGCTTATATTTGTTTGAATAAATAAGATAAATAAAATTGGAATGAATGATTTTGCTAGCATTTTTTTCTTCTAAATTCTAAAATAAAAATACAAAGCCAATATCTTAGAACGCTTTTTGTTTTTATTTCTAGAATACAGTCTCGTGGATACACAGCTAAATTTGATTCAAATTTTTAGTCAAAAATTTTAATTTTTTTAAGCCAAAAATTTGACTTTAAACTTTGTTCATAAATTTAGTAAACCAATTTTTAACAGAAAATAAAAAAATTATCAAATTAAAAACTTTATTAAATCTACAAAATTACAATTACATCTATTAACAAAAACAATTAAATCTCTTGCCTTGAGCTTTCTTTGAAATCCATGCCGATGTCTACCTTTTTCAAACTACTGTCTAAACTATCGGTCTTTAAGTCGGCACTAATTTTGTCCTCGAACCTCAATTTTTGGTTAGACTCAAATTTTTCTATCGAGTCGCGCACATTTACATAGTCACTGGGCGCTTGTTTCAGAACCCAGTCTGGCATTGCAAGGCCCAAAATCTCAGGTATCATGTACGGTTTCAGCCATCCGACCAAAGGAGTACAACCAGACTCATAATGCGCTTCTTTGTGATAAAATAAAACGCCATCTACTTCAAACTCGAATCGGTTTTCAAATTGGGCCCGGATACTTTGGCAATTTAAATCCCGCAGCCTTGGCACATCTTTGAAAATATACTAAAAAAAATTTTAAATTCAGGATACAATATATTTATAAAAAATTCTCAATTCTTTTTATTTTTTTCCTATTTTTTAAAAATATTATAACTTAAATGTTCTTTAATTTTATTTTAAATTTTCTACCGTTTTTAAATAAAATAATTGATCAATTAATTTATCAATAAAAATCCTAATAGATATTCAATTTTGAATGAAAGGGGTTTCGAAAAATTTGATCAAAGAAAATAATTTTTTGTAAAATATTTATATTAAAAAATGAACATTTAAAGAAAATTTGATAGTTAATAAACTTTGAAAATTTTAGAGTTCCTAAAATCCAAAATTCGATTTCAGACTTGTATAAAAGTCAGGAAAAAATTCTGTTGACAAGTCGAAAACAAGTCAAAGTGTGACTTGGACTTGAAATGTTTTTCTAAAAAATGACAAGTCTTGTTTCAAAAATTTTAAAATAAAAAGTCAAGATTTTTACTAACTTTAAAAATAGAATAAAAAAATATAACAAATTATAAGTCATAAATTTTTTTTATCGAGGAAAAAATAATATTATTATTCCAAATTTCTTTTTCAGTTTAAATATCGAAACATTATTTTTCATACAACCCACATTAGCGTTTTATTCTTTTAAAGTGACTTTAACAATTTAAAACGAAATAATATTTATGCTTAAAAGTAACTTTAGAAATAAATTAAACACAAGCTTCTTCAGAATATAAAAAAATTTATGATTTGTAATTTTTAAATTTTTGGAACAAGTCAAAGTTCTGACTTGCACTTGACTTGTGACTTGTGACTTATAAAGTCTGGTCGAGTTTGTACAAAACCGAAACAAAATTTTAAAATTTATTCATGTTTAAATCAGAAATCGAAATTAAAAAATTAAAAAGATAGGGTAATGTTTTTTTGTAAATTATCATGGTTTAGTTAACCGTAGTATCA
>QEOQ01000640.1:1341665-1354457 GCA_010279815.1 Brachionus plicatilis | reverse complement strand
ACAAACATGTAGCGATGAAAATTAACAGAGAGCCAAAGTCCGAAAACTCAATCCAAACTCTCGAAATATTTGTTTTCCATCTCCAAAAATTGGTATATTTTAAATTCAACTTTATGTCCAGCAATGAGATTTTTGAAAATTGATTGAAGACCAGTTGAAATCCCATGTTTTTTCTGGCTATAAATATTTATAGCCATGGAAAATCTTCAATAAATTTTGCTAATTAATAAAATATCTTTAAACATCGTGATTTAATATCAGTTTTAATTAAGATAACAAAAACTTGATGATTTATGGCCATTTCGAATTTAATTAGATACCTGTCCAGCATAATCTCTTGGTTCAATTAAGCCTTAAACAAGACAGATGTTTTTCAAGTTGGTCTTAATGTTTAAAGTTCATAGTAAAAATAATTCAAATTTTTTCAACAAAATTCAAATAAGTTCCAGTCCAACCGACGATTGATTCACTTATCTACGCGTTTCGGCTCATTTCAGCGCTTTATTCTGATTGATTAAGTATTCAATTAATTGTAAGCCACCATATCCTCTGCCTTAAACACGTAATTAAACATATTTTCACTTAGCTTTTTCCAACACAGCGATTCTTTATAAATAAATAATGATATTGATGCAGACTTGTTTGCTTTTAACTAGCTCTCTCACGACTAAATACCATTAATATTTTAGTATTTACGTAAATTTTATTCTCGAAATGCGATCGGCCCAATTCAAGTAGCTAAATCTTGACCCAAAGATTATCTTTCAAATTTTTCATGCATTCAAATTTTAGGAAAATTAATTTTAGCTGCCAAAAGTGCCGGCGAAATTTGTACGCCCTGAAAAGCCGAAATAATCTCTTCAGCTGTTCTGATCCTAGCTAGAAATTTTTTTTTCAATTTTCAAAAAGGGGCTCAAATCAGATTGGTATTAAAATCTAGATTGGTATTAAAATAAATAAAAAGATTTTTTTGAATGCAAATTAAGGTTACTGCAAAGCTTGAAATTTAAATATCAATTTAAATTATTTGAAGAGACTTGTACAAAAAATTTGCTCTAAACCTAAAATAAAAGCAGATATTTACAATGATACGAATATTCAAAGGCTATACTTTGGGGAGTTCATAAAAAAGAAAGATTTTTTATTTCATTTTCCCGAAAGATTTTTGAAAAAAAAATTAATTTATTTAAGTCAATAGACTGTAAATCACTCTCTCAAGGTTCACCAAATAATAAACCTAACTTTTAGCTCCCGTAATTTGCATTAAATTAAAATTGTTTATTTATTTTACGGTAATTTCCTCGAACCAAAAAAAAAGAATACTTAGAAAATATTTCGGATTCTAATTGGAAAATTTAATGAACAAAAAAATTAAAACCGAAATTTATTTACAAAATTTAGCAAAAAAATAACATGAAAATTTTCAAAAGGTGCAAGTTCGTCTGTTTTTCGTTCCATTAATTAAAAAAATATAATTTGTCAAATTTTTTTATTTTTCTAGTACCACATGGCACACATTTTGTATTAAAGTTATTCTTTCTTAATTCGGACTTATTTTAAATAGCTTAAATCTGCGCTTAAGGAAAGAAATTAAGCGGAACAAAAACACATCGTAGCTCCGAGTTCCGATAGATCAGTATTTGGTAGAAACAAATCTGATAATTTCATAAACAAACACTTAAATGAATTTAAATAAAGATAAGACCAAAGCGATTAGTTTATCTTTAATGCCTGATCAAAATTTTTGTTTACAAAAAGCCATAAATTAGTGTAAACTAAAGTTATGATTAAAAGCTGATTCACCAAGCTTTATTTGAATTTTAGTTTAGAAAAAAATTGGTTTGAATTAGAACAGCGATGTTATGCAACCAGCTTTGGGTGATCGCTTCAAGCTGCTTCCAAAATATCATAAATTAAAGGCTATCATAAAACGAAGACATATGCTAAAAAGATTTACAATCTTTATTATGCAATATTACTCTGGATCAAGGTGCATTTGGACTCAAAATCGATTTTAAAACTATTCCAGGCTAGCTAATTAAAATACCAAGAAATTTTTCTTTATCTTAAATTATTGCTGGCTATAAAAAAGCAGATTATTAGAATAAAATAGCCAGTTTTGTTATTTTTTTCTAATTCTAGATACAGAAAGATAATGGGCACTATTGGTTTGAGTCTATTTGGCGCAGCAGGCAGTGCTAGTTCATTTTAAGGAGATGAATCTGGTGCCACTGGTTTTTAAAAGTGCACAGGGACCTTTTTAAAGGTTAATAGTTAATTTTGATCAACATGCTGAGCGTTCGAAATAGTCCTATATGTTTTTTATAATTGTGTGTTGAGCAGATAAATTTTGATTGTTTCATCAATTTTCCTATGGGTCTAATATATACAAGATTTCAATTAAAAATAACTTGGAGTTAATTCTAGACATGATGTGATTACAGTTCCATGCAACTGATTTAACACATTTCTAGAGCGAATTAAGAAAATAATAAAGTTTTTTTATCCTATTTTTTTTCAAATTGAGGATTTTAATCGAAAGATTAATTTTCAAGATCAACAGATAAACTTATCAAAAATATGAATTTCGTTAGCTTTTGATGCGGACTTTATTTGACCGATTTTATTTAAATTTTCTGACATATAAAATAATTTCTACCTTGGTTTTTTTAAATTAAATAAAACGTTTTGTATCTTCTTATAAAGTAAAATTGTATTAAAGTTAAGCTTCATAGAATTTTCTGCTTTTAATTTTATAAAGTTCGAACAAATTTTAAGTTAATTTCAGGTAAAGATAAAATTAAATTTTTTTTTATTTTAACTTTAAATTCAAAAGGGAGGTAGAATTAGTTTTAAAAGTTAAAAACGAATTTTCAAAAAATGAATTGAATAAAACTTATGTAAAATTGTTTAAATTTATTGAAACAATTGTAATTCATTTGTTTAAATACAAATAATTATTTCATTTTTTTTGAGTTTTAAGGGTATAGAAAAAAATTCAAATAATCAAATCTATAGGCATAAGGTATATTAATCAAATATAGATTTTAATTAAAAATAGTCAATTATATTTTTTAATTTAAATAAAATTATAACATAGCCAAGAGAATAAAAAACTATTTAATTATTATTTAAAGAACTCTTTTACATGAATTTCTTATTTTCACATTTTTTTGTTCACAAATATTTCGTAAATTTATTTAACTTTTTCTTTTTTTATTTTATTAGTTATTAAGTTGACTAAATCTAAAATGAATACACAAAATTTTTAAATTTATTTTTAAAACAATTTTTTTTCTAAACTTAATTAAATTTTTTATAATCCCAAACTGTTCAAATTTTTTTTGAAAATAATTCTTATTTTATAATTGAGAGATTATTTTTTTAATTTTCAGGTTGATTTTAACGATTTCTTTCAGCAACCCTATTTAATACTGTTGATTTTAAAATTAATTTGTTCTTGAACTGATTAGATGAAATCGATTCATTTTGAATTGATTATTTATTCATTGTGGGTAAAAATTTATTTGGGAAGTTGATTTATTTAGATAAAACTCTAATTGATTCTGAGCAAGTTCCGACTTTCAACAATGGTTTTCTGTTTGTGTTAGTGATTCCAAATGCGAGCCAAATAAGGCTCATAAAAACAAATCATTTTCCCAAAAATCATTAAAGCAAATTTATCTAAGATTTAATTTCTTGATTGATTTATTTATGCAATAAGCCTAAATAACTAATAAAATCTTTTAAGGATATTTTATCAGAATGATTCATGGAACACTCTAATAACCTAAATATTAGTTAAATATAAGATGAATTATACTATATTGGATCAATGGGATCACATACCAGAGATTTTCTCATCTTATGTTTATTCGAGTTCTAAGTCATTTTTACGATCAGATTTAATTAAAGTTAAAATAAGTTAAAATACTATTTTAAAATTTAGAGTGATGATTTAAAGAACATAAAATAAGTGGTCGATACATAAAAGAAATTTCATGATATCGAAAAATGAAACTATAAAAATTATAAAAGTTTAAAAATGCATTTAATTTATATTATAAATTTACAAATCTTTCCTTTAATTTTCTAATTAACGATTTCTTTTAAGTTTAATTTTTATTCTACTTTTATTCTAAATAAAGTCACACAAATTTCGAGAATTGTTTTTAAATTAGAAAAAAATGTTCTTATCGTTTAGAATTTTTTTTTTGTATTTTCAAATTTTAGTTTATGATTAAATTTATTTTGAACTTTTGCTAGTTTATAATTTATTTTTTAGTCTATGTCAAAAAAGTTATATCATTCGTGTTAAAAATGAAACTAAAAATCAAAATAATTACTCGAATTAAATATTTTCTCTTGGTACCAAAAGTCTCTTGAGAAGAGAACTAGAGTTTTATACAAATTAAAAAGAAAATTAAATTTTTTAGTATTTTTTTGTATTTTTTATACCAGTTTCTGATTTTAGAGGGCAAAATAAATACTCAAGCTTAAGAGAAGATTGTTTTTTTTTAAATGTGAAAATTTGTAATATTTTAGAAAATGGGAAAAAAATATATAAAATATGAGAGCTAGATAGAAAAAGTAAGAATTGATTATTAAAGAAACTTGTATCATTAACTCATTTAACTTGAAATAAGAAAATCTAATTAATATTACTTGAATACTATTTTAATAAGCAACAATATTGTATAATATATTAGAAAATTGAATTGTACATTGAAATTATTTTTTCAAATTAATTATCTTACATAAATAAAATGAATTTTTCTCTTACTCTAAAATAGAATTTATCATCTGCTCTGGTCTTCATTAATTCAGTTGTGGTAACTTATCGGGTATTTTTGTTTCTTTATTAGCTTTTTTTAGTTTACCCCTAAAATAAAAATAAAAAATAAATGGTTATTGATCGTACCTAAAAAACATTAAAAGAAAGTTAAATAATTTCAATCTTTTAACTAAGAGCTTTTCTAGGACAAATTATTTTAAGCTTGCCGCTATTTAAATGCAGTAGCGTAGCAAGGTGGGCAAATTAAGAAAAATATTTCAGTTCGAAAGGTAAACTAAAAAACAGCTTAATAAATAATTTTAAATTTATTTATAATTATATTAAAATAAAATTTAATTAAAATTAATGAAGAGAATACTCAAAATTGTTTAACCTTCAGCTTCTAATTTCATAAAAGTTTTCAAGACTGTTTCTCGTGTTTTTTTTCGGCTTCTTGTAATTAAGTAGATGAAATCGAAATTTTATCAAGTCACTTGTATTTTTAGGACAATTTTTAATTCTTTTTCGAGCAAAGAACGATGAAAAGTTCTGAATTGGAATATAAATTAGTAAAGAGATTTTTATTTTAAATAAAATAAAATTTAAATCCCATTTTTATCTTAAATTGTAATCATAAATTAAAATTTGTTCACAAAATTAAAAAAAGAAAAAAATATTGATTTTTTTATTTGTTTTACTCGATAACAATAACATCGGCATGTAAATAAGTGGTTCAAAATGTGATATCTGAAAAGGTTCATCAATACCAGAGTATATAAATAGAAGCCTAAATAAATGGTAAAAGTTGAAGTTAAGAAACCGTTCCATCTTTTTTTGACAATAACTTGTAATTCATAAAATCATTTCAGATGTCTTCTTTCCATGGCCTTTGTTTTTTTTAATTATCAGAGGAATCATTTATGGACAGATTTTTACTAATTTTTCTATTTTATATAAATTTTGATTTTGATTAAAAATTTATTATTTTTTTAGCCAGATAAATAAAGATAGACCAGAAGATGTCATTCTAGAATTAAACATTTTGAAGTTTATAAATTATTTTTTTCTTTTTATATAATTTAAAAATTTTAAATGTAAACATTAACAAAATTTAATTTATTCTTATTTTCTAAATCGTAACTTTTTCCATTGAGCAATATTTAATCAATCATTCTACTTGAAGAACTAGATTTTATTCCAAACAGCTTGGAAAATTTTTTCAATTCAATCGAAAAAAATTAATAAATAAAAGTCTGAAAGAACAGATGAAATGCTTATTATAAAAGATGCATTTGGCTCAATATGATTGACCAAGAAGCATGGGGTCGCGGGTCAGAGACTTGCAAATTGTCTGATTTCGGGGCAAGTTGGATTATTTCATTCAGTTAGAAACAATTTTTTTGTATAGTAAAATTTCAATTTGATTAAAAAACTAATTTGAGGCTAAATCTGTTTACTTAACAAATAGCTCGTCGATAACTTTAATTAGAAAGGAGTTAAAGGCACTTTTATCTAAAAGGATGTGGATGAAAAATTGGTCAAACCATACAAAAGCCAATTAAGTTTGCATCGACTAGAAAAACAAAAAAATCTAATTAGCCTAGACGTAAAATCTTAGAAAATTGTATCTTACCATTAGGTCAGAAAAGCGATTAATTTAATTTAGTTGTTTAGCTTTGTTCTACCATTTTGCTTTTGTCATTTGTAAAGTCACTTGGTTGGCCTTAGAAAAACATGGAATGATTAATTGTAGCCTTGTGCTGCCACGAGGCACAACAACTACCATAACAAAAAATAAATATTGATTTATAGATATGATAGGTCAGCAGTAGAACAAAGCTGTACGAATGTCTGATAGTCTGGTTTTGCTTTAATTAGAAAAGCTTGCTAGAAAAAAAAAAGAAAAAAAATTATTTATTTTTTTTCGTGCCTAAAATCGATTAATCTATTGACCGAGATTTTTTGGCTCAAGCTTTTAATCGATTGATCCATCAATCTAAATCAATTAGAAAAGATAAAACAAAAAATGATTAATATGGCTCGCGTTCTAGTGGCCAAACCACTATATACTTTACTTTCTTCTAAATTAACCTAATAAAGTAACAAATATCTATACTTTTTTTTTAGATAGTATTTTTTTGGTTGCGTAAGTTGTCAATCAAAAAAAAAAAAGAACTTCAAGCCTTAGAATAATTTTTGTTTGAGATTAGATTAAATTTCAGGTCCATGAATAATTAAGGTGAATTAGAATTTTAGATTTTGACCATTAATCAGTGATTTTTTTTTTAAACCTCTCAAGAGGTGCCCCCAATTGACACAAATTAAAACTTATGTAATTCCACTAAGTGAACATTTCAAGTGTTTTTTAAAAGCAAAAAAAAAATTTTCTTTTCTTCCAATTAATAAAAATTTACTCAAGATTAAAAAAATGTTTTTCTTAATTTTTTTTGTACCTTTGGTGAACGCAATGTATCATGAGCAAGCTTTTTTGCTGGTGTCCACATCGTCCAAGCTCTATTCAATGAAACTGCCTGGCCCCTACCACTATGACAACAGCCACGAGCTGATCTACGAAGAAACAGACCCTGTCAACTGTTGGATCACCGACGCCTTCTACGTCAAATCAGAGAGCTTAATCTACGTGAATGTTTACAACAGCTCGTCCTTTTCGAGCCAGATATTCACGCTCAAAAGAACCAACAATGGTCAATGGGACAAAAAGGTGCTCTATTCGGATCAAAACAATTGCCTGGGCATCGCTTACAACAATCTGAGAAAAGAGCTCTACTGGACCTCTGGCAAAGCGATTGTCTCGGGCAGCTCTTTGGAACATAAGTACCAGGTTTTGTTCAATCTTGACCTTGCTAAAAAACTGCTCTATGTCACTTATGACCCAGTGGGCAACAATTTGTACGTGTCGACCCTCACCTATGTGTACGAGTGTCCTCTGGGCTTGAAATCCGATTGTAGAATTATTGTCCGAGATCTTTTGTCAGCCAGGGGTCTTTTCCTCGATTCGCTTAACAGACAATTGTATGTGGTTGACCATAAGAAAAAGCTAATCAAGAGAGTTACTCTGAAGAGTGACAATTCGGAAAATGAGGTCGAGACTATACTCAACTTCGAAGGTGAGCCCGAGTTCGGTGACGTATTTTATGTCACCTTGTTCAAAAATTACATCATTTGGACAGAGTTTTCTGGCAAAGTTAAAATATCCAATTTGGATAACCTGAACACTTACAATGTTTTATTCTCAACAAATGAATATGTCTATTCAGTTAGTCTAATGGACAACAGTACCAAGGTATACAAACCTTATAGACCTTCTTCACATATTCCAATGACCACTTTCTCTTCCTCTACCTATACCACTACCACTACCACATCTACAACTACCACAACCAAAACCACTACCACTTCCACTACCACTACTACTACCACTACAACCTCAACTTCGACAACGACCACAAAGCAAACAACTAAAGCGATAGAGTCTACCTCAATTTTTGAATTAAATGAAGAAGTTGAAGATGAGAGCTATTTGGATGGCGATGATGAAGTAGATGCTCCTGTATTTAGTCAAGCTAGTTCATCGCTGTATTTTACCACAGCAAAAATGCTGAATAAAATAGCCCATAAAGTGCTGAAGCTAAATGCAACAAGATCAGTCATGGTATCGTCAGAAAAGTCGACTGCCATTAAAGTTTCTTCAAAATTAAGTGCAGCTTTATATGTGATTATATGCCTTTTGTGTGTAAGCTTGGTAATAAATATGGCTTTAGTTTATGTGAATAAAATGAAGCTAAAAAAACAAAATAGTTTGGTAATTCAGCACGAAGTAAGAAGTAATTTGACAACTACCAACGATGACCATTCGGCTAGTGAACAAAATGAATGTAGCATTAATCTAATAAATGATTCAACAAACAATTAATGTGATCAGGCCTTGGAGTGAAAATAACTAGAGTGCTTTTTTTCTTAATCATTACTGTTACTGCTTGTTTATAACCCTCGAAGAAGGGGTATAGTCTTCTTGCAGTTGGGATGTTGTCATGTTTTTTTATCTTTTTTTTTTAATAATTTTTTAAATCGAACATTTAGCTAATTTATGTTTTCCGAAATGTAATCGATTATGAGAGCTAAAAGTTTCAAAACTTGTACAAATCGTTTTAAATCAGTATTTTTAAAATTGATCTATTTTTTTGTTAAAACAATTAAAATTAATAAAAATCAAGTGTGATTAAATTTGAATTTTCTTTTTTATTTTTGCCCAAAAAGTTACCGTTCCATATTTTCCATCCTCAGCTTTGATACAGCATCGGCACAGTTATGATTAATTAAACAAAATCAAAATTTTAATGTTAACTCGTTAATTTTTTTCGCTTAATTAATTTTATTATTAAAAAAAATTTATTATAAATAAACATTAATCATTTATGGGGGGGGTTGTAGGTTTGTTATTTAAAATAATAAGTTCGACTTATTTATTTAATACTGATTGAATTTAAAATCAAATTAAAAACAATCTCTTTCAAAGGCCATAAATTAGCACCAGCACACTTATTCTGTTCATTTGTTCTTTTAATTGAGATCGGTTATAATTAATGCTTACTCTTTATCAGCTTTGGGAAGCTTAGTACAAAAAAAATTTCAAAAATAATATTTTATTTTTTCGTCAGAAGAATTAAAAATAATGAAAAACTAAATTTAAATTTTACCACTTAGAACCTCGATCAATAAAGAGATTACTTTAAGAGAATCAAATAATTTATTTTTAAATAAAAAAAATAATAAAAATAAAAGTTTATTAAATGTGAAAAGCACTGCAAGTGACTCACACTATGAGAACGGAATAATTTTTACTGTAAAATACTTTATTTTTTTATATTTAGATTAAAGTAAAATTAGAAAAGAAAACGGAATTTTTTTAGTACTTTCACATCTTACCTTCATTACTAATTTATGCTTCTTATTTTTTACTGTAATTTTGACATATTCCAGGATATTAGTTTTTTATTTGTTTTTAAGTGTTAAGTCTCAAATATTTTATTTTTTAGCTTTTTTAGTTTCCATATATTTTCAAATAGTTCTTTAACACCTCTTTCCTGCGCCGCCTTTAAAAATTGTTGTTTTACTCCGTTTTGATTTAAATTATATTTTGATATTAAGTTATTAAAAAAAAGAAAAAATGTTATTTAATTTTAGTTATTTATTGTTTATATCAGAAGTGGTCTTTAAATCTTATTTTTTGCTAAATTGAAATTATGATCAAATGTTCATGATCAAGCTCAAAACTTATCATAAAAAAAATATTTATAATAATTTTTTACAGAGACTAATTTAATGTATAACAAACCATTTTACACATGTATTGTGCATAACTCTGAATCATAAGCGTAGCATAAACTTAAAAAATTTGTTTCATTCATACTTTATAATCAAAAGTCGATCAATTAAAATTAATTTCTAATATTTTTTATCTTTTTAAGATATTTTTGAAAGATTAATCAAATTTAACAAAGCTTGTTACTTTACGTTATGCTTATAACAAAATTAAAAGGTATTGACTTATGCCAAATTTTTGATGGGACTTATCATTATTTTTCACGATTATTTTGTATCTAGATTTTGTCTAGATACTGAATTTAAATATGTAAATTGAAGACTTTTTTTGAGTGCTTTTATGTTTTTTGGTTTTATAATTTATTAAATACAGATATGTTTTTATCTGCTAAATTAATACTTTTATTTAGCTATTCTATCCAATTAACAATTCAAGTCTGAAAATCTCAACAGTTGTCTCTAGGGAAATATGAACGTATTTAAAATAAAGATTTTGAAAAGCTGATTTATGAATGCATTTTATCAATTAAAAAATATTCTTGTTGATTGTTGTTTGATTTTTATTGATATAATTGCAGGAAGTAAAATAATATTTAATTTTATCATTTAGATATTAAGAATTGTCCTTTCTAAGTTCACTCATGAAAATTCTGCACTATTTGAATTTCGGTGACATCACATATCTCCATATATAGTTAAAGAATAAATTTTTTTTTATTTTAATTTATTTGTCAACTTTTTTAATTTTTTAGAAAAAATGGTTGTATCTTATTAAACAAACAAACTATACCTCATAATCCAAAAGGTCTTAATAGAATTTTTTGCACAAAATTTGATTTAATAAAAATAATTATAATATTGCTTAAAATTTAAATGTCCAAATTTTAATAAAAGGAAAAATTTTAATTTGAATTCATGAGATTTTTTTGCACACAATGATGAAATTCGAAACAAAAATCAAGAACAAAATATTAAAATTGCCCGACATTTGTTCTATAAATTCAAATAAGTTTCTGCAAATTATTTCATATGATATATCATTTGCATCGTCTATTTTTCCATGTTAATTAGTTCATTAAAGTTTTATGAACTTTTGTAAATTTTTTTAAATAAAATTCCTTTAAATGATCATTCTTCATATTTCTAATTTAAAATTAACAATGCTTTTTTATAGTAAATGTCAGCAATAAAATTATGGACTATTTAAAAAAATTGGAAAATACACTTTGAACAATAAGCATAATCTAACAATATTTTTGAGTAGTTGAAATTTTTATTTATCTGTGAACTCTTACAAACTGAAGATCCTTCAGATTTAAAAAATAGGTAAAATTAAATAGTAAATTAAAAAAAACGCATATAAAAAATAATTCGTGAACATAGAGTAACATGACATGGCATGTGCTAATGGTTGAATATATTGTTTGGTTTTGGAAAAAAAAAGGTCTGCTAAGACTTTTCTAATTACAAAGGAATATCGAAATAATTACCATAATAAAGGTTTAAAGCTTTTTCTGCAAATGAAACAAAGGGAAACACCTTTTTATCGTTTTTGTCCAAATTAACAAAAATTGTACCAAGAAAGATTGTCATACTTATCTGTCACTAATTACATGGGTTTTGTATTAAGGAAAATTTCTCAGGAATCTTATTTTCAATTCTCTAAAGATTCTACTTTATTTTGGACTCAAATTTAAAAAGTCAAATTATTTTGAATAATATCCAAAAGAGAACTTAGGGAAAAAGATTAGAGAATTAATTTTTTAGTTTTTTCAGGTCCTGGTTCTCCTTCCCTCATCAAATACTATATGGCCAAATTAATTTCTTTCTTTCTTTTTTTCTACTTATTTTCTCGTTCTGGAACATAAGTGAATTAATTTGGATTACCACTCAAGGCGATCATATGGCTTCATCCTTGCTTCTTCCTCTATCATACCCATTTCGGTAAGCTATTCCGTGATTGTTCACCTCCATGTTATTTCTGGTCTTATAAACCTTCGTCGCCCTTAAGGCGTCTTGGCTTCTATTTGGTATACGTGTTCCTTTCATTGACTTATTCTGTAATCTTGATTCATTGACTTATTCATTCGGAATTTGTTCTTCTATATAATTCAGCGTTTGACAATGTCTCAGATATTTTGAAAATCCTCTTTAGGGTTCCGGTTTGAAAGGTGTTCAGACTTTTTCTATCAGTCTCTGAAATCCTCCATTCACTTCCGTATATCACAAGGTTTCTCTTAAAATGCTATCAAAGTCTTTGTTGAAGTCAATGAAGTCTACGAACAATGGACTGCTCATTTCCAGACTTTGTTCAATGATGTTTCTCAGAGCTAATATTATCTGGTCAATGCATTCTGTTCCTCTTCTAACACTTTTTGTTCTTCTCAAAGTACAACATCCGGTGTCATTCTGGTTCTACCAAGAGTAATACAGCAACTTTCATGCTTACAAATTAATTAATAAAAAATATTGATCTTTAATCATTAATTTAAACTTATATTTTCAAATTTCCATTTTTACAATACATTAAAATAGTTTTTTTCAATATAAGTTTTGTTGAAATCTTTTATTTTTGAATTTTAAGATACTTGTGTGTATCTTTAAATTGTAAAATTTAATTATAAAAATATTGAACAGTTTTTAAAATTTAAAAATTTTTGTTAAATTTTTATTTA
>QEOQ01000640.1:1245739-1340668 GCA_010279815.1 Brachionus plicatilis | reverse complement strand
TGGTATACGTGTTCCTTTCATTGACTTCTGTAATCTTGATTCATTAACTTATTCATTCGGAATTTGTTCTTCTATATATTTCAGCGTTTGACAATGTCTCAGATATTTTGAAAATCCTCTTTAGGGTTCCAGTATGAAAGGCGTTCAGACTTTTTCTTTCAGTCTCTGAAATACTCCATTCACTTCCGTATATCACAAGGTTTCTCTTAATGCTATCAAAGTCTTTGCTGAAGTCAATGAAGTCTACGAACATCAATTCCTGATGCTGACTGCTCATTTCCAGACTTTGTTCAATAATGTTTCTCAGAGCTAATATTATCTGGTCAATGCATGCTGTTCTTCTTCTAAACCCTTTTTGTTCTTCTCTAAGTACACCATCCGGTTTCATTCTGGTTCTACAAAGAGTAATACAGCAACTTTCAGGCTTACAAATTAATTAATTTAAAATAATGATCTTTAAAAATTAAAAAAATAATCATTAATTTCATGGTCCTTACTGATATTAATTATATCGGACTTGGCAGTAAATATTAAAGACAATATTATTCCAATCGCTTCTTCATTATCTGTGATGAAATTAAATTAAACCTGTTTTTTCTAAACTTTTTTTTTCGGATCGCTGAGGATTTTGTCAATTGCCTTACTAAAATCAAAGCGATTTAAGTTCCAAAATTTTCATCAGGCTTATTCAGAGAACGGTGTAACTCTCAGATATAAAATTGAAAATGGAAAGAGATGGTTCTGGGGAATACGTAATGGAAACGTTGTCTGGGTCCTCCACAAAGATGACCGAGACAACTAGCAAACATTCAGCACAAGAAAAGTCGAGCAGTCAAATATACAACCTTTTTACAAAACAATAACAAATAATATGCCCTCAGCTTCCTCAATCGTTTCAAATTCACTTTTCGCCTAACCGAACTCGTCAAACGAGCCCTCAGCTTCCTCTTTCGTTTCAAATTTATTCTCTAGTTTATCTACACCTAATTTAAACATAAATTGTTTATACGCAAATGCATGCTCACTCAACAACGATAAACTAGCTGAGCTTACTCTCAGAACTTCTACAGAAAAGCCAGCTATTATTTTTATCACAGAAACTTGGTTTAGCGATAACTCCATATCTCTTCTTCCGAATTATCATGTTCACCGAACTGATAGATCGTCCCATGGTGGAGGAGTTGCTATATACGTACGAGACGACATTAATTCTTCTAACATTACCATTCCTAGTCTACAACAAAGCCTGAAATGTGTCTACTCCGAACAAAGCTGGTGCATGATAAAAATAGGTCTCGATACGGTAATTTTGGGCTGCATTTACCGGCCTCCCCCGAGCAACAACTACTCTCAGAATTCTCTAATAGATAATGAAATTAAACGGACCATAAAAGCAGTGAAATCAGCCAATGATACCCAGAAGTGCAGCTCTATTCTTATCACAGGTGACTTCAATTATCCATCGATCAAATGGCACAAAGACGGCTCCGTCACAGTTTTTGGCAGCGATGATAGCCCAGCTAACGCCTTTGTTGACATGTTAAATGATGAATCACTAAGCCAAATCGTCACCTCTCCAACATTTCGCAAAGCAAATGGCAATACAACGAATACGCTCGACCTAATAATAACTGACTCGAGAAATAGACTAAGCTGTTTGTCAGAAAGCTCTCCTCTTGGCTCGAGCGAACAGGCTCATATTAGCCTTTCTTTCAAAAAAGAAATTGCTAACGAAATAAAAGAACAGTTTTTTAGCAACAAATATGCGTATAAACGTGGCGATTTCGGTCAAATGCAGCTCGAACTAGATAGAAAAAACTGGGGAGAATTATTTGAAAACAAAAACATTGAACAATGCTATGACGAGTTCTTAAATACGTACAATTCTCTTTGTGACAAATTTATACCCAAATTCAAACAAAAAATTAATAAACGTAAGCCTTCGTGGATAAGTCCAGAGCTCGCAAAACTTTTAAGAAAAAAAAAGTCGCTCTGGCATCAACTTCGGGCTTCCGGAGGCAAAAACCGAAGCCTCGAGCAAAGCTACACCTCAGTAAAAAGGGAAATTGAGAAGAAATCAAGGGACTCTATCAAATTATTCGAAAAAAGCCTAGCTGATGATAAATTAAACCCGAAAAGACTATAAGCATACGTTAACGAGAAGCAGAAAGTAAGAATGCGTATAACGTTGATCACAAACGATTCCGGTGTTTCCACGACCAATAGAAATGAAATCGCTGATACGCTCAATAAACACTTCAGCTCCGTATTCGTCAACGAAGAGAGCTCAAGTGAAATGCCAATTTTTAATACAAGGACCAATGAAAAAATAAGCGACACATCTTTTGCTCCATCAAACATATTAAAAATATTAAAAAAGTTAGACATATACAAATCAATAGGCACTGACGGCGTCCATCCTCACGTACTCAAAAGCTGCGTCAACGCTTGGGCTCTCCCGTTAAGCATGATCTATAAGCTCTCTCTTGACTCTGGTGCAGTTCCCAAAGCTTGGCGTGAAGCAAACGTAACTTCGTTATTCAAAAAAGGAAACAACACTGACCCATCCAACTACAGACCAATCTCTTTAACTTCGGTTGTATGTAAAAAAATGGAAAAAATTCTAAAAACGACAATAATGACTCATTTAACGAAATTTAAGCTACTAGCAAATGAACAACACGGCTTCATCAAAAACAAAGCATGCATTACGAATCTACTCGAAACTTTTGATTTTACCACGAAAGCTTTGTCTAATAAAAAATCAGTCGACATTCTCTTCCTCGACTTTGCAAAAGCCTTCGACAAAGAACCGCACAAACGTCTACTTCATAAACTGGCCAATTACGGAATAAGCGGGCCTCTATTAAGCTGGATCGAATCCTATTTGACAAACCGAAGCCAAAGAGTTGTTTTAGGAGAGCACCAATCGAGCTGGAGCGCTGTCAGGAGCGGGGTACCTCAAGGATCTGTTATTGGGCCGATTCTTTTCATATTATATATTAACGATCTCCCAGGCTTATTAGAAAACAAATGTAAAATGTACGCAGACGACACAAAAATAATCAGCGAAATTGACCACATGTTTGCACCGACAGACAACTTAAGGCTGCAACGAGACATCGACAAAATAACATAGTGGACGAACACTTGGTTAATGCGCCTAAATATTGAAAAATGTAAAATAATGCACACTGGTAAACGTAACCCTCAATTCAAATACTCAATGCAAAAATACGAATCACAAACAGAACGTATCCAAATAACTAAAACGGAATGCGAACGAGACCTCGGTGTACTAATCTCTAACGATATGAAACATAGCTGCCAAGCCAACAAAGCTGCTTCGAAAGCTAATAGCATTTTATCAATGTTAAAAAATACATTTGTATATAAAGACGCAGCTCTGTGGAAAAAATTGTACACTGGGTTTGTTAGACCCCATCTTGAATTTGCTGTAGCTGCTTGGAATCCATACTTAACAAAAGATATAAATTCATTGGAAAAAGTTCAGCAAAGGGCAACAAAAATCCCTCATAAGCTTAAACAATTCGATTATCCTACGAGATGCACTAATCTAGGCCTTACTACACTATCAACCAGAAGACTCAGGGGTGACCTGATTCAAAAGTTTAAACTCGAAAACGGTCTAGAAACTATCGACTGGCACATACCACCGATCTGTTCAATGCCACGTGGTGGACACAGAGGTCACTTCAGAAGAGAAATCATCCGTTTTTGTAACCCGCGACACAACTTTTTCAATAACAGAATCGTAAACGAATGGAACAAGATACCAGACGATATAATAAAATCTAAAACAGTCAACGAATTTAAAAACAAGCTGGACACGTACTGGAAAAACTGCTATAGGACGTCATCTACTGATGACGTGCTCCGCATGGTTAAGGCCATGTCGCGGTTTAAATACTACTACTACTACTACTAATATTGACAATTCAAGATGAGCTAATTTGAAGATCAATTCCTCAATTAACTTTACTAAAATTGACTTTCATAGGCTTCGTAAATCTCAGAAAATTAATACCAAAATCAGAAACCATTTATTAAATTATATAAATAAATTTTTTGAATTTCTTTTTTAAATAAAAAAAAACTATAAATTGGAGTTAAACTGAATGTCAGAATAATTTTAATAATTATTATTTAGTGATTCAAATTTAAAAAAATGTATTTTTTATATATATTAATTATATTGGGGTAAAATTTAACAAAGTAAATTTAATGAGAAAAAATTTCAAGTGGTAAATATTATTATTATTTTATTCCACTGCGACCAATATGTTGATTTAAAAAAAGAATATTTTCCAAAATTAATTAACATATGAAATATTTTCCACTAAACCCTGAGGAAAATTGAGAGACAAAATATTTGCATTTTTTTATAGAATCTACAAATTATCAAAATAACCTAATTTGTGAATTTTCAATTCAGCATGAACCTTCGCTTTTAAACAATTTTCTAATACATTTTCAAATACATTTATAATTCCTAACTTTAATAATCAAGTAAGCAATATTAATATTAGTTACATCTACTATTGAAATCTCATATACAAAGTCTCATTCAAAGAAGATTTTCTTTTTACTAAAATTTCAATCTACCAACTATTTGAATAACTCTTAATTATTCTGAAATAACGACATGTGAATTTTTCAGCGATTACGTTTTATGTGCTAATCTTTATAATGATAATGATGATGATGAAACTTTGCTTAATATTGCTTACATGATTATTATAGTTAAGAATTATAGATGTATTTGAAAATGTATTAGAAAATGGTTCAAAGCAAAGACTTCTATAGTCCCCAAGAGGCACATTGCATTTGCTAAGAGCCTAGTGCCTTTACTGCGGTTTATTTTTAACTAACTGAATATTAATGCTTAATCGATTTATAAATGGAAATCAATAAAAGAATACGGGGCAATTAGAAAAAAAAAACTCAGCAGTTTCATCCATATTTTTTTGGCATTTTCTGATAGAATAATATGCGCTGATTAATATTATATGTGAAATTTTACTAATTATTTAATTTTTTCATATTGTAAGGTCACTCAAAGTTTGAACCTATTATAGATGGTGGAATTTTTGTTTTAGGATAGAAAAGTTTAAAATTCTCTCAGGATTTCGAAAATGATATCAGTTTTTTATATCACTTTTTCTTTTTATCAAAAAATTTCCAAAAAAATAATTTTTCTCTTCCAGAGCGTCAGGAGCGATAAGACGTTAAGACAAAAATTTTCTGAGACACATCATTTTATCTTATTCTAGGCCACTAATAACATATTAAAATATCTAAGATTGGAAAACTTGGCTTCCTTCACTTTTTAAGAAACAAAAACTGTTAAAAAATCAAACACTTTTTTAAATTTGAAAATTAAATGAAATATGCCTAACTAGATGGAAATATTAATTTTTTAGGACAAAATATTAATCTGCGTAAATGAAAACCCTAAATAATTCTTGTAATGATTGCTGTTTTTATTTTTATTTGACTTTTTACCATTTTTCTAGCAAAGAATGGTCAAAATAACTAAATTTTGTTGTTTGATTCTAAATTAATTTTTCTTAACTAGAATTTAAGATGTTAATCAAGCTTTATATTTTTTTTGTAAGCTCAACAAATTCTCTACAAAAATTAATTTAATTCTGAAATATTTTTTTATAAAAATCGTATTTTGAACTTAATTTTTGTTTGATTTCTTAAGCCACTTAATAAAAATATATAAATAAAACTCTATCTGTTTTGAATTTTGAAAAAATAAAGTTATTTAAAATATGACCAATTATAAGTGGGCTGTTTGTCCTACTCGATTTAATAATCGATCAAGGGCTTCTCAGATTGCTTATAGGTATAAAGTTCGCATTTTGTCTATATGATTAAGGTTTTATCCTATTATTATATCAGAAAATCTAAAGGAGCAATAAGTTTTTAGACATCAAATTTGAGTTCAGCTCAAAATTTTCTGCTAGATGGAGCAATTTTTAAATTAAAAAACATGCATAAAAAAACTTACACCAACTGTGCCTTTTTCTATTCAAAACTTTAATTGATTGTGCTAAAACTAAAAGATAAAAAAAAGTTTAATGTCTTAACTGAAGATTACATATTTTTGTATGCTCTACACGAATAATAAATAAAAAAAAAAGGTGTACTACTAACATGTCAAAGTGTTTCAAGGTGTTCTAGCCAATTTTCAAATAATGTAAAACTATTATGACATAATGAGTTTCAAAGTTATTTTTTTATTCATTTTTAAGCAAGAAAGTGTTTCAAGAGTCTAAATCTGGAATTATTTATAAAAATAAAAACAAAAATTTGGAATTACACCCCATGTGCTTTTTTATTGAAAAATAAAGGTGTGCATTTCACACATAACCACAAAAGATCGGTGTTTAGATTTTAAATATCAACTGTTTATTTTGGCAGATCAGAGGCCAACCTTTAAATTTTTTTTTTTGAAAAAATAAGCAACAATTTATTAAATTAAGCAATTAACTTAGCCTATTATTCTAAAGCCTTTCAAAAATTCAAAAACTAATAGCCTAAATCCAACTAAGGCTTCAACGAAAACAAAAAAAATAAACAATTCAAACACAACTAACTTTTATTTTAAAACAAAATAGAAATTTAAAATAAAAAATTCTTTAAATACTTTTTTATACATTTGATAACAAAAATAAAAATTTGGAATGAACTAAAAAAATAAACACGATCAAATGGAAGAGGCTATTTTTTAAGTGAGGTCATCTCATCAATAACATTAGAAAACGAACCAAAGTCAACATTCCATTCCAACAAATTGCACCATTTCTTGACCGTAAGCTCAGTCACCTCATTGCTGGCCGACTTGGCGCCATCTCCACTGATCACCTGCAGCAAATTTCTCTCCTTCAAATCTTTCAAATCCTCAGACACATTTATTCCCATCTGGGACAAATAACCAGTCGAGTACTGCAACTTGGAGGCCAAATTTTTCTCATCCAAAATCAGCTTGTTGGTATCCAAATGACCATTGCTCAACGATTGATCAAAATAGTCAATCAGTACCGAAGTCCGGGTGTCAATTGTGTTAACACTCAAAATCGAGTTTTTCGATGGGTACTTGGACTTGTTGCCGATGCTGGAAATCCTCCTCGCGGCCACATTGACCAAAAACAGCAAAAAACCAATCATAAAAGACACCACACTGACCAGCATTATCAGATAGACCTTGAGGTTTAGACTAAATTTGTTTATCTTGACCAAATTGGTCAAAGTGGAATTTTGTTCAACATTTCTCTCGCACTCTTTTAGATAGAAAACCAGGCCTTTGTCTTCCACCAAACTAATATTTGTTTCCTTGAGCTTGATATTGATGAGCCAGTCTGTAGAAAAACACGTAACTTTTAGCATGAGGTCACCAATGCTGTGCCAAATGACGTCATGTCCTGGAATAAACGAGTCTTGGTCTAGACTAAGAACGGGCTCGTCCAAGCACTTGACGCCAATTTTGGAGTCGCATGTGTTGTTGGAAAAAATTCTGGAGTCTATTTCGAAGCATTTGTCTGAGTCCTTGGAAGCTTTGCTGCGCGACCTGGTGCCATCGATCAGATTAAAGCACTCTGTTTTGGCCGCCAGTGCCGGATTTAGGATTATTGTGATTGCTGAGCCTTGGTTGATGGACAAAGCCGAGAAGGTGACTGGCTCTTCTAGTGGTTGATTGACATAGATGTCACCGTTTTCCAGATCGATGCGCACTTTTCTAGCAAATTGCTGCGCATCTTCTGGCTCTATGGGCACAATGTAGTATGGTGGTCTCATTACCAAGACTTGGTCGTCGCTGTTCAAGCTTCCTACTCGACCAGTGGCGCCCTCGCTCATGTTCAGCTGTTTCACTGGACTTGATTGTTCATGGCTCAGAATTAGCTTGCATAGAAAAATTAGCAAAATCATTTTGGTTTATTATCGATCAGCAAAATCGAACGGATATTTGTAGTAGAAGAGAATATTTATTAATATAAAAAAAAAATATATATATATATAAATGAAAAATATATATGATCTTTTTTTTGAATATAAAGACGAATTAAATGACTGATTTTAGTAACTATGTAAGAACCGATAAAATCTAGGTTATGTTTGAGAACTGGTGCTCTGAGAAATACCTTAGAAAAATAATCTCTCTTTTTAGTTCTCTCTCTCTCTCTCAGCCAGCTGAGAATATGTCGATAATTGTGTGTATCCAGTTCGATTAATTTAATCTCTAAGTTTAAGAAAACCCTTAAAATCTTCAATAAACTATGTTAGAATACCCAAGCAAAAATGCACTTGTTTTAATTGCTTTTTAATTTGTGTTGTTGCTACACTTGATCATTAACTGTCCGAGAATACTCTATGGCCTTAAGACACACTTCCTGTTCTAAAATCCACGCTCAATTAAGCTCTTGACAGCGTCGTTTTGTTCTCAGACATTTCCTTTTGGAAAAATTCTTTTCTTCATGATTGACTCCTTGTTCCGATATTGCTTATATCTGATATATTTTTTCATCTAAAATTAAAAAAATTCTAATTCTAAAATTATTTTTTCAAATTCGAGATATTTTTTAGATTTATTTAATTTTTTTAAATTTTTTTAAATTCGAGAAATTTGAAAAAAAAACACAAAAATTTTACAATTTTTTTAATTTTTTAAAAAATTTTTGATTTAAAGAAAATAAATATTTAGTTGCTTATTTTTTAATTATGATTATAGAATTTCAATTAATTAAAAAACTGAATAAAAATTAATCAGTAATTTAAAAATTTATATTTTAGGATGATTATGTATGATATCTTTTGATCAAAAAATTCAAAAATTTTAATTCTTAATAAATTATTTATTTAAATTTGAGTCTCATAGACTAATTAAAAACTTGAACAAAAAAATACAAAAATTTTAAAATTTTTTCAATTTTTAAGAAAAAAAATAAATATTTATCAATTAATTAAAAAAATGAATAAAAATTAACCAATAATTTAAAATTTTTATTATAGAATGATTATGATTTGCTATTCCCAGACTTAATTTAATTATTTCCTGGTCACATTAATTTCTATCTGATACTTTATGCTTTATGATCACAAAAAAAAAATTAAACCAATTTGGTAAAAAACAAAAAAGAATAGTAAAAAAATTGATTTTTTTAAGCTTATTTTTAATTTAAATTGCTCTTTGTTCTAAAACTTTTTCTTTTCAGTTTATCAATTTATCTGTACAGAGCAAAAGCTCTATCAGATAATTAATTGTTAAAAATAGAAAAAAAAATTTAAAAGAATTATGTGAAACAGTGTCTTAAAAGAGATTGATTATATCCTTTCAACATTCTATGCTGAAAAATATATATCTGATGATACATAAATATAGAATAAGGTAAAAGAGATTCATTTATTCAGTCAAATTATTTTTTCTTTAATAAATTATATAAATAAATAAATAATTTTAAATTATTATTTTTTTAATAATATTCTTCTCTATTGCTTGTATGGTGCAATATTTTTGAAATTGAACATATTTTGAGAAATATTTTAAAATTTTGTTAAAAAAATATTTTGAAACAAAATTTAGCCTACAAAAAAGTTAACTTTAACAGTAGGGGTAGTAAATATAGCTGTGACATAGAGGTACCTCTGTGGATGTAGGTTATAAGGCTACATAATATCAGCTCCTATCTGATCTGCCAATGATTTCACTCGGTATACCGATCAACTCGCTCTTTTCACTCCAGCATCTACTTGCACTGAAAATTTACCATCTTTTATTATGATTTCTCCTTAGTCATTTTCTTTCTCATTTTCTTTCAGAACCATTTCACTTTCATTTTCCTTTTTTGGATTTACCTTTCCAAAGAACATCACTTTACACTTTAACCCATTAAGTCTCATTGACCAAATTCTACACCATTCGACTGTATAATTCATATCCTCTTGTAATTTATTTTCAACCTTACATTTGTTAACCACCATTACCTTATTATCGTCCGCATACATCTTACACACATTATTCAGACATGCCGGTAAGTCGTTTAATACACCACAAACAAAAAAGGTCCTAGCACAGAACCTTTAAGTACCGAACTAGTAATTACTTCCCAGGCCGATTCTACATCTCCCAAAACAGAACATTCTTTCCTTCCTCTTAGAAATGTCTCCACCCAACCCAGCATCTTTCCCTGTACTCCATATGCTTTCAACTTATGAATTAATTTGTTGTGAGAAACCTTATCGAAAGCTTTGAAAAAATTAGTTTATAGCACATCATTTGGATTTTCCTCCATTAAAACTTTTGTTACTAGATTCTGACATTCCAATGAATTAGTTACACAAACACTCTTCCTTATGAACCCATGTTGTTGCCTGGAAAGCAAATTATTCTCTTAAAAAAATCTCATCATCTCATCTATAATTATTCCTTCCATTATTGTACAATGTTAGCCAAACCGCATTCATTAGGCACTATACTCTCATTATATGATTTTTTTTAAATAATTTGAAGTACCCTTGCCATTCATCAGAATAATTCTTTAGAATCAACGATGACACCTTTTCCATTCCCATGGCTTTTGTCTCATCCAATTTATCTAATCTTTTTTCGATCTCACTCCTACCAAACATTTTTTCAACATCTCTATTTAATATCGCATTTGTTCTTGTCCTAAAATCCGGCATCTCCTTTTCCTCATCGACTGTTAACACAGATTTGAACTGATTGTTCAATATATTAGCTTTTTTCCTCCTATCTGTAACATTTTCCCCATTATCTGCTCTAAACGACTTGATAGATTCCCTTGTCTACTGTCTATTACTATTTATGTACCCGTACAATAATTTTTGATTATCCTTAGTCTTCCTTATAATCACCATAATCATCATAGAATTTAATGGCTTCCTTGATCCCCTTCTTTAGCTATATTCATCAAGACTCCCTAGCTTAATACTTGTTGTAAGTTTGAAATGGATGAATGATCAGTTTTAAAATGCTATTATATTTTTCATATGAATTTATTAAGTAGGTAAATTTCTATTTTAAAAAATGTAAATTTAGAAAAAAATTGGATTTTTTTAAAATCTAATTTAGAAATTCAAATAGAGAAAACATTTATTTTTATGGTTGGAATTGAGTAGTAGAGCAATAATAGCTAATAGACAAGTAATTGAAGATTTTCTATAAAATACAAAAATTACTTAAACACTGGTTCTGTCTCTGATCGAAGCCGTTCTGGTAGACCTCGGAAGCTAACTTTAAGTGATGAAAATTACATTTTTAGAGAGATTAGAAAATATCCTACATCTAGTTATCAAAAACTTACCACTGATTTTAATTCTAAGACCCTAGCGGTTAGGATAAGAAAGTATACTTAATTATCTAATCTGCTAATTTTTCTTTATGCTAAGAAGCAGTTTTCTTTCCGCTTTATGAGACTCTAAGCCTTTTTTTTTTTTGGAGAAATCTCATAATAGTATACTTGCTTATCCTAACCGCTTGGGTCAAAATCAGTGGCAAGTTTTTGATAATATCCTACTAAATGTAGTAGTCTAATCTCTCTAAAAATGTAATTTTCATCCCTTGAAGTTAGCTTCCGAGGTCTACCAGAACGGCTTCGATCAGAGACAGAACCAGTCTCTTCATATCGTTTCTTAGTTGAAGAGACACTTTTTGGAGATACACCTAACAACTTGGCTATTTCGTTTTGCTTTTTATCTCCGCTTTTTAGCAGGCCCACTATCTGCCATTGTTGTGGGCTAGACACATTTTTTTACCTATTTTTTGTCAAATTAAAGATTTTTTGGTAATGTTATTTAGAGACCAAGTGAGGAGTTGGAGAGTTTTTAAATTAAACAGTTAAAGAGCAAAATTTACTCAAAATTAGAAGTTATTTAAGAATTAACCGACGAAAGTTGATTATTTTTAAATTTTAAATAAATAAATAAAATAAGAATTAATCATAAAGGTATGAAAAAAGGTAACAATGGTTGCTAAAACTTTTGGATTACCTGAATTTCAAAACTTTTGCACCGACTTTTATTTTTTATTTTTTAGAGGAAGTTTTTTCATTATAAATATTTAAAAGTTGATTATATTTTTATGCCGAGTGTCATATATCAAATTGTAGAGAAAAAAAAATTCTACAAATTAGTGCTTTTATTTTTTTTCTTTTGCGCTCAATTTTTAGTAAAATACAACAAATAAACTATTTAAGATAAATAAAATAATCAATTTCTAAACTTTTGCAACATACTGTATAATATTAAATAATTTTAGTTTTCAATTTTCGATCACATTTTTTTCGTATCTAAACTTTTTTAGCAAAGTAAAATTTTTGATTAAATTTCAAGCGCTCAATCTTGCTGAAAAATTTTTAAATGTGCAATTAAATTTCATTGCATTTTTAGAAATTCGCAACGATTCCAACAGCCAAAACGCGAGAGCTAGTCTCTATCTTGTTTAATCATTTAACTAGTTTATAATTTATAATTTATATTTTTGTAGCAATTTACGATATGTCTGTCAATTCTTACTTTATATTTTAATAACAATTATTGTACAATTAGATTTAGTTCTCAAATCAATAATTTTTAATCAATAAAACGTTTGAAACTCAATTACAATCCTTTTTCAAAAGTTTAAAAATAAAGCTTTGAAATATTAAAAAAATTAAAAATCTGCGATGAAATTTAATTGCACATCTAAAAATTTTTGAGCAAGATTGAGCGCTTCAAATTTGATCAAAAATTTTACTTTTCTATTTTTTTACTAAACTAAATCATATTTTGTTTTTTATTTATTTAAATTTTAAATCAGTATGATTTTTTGATCAAATTCAAATTGATTGAATTTACGGTAAATATTTTTTCTTAATAATATTTAAGTAAAAAGCTTAAAATTTTGGAGTCAACTAAAAACTTAGTGATTTTTTAAAAAATTATTATTAAAAAAATTTAAGACTATTTTTTAAAATTAATAAAAAAATTATTAACAAAAAATTTAACCTAATTGAGTCAATTAAATTATATAAAAAAAAAATTTAATAACAACCACTTTCATCGGGATGTTCATTTATATTAAACGCATTCAAAACTTTACTATAAATCTTAAATCTTGATTTAGCTCTTCGACTGTTCGATCCACTGCACTCCAACGCGCCATTGATAGCTTTAGTAGTTACGCCAAATTTGCCTTGTTCAACACCCGAATAATATCCGACATTAGTTTTCCAAAACCAGAATGCGGTCGCCCAAGAAACATCATCATTTTCAGCAATTAAATCGGGATTTTTTACCAATCTATCATCCTTAAACAAATCATAACTCGCTGCCCGATAATTTCCAGAATAAGTCAATTGAATATATCCTCGTCCAAAGTATTGCTTTCCGGGCTCGTCACTTGATGATTTGTACGAATAGGGACATCCACTAGGACCTGAGCATGCATATTCAATTTTTGCCTGCAAACCATCTGATTCCCACAGTATCTGTGCTAAAAACATGGCCAACTCTTTCTTAGAAGTAATACCGCCGGCTGATTCTGCTTGTGAGACTAAATTGTGAAATTTTTCTTCATTTGGTTCCGGGTATCCAGCCAACTTGACAGCATTAATAAACTCTTCTGGTGTAATCAAAGGTTCCAAATCATTTACACTTTGTGAAAGCATTCGATCTGAAGTTTTAATTAAAGGAGAATCGCAAGTCCAGGTTCTTCGACAATGGTCGCTACATCGAGCAATTGAATGCGTTATTTGGAAGCATTGGGTTCCATTCAAACATTCTTCACTGCAACTGCCATTTTCTAAATTTTAAAAATAAAATTTTTTTTAATTAAATTTCAAAGTTTTACTTGATTTAATATTAATTTTAAGTTCAATATTTACATTTTGACTGTAGACAAAAGCAAATAGAATTATGTAAATAATTTTCATCTTTAGTGTTTCGATTACAACCAACTGATCTAATTTTCATTCTAGAGTTTATTTCAAATTGTTTCTCGATGAAAAAAAAACTACACACTGTTTAATTCAGCTTATTCATATACTAATCTAATTTAAATAAATAAATTTAAAGAATTTTTTTGAATTGTTTATTTTTTGGCAAAAAAATTGTCTAAATATTTTTACCAATGGATTTTTTCTCATTTATCTTTTATTGTCTTTAGTTGCTTATAAACAATTGACACGCGTGCGGTTTTTAAAAGTAAAAAGGTAAAAACAGCAAATACTTTTCAGAATTGTCTGAGGACTTGGCCTTCAAATTTTTAATAAAAGAAAAAACAGCCCATTCATAATTATTTCACTCGCTATCACTGATCAAAAAATCGATCGTGTCGAAATTGGTATGCTAATTTGTATGTTTATCTTTACAATTAAAACAAATAAATAAATTATTTCTGTAACTAAGATTCAAAATTATTTAAAGAAATTTTTGAAAATTTTTTACAAACTTCAAATAGCTTCTTTTAAAGATATTTACAATTTAGTTTTTTCATGTTTTGTTTTATTATTCTATTTAATTTAAAGAAATTTTATAAAACTTTTCATTTTATTTTTTTCCGAAAAAGAATTATAAAAAAGTATGATGATTTCTATTAAAGAATAAGAGATTAGAAGAATTTCCATTTCCCTCAAAAGAGTTAGAAAATTAAAATTTGATAAGAAGTGTTTAATGAAAGTGACAAAATTGTTTCGTGATTAACAATACTAAAAATTTTAGAAATCGTCTCAAAATTTTTAGTATGTAAATATTTTTAGAGGACGGCTAAGAACACAAGAATTATTGGAAATCTCAATAATTTTCAATAATTCGATGATTTAGAATTCAATGAGATCAGATCTTATTTAATATCAAATATTATTTAAAAATTTAATTACAAATTTTTTAGATAAAAATAAAATTTAATTGTACTTTTAGTATGTTTTTTATTTCTTGCTAAATTTTGTCTAATTTTTAGTTCTCAGATCACCTTTAATTTATTTTTTATTATTTTATTTATTTTTCATTAAACTTTTGAAAGAGTATATGGCATTAAAATTAAATTTTTAAATTTATTATTTGAAAATAGAAGTCATGGTTCATTAATTTTTTTTCTTTAAAAAAATATTGAAGTAAGATTATAAGTAACATTATGATCTTGAGCGTGTTTGTTAAGAACTAATTATCACCATTCATTAAAGAAATTGCAATTTTTTTTAACTTTAAAGTTCAAATTCTATTTACCATACTAATTTTTTTTTAATCTCATTAAACTGTCAAAATGTTTTCTTTTGATGTGGAATTGAGTCTTCTCAATTTCATTAATTAGCTGTTGATAATTTTAACCGTTCAATTAATCTTTATTTTACGAAATAAAAAGTCAAATATGGGAGAATTTTATTATTATTATATTTATAAAAATTATTGAAATTAAAAAAATTAACATTTTAAAGGAGATTTAAAAAAAAATATTCTATTGCATTAATTTTGTCTTATTTGTTTTTATTTTAAATCATTTCTTTTTTTTTTGTCTTGCTTTCCTTAAGTTTCAATTTTGTAAACACGTATCGAATTTAACTCTCACAAATTTTATTCATATTTTAATTTCTCTTTTTATTTAACTTTTTTTTTATTTTTTTTTTTATTTAATCTGAAGGAGCTTTAGCTCGGTACAGATATACAAATAGATAAAAAATAAATAAAAAGAATTTTTTAAATTGATATTTTTATTTAATTAAGAAAAAAAAAGTTACAACTTTTTTTTAATTTTTTAAAATTATTTTTTTAAAAATTCCTGCTGGATTACAATGCAAAAAAAATATTCCAAATAATCATTAAATCAATTAAGTTTGATTCCGGTTGACAAAATGAATTATTTTAAATAAAAAAAATGAAATTAAAATTTAATTGCTTTATTTAAAATTTTGTTGTAAAATTTATTTATTGTTTACTGTACCGAGCTTAAGCTCCTTCAGAAAAAAATAAAGATAAAGTTAAAAACAGTTTATTTTACTTTCAGAAATAATTTCGATTATTCTGATTAATAATTAAAAAGTATTAGTATAGAAAATTTATTAAAATAAAAATTATTTCTCATGTTTATTAATCAATCATCCAAATTAGTGTATAAAAAAATTAATCAATCAATCAATCAATCTGATCATTTGTAAATCAATATTTCTTGAATTAGATAGCAAGTGCATAAACTTTCAGTTGTCAGTAGACTGGCAAAAATTAACAGGTTTAATCACACCATTGCTAAGCTCAACGCTTTTAATTCAAGCCAAACTGCAACATCCATCCAGCGTATAAATAAACTCGATGTTTTCTTTCCCATCACAAAAATGGTTCGTGTTTTAGTTCGCATGGGAAGCAATCAGCTAAGACTAAACGTGTCCAATCACCCAGAGATCACGGGCCAGCAATTAATAGAAATAGTTCTTAAAAAACTTGAATTTAAACACCGTAATTTGGCCGAACTGAGCCGTACTTATCTTCTTTACTTCAAAATTGACTCACATGAGAAGAAAATGAACTCAAACGAAAGAGTCTCCAAATTTATCAAGCTTTTCAATCAGTCATCTTGTTTTATAATTCGAAAAAAAGTTTTAGTTGGCGCCAAAAAACAAGATTTAAATCATTTCTACGAGTCTATAGACAATAGTCATGTACCACTGAATATTCAATTATTAAAGGAAAAATATTTACGCGTCATACTCAACAACAAAATTATTTTAAATAATCAATTAAAAAAGCTGCAAGAGCTGGACCTTGAGCTATGTGCCGAAAAAAGTGAGTCTTCAGAGAGTGATTACTACAGCATTTCGGACCAGAGTACTTTTTCTGACATCGGATACTTTGTTTAGTAAAATTCAGCAACATAAAATAAAAATTTATATTTAGTAAATGATACCTTTTTTTTTAGTTTTATTTTTTTTTTATCAAGAATAACAATTTTTATTTTTTAAATTATTTTTATAGCAAAATTTGAATAAAATTTTGATGAAAACGCAAATTTAATTGAATAAATATCTGGATGAAAGACTCATGCATGCTAAAAACAAAAATACTTTGAGAAAAAAATTAATTGGTAGTAGAAAAGGACAAATTTGTGAGCAATAGTTTCATTTAGGTATGAAGGTGTACTTAAATCAAAAAATTATAGGTAAAACGGGATAAACTTTACGTTTCTAATAGTAAAAATAATTATATTTATGACAAAATATTTTTTGTGTTTATCATAAATCAAGCAGTTTGAAAACTAGTCCAAAAAACAAAAAACTCTAAAATTCATCAATAAAAATTTATTAATTTAGATGAATAATTGAGATTTTAAAAATGACATTCCAATTCGAACAAAGGGACTCTAAAATTCAACGAATATTTTTATTTTTTGTTCTGACAAGCTTTATTTTAATTTTATACTTGGTTAATTTTTATTTTAATTCATTCGAACCGGTCTATTTAGTCGAAAAACACAACCAGGAAGTTCCATTCAATCAAAATTCAATTAATGAATCGTTGCCAAACTGCAGTATTTTTTTAACAAACGATAACAGTTACACAGTTTCAATAAATGGATCTCAATATCCAAAGTCAGTATCTTTATTAGAAAATAAGTCAATAAATTTTGAATGTCTACAAAATACTGAAACTATAAAAACAATTTTATTATGGACCCCTTTTTTTGGATCCAAGGATTTTGGAGTTGAACTTGGAAAAGAAAAGGCATTCATAAATGGAAAGTGTCCAGTGACTAAATGTGAATTAACCAATGATAAAGCAATGATAAATAAGGCAGATTTGGTCATTGTTCACATGAGAGATAGAATCAGTAGTATTCCTTTGGATAGAAATCAAAATCAGCGATGGGTATTCACCCTCTTTGAATCACCAGTGCATTCCCCCAATTTAAAAAAGTTTAATGGAATATTTAATCTAACGGCAACGTACAGAGTTGATTCAGACTTTCCTTTTTTTTATACCACGAGTAGCCTTATGCAGTGGAGAAGAAATGAAAAATTTAATTTAAATAAAGATTTTCTTGCTGGAAAAACTGATTTTGCTGCAGCAGTTATAAGCAATTGTGGTGGAACAAGTAAAAGATTAGAATTGATTAGGGAGCTACAAAAATATGTGTCTGTGAATGTGTTTGGAAAATGTGGAAAACAGTGTCCGAATCAATTCAAAAATGCGACACTTGGTGATTGCAAAAACATTTTAGCAACTGAGTATAAATTCTACTTTGCATTCGAGAATTCGGTGTGCAAGGGTTACATAACTGAGAAGTTTTATGTTATTCTAAAATATGATATAATTCCAGTTGTTTTTGGAGGAGGCCCCTACGATTATTATGTAAGAAGATTTTTTTATTAAAATACAGTGTGACTTCTTTTTTATGAACCAGATAATAAAAAGTACAATTTAAAATTGAGACCTCACAAAAGTGAAAAAAAAATTAAAAAAATTAATTTATTAATTAAATGTCAATTTATTTTCAAAATTAAATGTGTGTTTAAACTAAAAAATTTATATTAATAATTTTTTAAAAAATTAGCTAGCGTCAACGAATCTTCTTTGCTACTTATATCCAAATTAATTCAGTTTACTGGGTAATGGGTAAATTTATGCAATTAAACTGAATTTTTGAAGGTTTTGAGACGTTTTTTTATAATTTTATTTTTTATATAATTGCTAGTGTTTTCTGTCAAGCTTAATTAAAAACAAATTTAGTTCTTTTTTTATGCAAAAAAAAATTGTTAAAAAGTTAACATCGCGACGCTCAGAAAGTCAAAAAACCCAGACTTGCAATCTTTTGAGCTTCATTTGTTGACTAATTTTTTTAAACTTGCTTTATTACAATTGAATGCCGTATGTAGAAGTACCAAACCCATAATTTTTTTTTAAATTTTATTCTTCACTATCCATTTTTTAGCTTTTGTAGTTATCAATAGTGAATAGCAATTTTTTTTAAAATTTTTTTTTTACATATTAACATAAATTTAATATTATAAAATCGCTTAAGGAGAAAAAATATTTTTTTGAGATCAAATTTTGGTCTTAATTAGTTTAATGAATATGTTTGTGATCAATATAATCACATTCTGGACATGAGACCTGTATGATCACATTATTTTGCGAACACTTGATC
This sequence comes from Brachionus plicatilis, assembly GCA_010279815.1. Lineage (NCBI taxonomy): Eukaryota > Metazoa > Rotifera > Eurotatoria > Ploima > Brachionidae > Brachionus > Brachionus plicatilis. The sequence continues at coordinate 1,321,512 of QEOQ01000640.1, read as the reverse complement.
ACAAAGTCGACATGACCCTTAAAAAAATTAGAAAAATAAAAAAAATAAATAAAAAATTTAAATAGTTAGTTCAAGTACTAAAGACTTGAATGTTGGAAAGTTTAAGGACGAAAGAAAAGACAACAATCACGAAAATTTAAATCTTTAGCTGTTTTCAAACCATAGTTTTTTTTATTTTTATATTTTTATATTTTTTATGGTCAATTTTTAGAGTTAAATATTCTTTAATATAAACCCTAAGAAAGGTAAAATAATAAAAATAGTAATAAGCTTCACAAAAGCGGGACCATATGTGGTTTCTCCGCAGTTATTTAAAATTTTTCACAGTGGAACTTTTTATAAATAATAAGACTATTTATTAATTCATTAATTAAAGTTACATAGTCAAAATAATAAAGAAAATAAATAGAAATTCGAGGAAAAGTTAAAATTGTCGATTAAATTCAAAATATCTATCTAAAAAAAAAGAATTAATCTAATGATATAAAAAATGATCAATTCTATGCATATTTTAAACAAAAAATATTATTACATCATAACTGACCCTTTTTTAAATGAATTTTTTGTTACTTCATAAAATGAAAAAAATGCATCCATAAAAAATAAATTATGTAACCAAAATTTTCGTTTTTTCACTTAATAAATTCAAAATTTCATAAAATAGAAATTAAAAATTTAGAGATATCTTAACATTAAATTATATGAAATTATCAGTAATACTTAATTTATTTTATAATAAAATAAAACCAAATTTTCATATTTAAAAGACAAATAAATCCCTCCATTCGACCAAGTTATCAATCATTTTTGAGCCAAAAATTTTTCATGTTAACAATTGAACTGAGAAAAAGATTTTAACTATCGATCTAACCTTCATGTAACTTTGGCCAAGATTTTATCAATATTTTATTTTTTTTATTTAAAAAATAATTTGGGAAAATTCCCTGGCTGTTTGGAATGAATATTAATTCTCACTTTCAGCCACATTAGCGTTAATTTTGGGATTTGTAAAAGTTATTTTTGATTTTTTTTAAAAATTGAAAAAACACATAAATTAGATTTTATCAATAAAGTTATAAATTATTTAAAAATAAGGACATAAAATCAAAGTCACCCTGTAAATTAAAACAAATTTTTGAAAAAATATTTTCTTTTCAGATACCAAAATCTGGTTACATTGATGTAAGCAATTTTGCTAGCCCTAAGCATTTAGCTGATTATCTAATTTATTTGGACAAAAATTCAACTGCATACAATTCTTATTTTGAATGGAAACAATATGTTACTTTTGATTTTAAGCCATCGCGATTTTCTATGTTTTGCGATATGTGTATCAAACTTCACATGGAAAGATTTACAGGCATTGAAAAAAAGGTTTTTGATGACATTCATGGCTATTGGCATTCGAATATGTGCAAAACTGTTAAGTTAGACAGTGAAACATTACAGTTAATTTAGTTTTAAATAGGTGAAGAATATAGAAAATAAAAAAAAAAAGCCGCTCTGTTTATTTCCTAAATTAAGCGAAAAATTAATTTATTTACCAAAATCAAAAATCACTTGTTTATAAATAAATTTAATTTAAATTTTTTAAAGATATAATAAAAAAATTGACAATATATTTTATTTTATCCAATTAAATAATAAAAGCTTAATCATTAATTTAGTATTAAATACACTCAAATACTGACTAAGCCGTTTTCTTGATAATAATCCTGGCTTTGAAAAAAGAGTTAAACAATTCAACTTCTCAGAAAGTTCTCAAATTTTTAATTTCTTAATTTTTAAACAAAAATAAAATTAAAATTTTTCAACTTTTAGATACTCAAACAAAAAAGATTTAGCAGTAATAGTAGTAGTGTTAGCTGGAACACATAAGTGTGAGTGCAGTTCATAAAGCTGTACTTTATCAGCTTGCAACCTTGGTTGCATTAAGTTTAAGTTCCTCAGTATCAGATTCTGTAAACAGATCTTCTCCAGGTCTCTGACTTCATGTGTCTTTCAATTTTGACCTTAAACTAATTGCCCGTATCAGTCCCTGCTTAATGCTATTGTAAAAGGTTCCAGGTTGTAGCTGTTCCGTTAAGTAAAAACTTATCCCTCATGGTCCCTCCTTGCTTTTCCCTTGTTATTTGGCTATTGTGTCTCCTGATTGTACCCTCACTTACTCCCTCATTCTCTCTGATATCCAAATCTACCTTCTCAAACCCTTTCCTTATTTTATATATTAGTAATAAATCTCCTCTTTTCCTTCTTGTTTCCAGGTCTGTTTACCCAAGCTCCCTATGTCTATCTTCGTACTCTTATCCTCTTAATTCTTTTTCCATCTTTTTCCATCCATTTTCTGGATTCACTCAACCTTTTTAATTTCACATCGAGTCATAGAATTCCATAACAACTGGGTACAGCTTTTTAAATAACTCTTTATTAAAAAATTTGAACGTTTTCCTCATTCTATTTAAAGAACTGTGTTAACTTTAGCTACCATCGCTTCTACTTGTTATATATGCTTTTCATCACTTGAAACCACAATACCGAGAACTTTCTCAACCTCTGATTGTTGCAACCATTCTTTTTCTTTTCCATGTTGAATCTAATATTTGTTTTTTGGGTTTTTCTTCCCGTAATGCATGATTTTGCATTTATCACTGTTGTTAGGACATTGCCCACTTCTTGTACTAATTATCTATTTCATTTATATCTGCTTTTAATTCTGATTGTGACATTTCATTCCCCTCTAAAATCACCTAACTATCATCAGCGTTCATCTCCATTTTATTATCTATATTGTCTGGCAAATTATTTATATATTTCACGAAAAGTAAGGGACCTAATACTGATCCTTGAGGCACACCACTCGTTATATTTCTCCACCTTCACTCCGACGCGCTCATAGCCACCTTTTAACTTCTATAGCTCAAGAATGCCATAATCCAGTCAAACATTTCACTACATATTCCATGCGCTCTTAATTTGATGAGTAGCTTCCTGAAACCTTATCATAAGTCCGTGTATAGTACATCCACCCACTAATTATTATCCACGCTCATCGACACCTTATGCTTACACTCCAAAAGGTTAGTTTCACAAGCCTTAAGTTGAACAAAACCATGCTGTCTACAAGCGATCAAACTGTACTTGTTTACATGTTCTGTTATCCAATCTCTAACTATTCCTTCCATTAATTTACAATATACTGATGACAAGGAAAATGGTCGGTTATTTGACGCCTTGAATTTACTACCTTTCTTGTAAAATCGGAAAGAGTTCGCTTCCCTCCATTCATCCGGTACGTTTCTCTCATTTTATGATTTGCTGAAAATGATAGCGAGTGTTTTTGACAACGATTGAGAGCAGCTTTTTACTACCCTCTTTTACTACTAAACATGTGTCACCCCGTCTCCGCCTGGTGACTTGTCGCAATTTAGTTTCTCCAACCTTTTTTGAACATCTCTTCTATCCAATCTTTCTTCAATCCTTTTAATCACACTTGAACTCCATTCTCATTTCAAATTCTTGAAAGTTACCTTCGTCTACCCAAAAGACCGATTCGAATTGTTTATTCAAAATCTCCGTTATCTCACTCCTGTCTGTTGTGGTACTCCCGTCTTCCTTAATTAAAGAGCCAATTCTCTCACTCACTTTCTGCTTGCTCTTCATGTAGCTGTTTAGTACCTTTGGTTTCTTAGAGTAATTGCTTGCATGCCTTAACTCATTAAATGAGATAGTAGTGTTCATGACTCTTTTAAACCCCTTGCTTATTTCTTTGTACTCTTCAAATTCCCAGTATCTCTTCTGTGGCCTTTCCCCCAGCTCCGCCATGAACGCTCTTTCTTTTCATCAACGATTTGAGATCTTTCGTTAGCCACGGTGTCCGGACCCTTCGATTAGAATCGACTTGTATCTTCGGAATAAATCTTTCACATGCTTCATTATATAATTTCAGGAACTCTTTATATCAATCGCGAATGTTCTTGTCCCGAAGATTGATGCTCATGCTTTCTTACATATTACCCCTTCTTGTAGTTGAATTTACTCCACCTTAACTTGTCCACAAACTCTTTCACCTTCTCCTTTAACTTGTATTTCCAACTCATACTCAAATGACCATTATTCTTGCCACCAAGGAAATATTTTTGCTAAGTTATCACTACAGTCCAGTTCAGTGTAGTTGAAATCATTAACCATTAATAACCCACATATACAGTAAGTCAAAAAAGCTAGAATCGAACTTTTTTTTTTCATTGGATTGTCTTTATTCTTGATTTGTCGGTCATCAAAGAAATTAAAAATCAAGATTTGTTTTGATTTTTTATCTATTCAAATATCAGAAAAATACAAATAAAAGGAAAAGCAGAAAATATGGGAGAAATAACACAATCCTTCGTAAGACAGCCATCCCATATACCGACTGAGCCTGCGCCTGTACTCTTGGGACACAAAACTAAGGGTGATATTTTTATTCTTGAATCGTCTGACAAAGACTCTAGATTTCCCTTTTATGATTTCAAAGTTCAACTCGTCGCTAAAAATAACTTTGTCTGTCCAACTCATCTTTCTTTACATCACTAGTACCGTTTTGTTCTAACGCTGACAGTAAGAAGCGGTTTTTTTAAGGCGGCATAAGACTCAATACCTTCCTTTGCATCTAATGTTCTTTGAATTTCAAATTAAAGTCTGCTGCGATTTGTCTAAAGTTCGTTGAGGGTCTTTTCGGTCATATCTAAAACTATTCAATACAACACGTAATATAATTTTGGACCGCAGTTTTCAAAGTTGTTCACCCTAGATCTCGCTTGAAAAGTCCGCTTGGTTGTATTTACGCATTTTTGCGAAACTCCAACTAACTCAGCTATTTCTCTTCCAGTTTTGTCTGATCTTTCAAAAGACCTATAATTTGCCATTTTTGATGGTCGCTGACTTGGTCGTTTTCGCCACATTTTTCACTAATTTTGGCAAATTTTTTGTAGTCTATCTTTGAAATCTCTCTTTCTTGATGGGATCAAGTAATAAGCTAATTGTCGCAATTTATGACAAGCATGGTCTCAAATACATAAAGATGATCAAGTCTTTTAGCATTTTCGCTAAAAAAATCAATCAAAACATTGGATATTTTTATTTTGATTAAAAAGCTTGATACTTTTCGTGTCAAAATTTATTTTCTTTAAAAGATAGTTACATATTATTTCAGTTAACTTTTGTTTTCAAGCTAAAGTGTTATAATTGGAGAAAAAATGAGCTTTAATTAAATATCTAATTCAGACAAAAAAATTTTAATTTAACGATAATTTTAATTGTAAAAAATTATTTATTTTTTATTATACAGTTTGATTCTAATTTTTTGTGATATTCTGTATAACCCCCGTTTTACTAAATTATTTGCCATTTCTAACGATTTGATGATCCATCTTTCTCTTACCCTGTGCGTATCTTCACTTCATGTTACCCCCATACTGTTTCTGATTATTTTTTGCTCTATACATACACCCCAACAGAAGTTTCTCCTTCCACGATTCAGCTTCACTTTTGGCTCAATTTTATTTGAATTAAGTTGTTCGTTGTCGATTTCCATGAAGTTGAAGGAACTCGAACCACCAGCATATACGCAAACTCCACCTCCTCTCTTTCCACTACGATCTTTTCGGAAAAATCCGGAGCCCTTAATGTTATTTACACTGAGTTCATTGAACCAAGTTTCAGAGATAAACATACCTGTATTTAACAAGGACTGATCAGTCAAACCTTCTAAAGCTTCGACTTCAAAACGCACTCTTCCTAGCCTCTCGATGACTTGCAAACCGGCTATTCGTTGGCCGCCTCACCATATTTCTAAGCTCTCTTGCCTTCTTCAGAATTTTCGTCTTCACTTTCAGCTTCTCAAATGCAATCAAAATAGGTTCATTCTCCTTGAATCTTGTCGGCTTCTTCCAATCCAATAGCAGTAAGTATCTTGATCATCTCCTCTCTCACCACGACTTCTTCAATTCCGTTTTTTATTTATCTCACCGCGTCTCCTACTGGAGTCTATTAAAATATAATGATTTTTTTCCTTTCCTCTTACTCCTGTATTGCTCCACTATCACAATATTGGATATATCGTTCCGCACATTCTTAATATAGACCACCTCCTTACAGAAATTGTCTGAGTCTTGAACAATTACAACCGATGTTGTCTCCGCTTTGCCTTACAGTTTTGTCATTTTTTCTTTTATTTGATCAAACTCCACTATGAGAAGGTCATTCTCTTCCCCATGAGACTTTATTCTATCGAGGACCTGGTCCATTTTGGTAATCCCTCCAATTTGACTTTCTTAATTGCTTGCGCGATCATCGTAGCCGCCTGAGCCTCCTGTCTTGCTGTCAGCCTTGTCATCTTTTACTTTTTTGTAAATTTAAGTTATCAAAATTTAGAAACCAAAATTTCAATTTCAATTTCAATTTATTTAATGAATGTTCTTAATGATTTGATTGACTTTATCTTAACCAGTTTATAATAGTACATTTTAAGCACACCCATCAACATCTTGATCTTGAGATTTTTCCATAATTATTTAATTTCACTAGTAAAAATCACTATTTAGTCTTATTGCATTAAAAAAAAATTCCATAAAAGAAGGTGTTTTTCTTATATTTTAAGTGATTAAATCAAACTAAATTTTAATTTCTAAATCATAATTTTTCATAATTTTTTGCCAAATATTAAACAAGAGATCAAAATGTACAGCTAATAATATCTCAAAAAATTTTTTGCATTTAAAGAATAAAAATGAGCCCAAATATGTGTTTTTTTTTCAAAATAAAGACAACAAAAATAAATTTTTTTTCATCTTATCTGTCAATTTTTTTAGAATTTAAAGGTTTTGAATTTTTATCTTTATTTTTTTCTTCTTTTTCTGAAAAATTTTATCCTAAAATTTTACCACACCTTGACAATCCCTGGCCATTTTTTTTTCACACAATGCTTGGAATGTCTTTTCATACTGTTTGCTTGAACTTTTTACGCTTGATTTATCATTTTTGGTAAATCAAGTTGTACCATTTTGGCGTTTTTTCCATAAAAATGGGAAAAAAAAAAGTACTTGGGGCTCAAAGGTGGCAAATAATTGGTCTATTGTAGGATAAGACCAAATCTCAACTATGAAAAGCTGATTTAGTAGGAGTTTTGAGAAAATGTGTTATTACAACATCGTGCAATTATGAGAAGACATCCGTGGTCAAAGAATTACCAAGGTCTGGTAGACCCCGAAAGCTTACCTGTTGAGATGAATCGCACATTTTTAGAAAGGTCAGAATCAATCCTACAACAAGCTATAGAGAGCCAGTCTATGATTTTAGTTCTAAATTTCCATTAGTAAAGACACTGCAAGAAAAGTTCTATTAAACAAAAAAATAGGAGGTGTGACAAAATCTCGAAAGATAAATATTCTCGAAAGGTAAATCTCGAAAAGATTTTGAAAATATATAATCTCAAAAGAAAAATATCTCAACAGATAAATCTCGAAAAGTGATCATTAATTAATCTCGAATGTACTAAAATCTTCGAGAAAGTTTTTATTTTTAATAAAATAATAAAATAAAAAAATATTAGTCTTCTAATTGATTAAAAAAAATAAATAATTATAAATTCAATGCTTCACACATGCCGTCAATAAAAAATTCTATTCTTTCCAAATCATATGATTCAACCAATCTTTTCATACATTTTATTATTAACAAAAATACATCAAGAAGTTCAAAGCTTTTTATTTAAGTGTCTAATTTTTTCAGTGGAAAATAATTGTTTTTTTTTAGTAAAAGTTAATTGGGAGAAAAATTGTCTTAATTTGATTCGAATTTTTTTTCGAGAATTTTATTTTTTGAGATAATTAGGCAAATCATTGCTTCGAGATTTTTTTTTCGAGAATTAGCACTTTTAAGAATTTTTTTTTTCGAGATTATGTCCAGTTCCCAAAAAATACAGCCGTATACTGCAAAAAAAAACCTCTTTTGACTGTATTAGATCGATCGAAAATGCTCAAATGGTGCAAAGAACGACAAAGATGGACTGTTAATGACTGGTCAAAAGTTGTTTTTAGTGACGAGTCTAATATCGAAGTATTAAACAGAAAATCTAGAGTGTTTGTAAAACGTTTTGCAAACGAAAAGTATCACCCCAAGTTTTGTTTACCAAAGTTACAAAATGGTGGAGGTTCGGTTGTTACTTGGGGATGTATTAATTATAAAGGTACTGGATGCTGCTCCATTTATACAAGCAGAATTAATCAATTTGTGTACATGGACACTCAAGAAAATCACTTATTTCCATCAGCCGAGATATTTTTTGATCAGAGTCAAGACTGAATTTTTCAGCAGGACGGCGCCAGTGCACATTCCGTTCGAGATTGGTTTCAAAAAAACAAATAACAGTTCTCTCCTGGTGCCCAAGATCACCTGATCTCAATCCAATAGATAATTTATGGCTATTTATTAACCACAAAATGGTCAATACAAATATTACATCAGGAGAGCATTTAAAAAGCGTTCTTTTTGATGAATGGTTGAAAGTTCCTAGTGAAGTAGTAAAAGACATGATTGAATCTATGCCAAAACGTGTCGCTGAGTGTATTAAAGCTAAGGGTGGGCATTTTAAATGTTAAAAAATAAATGTTCTAAATTTTGTAGACATTTTTTTTTGTTAAAAAATTTCAATCCTTTTTTTTTGCGGTTTTTTTACCTCGATTTTTTTTTTCTATCCTAGTTTTTGTACTTTTCCGATAAAAAAAATTTTTTTAAATTAATTTCTAAAAAAAAATATCTTTTTATTTTTTTATTTAGCTGCGCGGCTTTCAAGAAACAAACCTTGCATAAAACAAATTTTAATGTTCTTAATTTTCTATATATACTGTATTTTTCTACTCATTTTAAAATTTTTTATCACTAGAAAGTTCCATTTTTTTACACCGTTAAAACTTGATCGTGTCAATTTGACCCGACAATCATTTTATTGATTGTTTGGACAAAAATAGTCAAATGGACTTAATTTTTTTTCTAAATCTTTTAAGCCAAATCTTAAAGATTAAAAATGAGAAAAAAATTTCAAGTTTTTTTTTCAATTTAATGAAAAAATTTAAAATTATCTAATCACTAATTTAAAGGTTTTAATTGCAAGAGTGGCCAAAACAGCACTACGTTTTATAATTTGAATAATAATTTTTTTAATATCTTTTTTGCCGGACTTTCATGTGTTAAATTAGTGACAAAATTTTCCAATCTGAACTCATTTTTTAACTTAAAATTAATTTCTTTTCTAATTTTTAATATTTTCCTCACAATTTTCTTTATTAACCGTTATGTTTTTATAATTTATCAATTTTAAATGTTATTGATTAACCGTCTAATAAAAGCTTTAATTTTTCAAATTCATGACAATTTGTAAAGTTTATTTTTTATTTTAAATTTTTAAAAAAATGGAGGAAGAGTGCAAACCTCGTATACAAATCCTTTATCATAGCGATTCGTAAATTTTTTTTCCCTATCTTTTTAACATGGAAAAAAAGAAATTGAATTTATAGTATGTTAACAATAAAAATTTGAAAAATCAAAATCTAATTCCATTTATAATTTGATAGTCTTCAATTAAATGAATTAATTATCTATAAGTAAAGTAAAGTATAACATTCTTTACTTTTTATGACTACGCCATTTGCTAATTATACAAAAACACAAATAAAATAAATTTACATTTTTTTACGTATATTATTAGCCTTAAGAATTTATTAAAAAATTCTTTTTGGTTCTTTTGTATAATTTTGTGTCTCATTCATTTGTCAAAGAAATATCTTCACAATTACATGGAAAATAAAAGAATTTTTCTAAAATAAAATTTAAAATTGTTTTATTTTTTTTTACTGGCAACTAAATTTTTGTCAAAAAAAATTATGATTCAAAAAGAGACAATGACAAATAAATTACGATCTATTTTTTTTATTTTCATTTCAATGCTCAAATTTTTTAAAAGTTTTAAATATATTTTTAAAATTCCAAAATCTATTTTTCAAAAAAAATTATTGTTTATCGAGCCTTTAAAAATATTTAAAATAATTCGCTGATAAAAATTATTTGCTGCCAGAAGAAATTTATAGTTAATCATTAGTAAAAATGAAAGATGATGGCCAAAAGAACACTTTTATGATAACAAATCGGCTTTTTATTAAAATTTTAGTCGCATTGCTCATTTTATCTCCATATTTCACTATCGATTTCGATTCAAAATATTCTAAACCATCCTATTTGAAAGAAAATTTTGTAATCAATAAAATAAATAATGAATCGTTGCCAAACTGCAGTATTTTTTTAACAAACGATAACAGTTACACAGTTTCAATAAATGGATCTCAATATCCAAAGTCAGTATCTTTATTAGAAAATAAGTCAATAAATTTTGAATGTCTACAAAATACTGAAACTATAAAAACAATTTTATTATGGACCCCTTTTTTTGGATCCAAGGATTTTGGAGTTGAACTTGGAAAAGAAAAGGCATTCATAAATGGAAAGTGTCCAGTGACTAAATGTGAATTAACCAATGATAAAGCAATTATAAATAAGGCAGATTTGGTCATTGTTCACATGAGAGATAGAATCAGTAGTATTCCTTTGGATAGAAATCAAAATCAGCGATGGATATTCACCCTCTTTGAATCACCAGTGCATTCCCCCAATCTAAAAAAGTTTAATGGAATATTTAATCTAACGGCAACATACAGAGTTGATTCAGACTTTCCTTTTTTTTATACCACGAGTAGCCTTATGCAGTGGAGAAGAAATGAAAAATTTAATTTAAAAAAAGATTTTCTTGCTGGAAAAACTGATTTTGCTGCAGCAGTTATAAGCAATTGTGGTGGAACAAGTAAAAGATTAAAATTGATTAGGGAGCTACAAAAATATGTGTCTGTGAATGTGTTTGGAAAATGTGGAAAACCGTGTCCGAATCAATTCAAAAATGCGACACTTGGTGATTGCAAAAACATTTTAGCAACTGAGTATAAATTCTACTTTGCATTCGAGAATTCGGTGTGCAAGGGTTACATAACTGAGAAGTTTTATGTTATTCTAAAATATGATATAATTCCAGTTGTTTTTGGAGGAGGCCCCTACGATTATTATGTAAGAAGATTTTTTTATTAAAATACAGTGTGACTTCTTTTTTATGAACCAGATAATAAAAAGTAGAATTTAAAATTGAGATCTAACAAAAGTGAGATTAATTAAATGTCAATTTATTTTCAAAATTAAATGTGTATTTAAACTAAAAAATTTATTTTAATAATTTCTTAAAAATTAGCTAACGTCAACGAATCTTCTTTGCAACTAATATTCAGATTAATTCAGTTTAATTTAATGGTTAAATTAATGCAATTAAACTGAACTTTCTATGCATATTTTAAACAAAAAAAAATTATTATATCATAACTGACCCTTTTTTAAATGAATTTTTTGTTACTTCAAAAAATGAAAAAAATGCATCCATAAAAAATAAATTATGTAACCAAAATTTTCGTTTTTTCACTTAATAAATTCAAAATTTCATAAAATAGAAATTAAAAATTTAGAGATATCTTAACATTAAAATAAGGACATAAAATCAAAGTCACCCTGTAAATTAAAACAAATTTTTGAAAAAATATTTTCTTTTCAGATACCAAAATCTGGTTACATTGATGTAAGCAATTTTGCTAGCCCTAAGCATTTAGCTGATTATCTAATTTATTTGGACAAAAATTCAACTGCATACAATTCTTATTTTGAATGGAAACAATATGTTACTTTTGATTTTAAGCCATCGCGATTTCCTATGTTTTGCGATATGTGTATTAAACTTCACATGGAAAGATTTATAGGCATTGAAAAAAAGGTTTTTGATGACATTCATGGCTATTGGCATTCGAATATATGCAAAACTGTTAAGTTAGACAGTGAAACATTACAATTAATTTAGTATTTTATAGTGAAAGGATATAGTTTTTTCTTAATTAAATTATGATTTATCAAGCCATTAAAAATTTTTCAATTATTTTGAAGATAAAGGAAAATCAACAGGTTAGTGTCTTTACTTAATTTAAATATCTTCATTTATTCAGGTTAAAAAAAATTGTATAAAAAATATAAAAAAATATTGTTTAAAAAAATTTTTGTTTCTTCTCTCTTCTTGAAAAGTATGTATTAGGAATAATATGTTAGCAATGAACTTCTTATACAAGTGTACAAATGCATTCTAACCGCTCCTTGTTTTGGAACTTGGTACCATAAAATTATTCCTTAAGTTGTATCCAATCTTTCTTGATTCATTTGATACTAGACTTTCGTTGAATTGTGTTGGCGCGTTTTTAAATATTTTAAATTTGTAAGAGAAGGACAGCATTCTCGCCAAAGCTCGATGTTAACACGCAAAAAAAACATACCTTTCTAATGAATTATTCAACTCGTTGAAGTCACTAATTAAACGGCCTAACTTTAAGTATACAAATATTGGAAAAAAATTATTCATTATAAAGAAAGTTATTATTTAGGGACATCTTTTATATTTTTAAAAAAGAATTGAATTCGAGATTGAAATAATTTCCTTGGCAATTATTTTCAAATAGTCTTTGGACAAAAAAATATGCCACTCAAAAACGTAATGATATTTGTACAAATATTTTTTCGAAAGTCTAAAAAAAATGAACAATATTACTTCAAAAATAGAAAATTAACCAAATTGTTAAAAATTTATTTTAAAAAATATTTTCTCAAGTATTTTTGAAAAAAAGTAAAAAAAAAGTCCTCAATAAAAATTTTAAATACTAAATTTTCATTGTTAATTTCATTTCCTTTGTCAAATTTAACCTATTACTTATTTTATTTCGTTTGAATAAAATTTTTAATATTTAAAATTATGATTTTTGTAAAAATAATTAATTAAATAGTTTGAAATAAAAGAAATTAAATAAATTTAACCAATTTTTACATTTTTTTAATTAAAAAAGAACTCTAAAAAAATCTACTAAATGCTACAAAAAAAAATATTTGAAAAATTTAAATTTTTAAACTGTAACTGGGAATATTTTACGTAAAATTACGCTTTCTTACACACAAAATCTAATGTAAGATAATTTGTACATGCAAGTGATACAGTGTCTAATAAATATTGATGTAATTTTGCGTAATCTTACATTAGATTTTGTGTGTAAAAAAGTGTTAGATTTCTATAATTACATTATATAAATGCACGGTGATGCACTTCAGTAAATCCGATAAAAGCAAGTCTCCTGATCTGAAACTGATTATTGATGGTTTGGATATTATATCAACAGCCAGAAGCAATGCAAGGAAACTATCAAAGGCTTTGTGGACAGTGAAGGTGTCTTCCATACAGACGCTGGTACGATAGCTCACCTCCTTAACGTCCTGTTCGGAAGCGTCTTCATCCCATCTTCGACCCATGCTCCGACTGTGGTTTCCAAGTATTCGTCGCAACACGAGATCAATTTCAAAATATTTTCGCCAGAAAGTATCCGCAAGTATATTGAGCGCCTCAACCCCAGGAAATCGCCAGGAATGGACCACATACATCCCTTCGTCGTCAAGAGCTGTGCCGTTGCTTCCTCTGAGGCCTTAAGTGTGATTTTCAGCCGTTCCTTCATCAGCAGCAGGATACCGGACGCCTGGAGACTAGCCCAGATAAGCCCCATTTTTAAGAAAGACAGCAGAAGTTCGCCAGGCAACTATAGACCGATCTCCTTGACCTCAGTGCCATGCAAGTTAATAGAGCGCATAGTACGTGACGTCATGATGGAGCATCTCTACAGCAACAATGCCATAGCTCCTGAGCAGCATGGGTTCGTACTGTGAAAATCCGTTGTTACTAATCTTTTAGAGACTGTCCATCGCATAAGTGACGGACTAGACAAAGGCCTGCATGTGCTCGTAGTATTCCTCGACTTCGCTAAGGCCTTCGATAGAGTCTGTCACTCGTCCCTCAAGACCAAAATGATCGCTTGCGGCTTTTGCGAAAGTATTGTCAACTGGGTCAGTGATTTCTTATCCAAACGGCAGCAACGAGTGGTAATCCGGCAACATACAGCGGAATGGATCGACGTATCAAGCGGCGTCCCGCAAGGCAGCGTCCTCGGTCCGTTACTGTTCGTAATCTACATTAACGACATGCCTTCACTTGTCAATCACATTGCAAAGCTATTCGCGGATGACAGCAATCTAATCGCTACCATTTGTAGCGATAATGACTTCACGTCACTGAAGCAGGACCTCGATGCACTTATGGAGTGGTCTAACACATGCCGCATGCTCTTTCACGTCGACAAGTGCAAGGTAATGGAGTTTAGCAGGTCTTGTAAGAGCAAATTAACCAACACGGAGTTATACATGGGCGAGCCCGACGCACCACACATTCTCAAATCTGTAGAATTTGAAAATGACCTCGGAGTCACTTTCGACCGTAATTTAAAGCTCTCTAGTAATATCAGGATTCAGGCCAACAAAGCTGACCGTATCCTTGGGCAGCTGAGAAGAACGTTCAGGTTCTGGACCATCGACACCTGCAAAACCCTCTACTGCGCATATGTGAGGCCCCACTTGGAATACGCCTCATCAGTTTGGTCACCATCCAGTAAGCGAGACATCAGAGCATTAGAGACCGTTCAGAGGAGAGCTATCAAGCTAGTGCCTAGAATCAGAAACTGGAGCTATGAAGACCGTCTCACTGTATTAGGTCTGACGCCACTTCATGAACGCAGAATTAGAGGGAGTCTGATCCAGCTATTCAAGTTCAACAATGGCTTCAACGAATTGTCCTGGGTGAATCCTCTGGTGCAATGTAGTTTTCTCACACAAACTGGTCAAGCAAGGGGATTCAGAGGACACAAGAGAAGACTCTCCGGGCAGCCCTCAACTAAATGTATGCAGAAGTCCAACTTCTTCACGAACAGAGTTGTTAACCATTGAATTGCCTTGCCAGCCGAAGTAACCGGCTTTCAACCAATCAACCAGTTCAAGAATAAGTACGACGCCTTCAAGTCTAGCATATGATTTCACTAACGCGCACTAGTTCCTTCCACCTTTTTTTATCGTATACTTCTTCTATTTTAATTTTTCATTTTGATTCAATTTAAATTTAAATTTTATTTGATTTGTAATGGTATTTAAACTGTAATCTATCTATTATGTAATTCTATTTTTGTATTCTTGCATATTTTCCTTTGTAAAATTCTTGTACATAATACTTGCTTAATTCCACACAATACTTTAATAGATTAAATTAAACAATGACTCTTACTGAACAAAAAAAAAAAAAAAAATAATGTATTTGTCTGTTATTTTGCATCTTTTCTGCGCAATTTCGGCGACCATTGATGTGCTCCTAGAAGGTCATTTCCGCAAGCTTGCTTGCTGTAGCTTATTTATTTTATTATTCTTATTATTATAAATGCACAGTGATGCACTTCAGTAAATCCGATAAAAGCAAGTATCCTGATCTGAGACTGATTATAGATGGTTTGGATATTGATCAACATCTTGAATTTGTAGATTCCGATAAAGATCTTGGAGTGACTCTTAACCAAATCTGAACTTCTCAGAGCACATTAGGATGCAAGCAAATAAGGTAAATGCTAATTTTGTTCAATTACACCGAATTTTCAGGTTCTGGACAATTGATACGCTAAGACTATTTTTTTCCACATTTTTAAGACCTCATCTAGAATATTTTTCAGTAGTCTGGTCTCCTGATACAGCAAAGGAAATTAGAGTACTTGAGAATGTACAGAGAAAAGCCACAAAGTTATTTCCAATAATCTGAAACTGGGAATATAGCAGGAGGCAAGCATTTCTTGGTTTAACTCCGCTTAGCGAGAAAAGCCTCCGCCTAGAACTCCGCCTAGATGTATCTCGATAGCTTCATCAGGACCAGCTCAGGGAATCAAGGGACACAAGAGAAGACTATCAGGGCAGACTATTAAAAATTGTAGTCAAAGGGAACAATTTTTTATCAATAGAGAAGTAAACGGGTGGAAATAGCTTCCTGAGGAAGTCATCAATTTTAGCTCAGTTAATTAATTCAAAAATGAGTTCGATAAGCTCAAAAATTCCGTATCTATAGAAAATATCTAATAAAAT
Source organism: Brachionus plicatilis (assembly GCA_010279815.1). NCBI lineage: Eukaryota > Metazoa > Rotifera > Eurotatoria > Ploima > Brachionidae > Brachionus > Brachionus plicatilis. Next base: position 1,305,363 of record QEOQ01000640.1, on the reverse strand, counting down.
AGATGAGATAAAAATGGATTTTGTTGTTTTGAGCAGGTCGGTTATATGTCTAGTACTTATTCTATCGACTGAGAGTTGTAATTGGACTGAGACTACAATATTTTCATCGAAAGTATGATATGGACTGATATATTTTGTGAATGTTTTAAACTATATCAATTAATTTATTTTGTATAATTAAGAATTATTATTTATTATTATGGTATTTATTTTAGATAGTAGCCTAATGCTTGGTTGTATAAACGATGTAAAAGCTACCATGGAAGTCTTCCGTGTAAAACTTATCCGCTAATGTATATTTTGTTTTTTAATCTTTAAACAATTCAATTTAAATTTTATTTTTTTAAAGGGTCACATTTATTCGAGCTCATCCAGTTACTAAAATAGGCTCATTACTCATTAACAATAATTAGTAATTTGGTCTCATAATTTAATTAAAATGAATTACTATCTATTTTTCCTATAAAAATGGTTACTATCCATGTCCTCAACTCATTTTCTGTTTCAATTATTACTTTAATTGACTTATTAACTTTAATTGATTAATTACTGATTAATTAAAGTGAATCAGGTTAAAATAAAAAAATTTATATTTTTAAGATATTTAACTTCCTTTTGAGCTCTTCCTTGATATCTCAAGGAGCTGTAGAATATTTATAATAGGAGGTGATCTCAACGCGAAGACTAAAAGTTTTGGGTGTAAGAGAGAAAATGAGAATGGTCTTATCTTAGAAAAAATTCTTAACAAGCTCAGCATCTTTGGAATTAAAAAAGATAGTATTAAAAAAGTATAAAAATGAGAATGGTCTTATCTTAGAAAAAATTCTTTTCATTATTTTTGGAATTAATGATAAGACTCCAACATATAATAAATTTAAAACGGAATTTTATTAAGTCCTTGATATTTTTTTTAATAGAATTGTATTAATTTAATAAAATATCTCTCAAATAGAAATGGGATCTAAAGCCAAAAACATTAGGTAATATTTACAAATCTTTGATAGGATCAATCTTGGATTATTCTTTTCCTTTTTTAAATTCATTCTCAGAAACTAACATCAAAAAAATACAAGTCATTCAAAATTCAGCAGTTCGAACTATTTTGAAGCTCAAATATGATACCCTTTCCTAATATTATACACCAAGAGACCTTCAATAAGCTATATCTATTAACAGTTTCAAATCGACTATTTGAGTTGAGTGAGAGATATGTCAGGGCAGGAACCAGCGCTTCTATTGAAAAACTATTTAGCAAGACTGGCTTTATACTCCGTCAACACACAAGGCAGATGACAAATACATTGGCTGAAAATTTATTTTTTTTGAAAGAAAATGAAACTTTATTATCAAAATTATACAACTTAGATTAACAAAATAGCAAAGATATTCAATTAATTAATTCAAAAATCAATTATAAAAATTTAAAAAAATCACACATTAAACTTTTTTTTTTAACGCTATTTAAAAAAATAAAATAAATCTTCAATAAATTTTTACGTTTTCTTTTTCGTGAGTCAAATGGCTCAAAATGAGTCCCGAGAATGAAATGAGCTCAAAATGAGTCTGACTCGGACTTGTAAGTTATCCTTAGATCACCAATTGATTCTGACTCGAGTCGAGTCATTGGAAACTAAATGATTCTGACTCACACTCAGTCATCTCAAAAATGTCGAGTCACCATCTCTGCTTAAGATTAACAAAAGATAGTAATGCTTTTATGGTGTGATTATTTTTTTATTATTAATTCAAATCTGATCCAGGGTTAACCAGAGTTATTCTATAAGATCCTCGAATGTTCTTAATTAACTAATCAAAATAAACATATCTAGGATACTACATCCTCCCCGGATTAAAGAAAAAATAAATAAATTTTCAATACGTTTTAGAATTAGGATTAATCCGGATATATAGAGTTTGTGTCTTTGTTCTTGTTGATCGCCTCGGTTCACTTCTTGCTACATTTACAGCACTTAATTCTTCCCTTTCTTCAAGTTATTTCATCATATCGATTTTAATTTTCTTTTAACATTTTTATTCCTTTATGAAATTATAAAAAAAATTAATTAATTTATTTCATTTAAAAAAAATAAATAAATATTAAAATAAAAATTGGAACCGTCTAAGTCATTTCGTAGCTCTTATTTAGTAATTTTAGATGCCAAAAATAATTGGTCTAGATACATTTTCTCCACAAATTTTTTCTCCACGTACATTTTCTCCGCTGTAAATTTTTCCCGCTGTACATTTTCCCCACTTTAAGGCGGATAGCAGTCATCCAAAAAAAAACTTTTTTAATATAATATATAATGATAAAATTAATTAAACAACAGGAATAAGTACAAAATTTAGTAAAAAAAAAATGCAAAAACTAGCATTTTACAATAATTGATTCAAATGTATTTTCTTTGTTCAATATTTCGGTATATCCAAAATCTTGTAAAGAATTAAATTTATTAAAAAAAATTGAACGTTTGTCGCATTCGAGCTTGATTGAATTTGTATTTAAATGGATCTCTTCCATACGCCAACATTTGATCATATGCAACACACACATTTTTTTGACTGGGAAAATGTAAAGAAGGAAAAATGTTAAATGGGGAAAATGTTTAACTGGGAAAATGCTACTAAATCAAATAATTAATAGATGAGTCAAAAGTATATATCCGATAATTGATTAATTATAGAGTCCAAAATAATTATGAGCCCATTTAAATTACTCTCTTTTTTAATTCTGTTCCATTAACTGTTAGACTGGTGGAAGAATATAACATAGGTTTCGAATCAAGATACATCGAGTACCCAACTCCATTGTGTAATTGCTACCTCACTATTTCTTCTTTTTTTCCTGAATCATAAAATTTTTAAAATATGTATTCTGTTACTCTCTATCAAAATTTATCTAATTTTAATTTCAATATTTATCTACTTTTTAAGTTATATTATTTTAACTTTATTTTTTTCTTACTTTTTATTTTTATTTTATTTTCTTTAACTTTATTTTAATTTTTTATTATTTTTTAATTAATCTGAAGGAGCTTAAGTTCGGTACAAATATACAAATAAATAAAATAAATAAATAAATAATTCGAGTATTTATTCAATTATCTAAAAACTTTAAATTTCATTTACAAGCATCATTAAATTTTAATTAAAAAATATTTAAATTCTAAATTATCACATACAATATTCAAGTTTCGTCACTGCTGCCAGCTCTAGCCTTTACTCAAGAAAAAAAACAGAATTGAAATTTGGTTAAAATTTTATTAAAAATTTTCTCTTTGCTTGATGAGTGCATGAATCAAGCAAAAAAAGATGAAAACATTTTTGCATCTAAATTTACCATCTCAATAAAAATTTATAAATTTGTTTAAATAAAAAAGTAAAAATTTAATTTAATAAAGCAAAACATTTAAATTAAATTTTTGAATTTTTCTACAAATTTTGTAAAAATCAAATTGATATTATTGAATAAAGACTTGAATGTTGCAAACTTCAACATTGATCACAAAGCCATTCATCAATCTTGTACAAAAATATTCAAAGGTATTCATAAGCAAAAGATAACATTCTATCAAGAATTCTATGCTGAGAATTATGATCTCTTAAATCTCTAAAAAAAAAAAAAAAAAATTCCCATTGAGTTTTCATTTAAGACAAACTAAAGCAAAATTTGCAATATGTTAATTTGAAAGCATTTCAACATTAGTCGAAATGGAAGCCGAACTGCATTGAAAAAAAAATGTTAACTTTGCAGACACCCCAATTTATGTATAAATAAAGCAGTGGTTTATTTTGGCGAAAAACAAAATCTCTTTACAACAACAATCAAATGAGCAACGGTGTAAAAAGATCCAAAACAAGCTATGGGTCTGATTCAGAGGAGGAGGACACGGCGACCAAAAGCCGCCGTCACCACACTTCCGACTCGGAAGACTCGGAACCAAGGCGAAAAAAATTGGCCAAAAAGTCAAAAAAAAAATCATCCGGCTCCGAAAGTGAGGCGTCTCGGTCGGAAAAAAGCGCCCAATCGGATGTAGAGGACGGCGAAGTGTCCGGCACCGAGGGCTCTTCGTCCTCCGAGTCCTCTGTGTTCAACGATGGCTACGACAGCGATCTGATCGGCGACGAAGAGGACCGGCGCCGACTGGACGCCATGACCGAAAAGGAGCGCGAAGAGGAAATCTACCGTCGCACGGAACAGCGCGACCTGTTGCTGCGCCGCTTTGAAATGAAGAAAAAAATAAAGCAGCAGCAGAAAGAGGCGAAAAGAGCCGAGAAAAAGAAAGCCAAAAGAGAGAACAAGGCGAAAAAGAGCGCAAAAATGGCCAACGATGATGAGGGTGGCAGCGAAAGCGAAGAAGAAGACGGCCTTAATGTGTCGGACATGTCGATGAGTGAGCGCCGCAAAGTAAATGAGTCGAAGCGAAAGGAGACCGAGGTGTCCAAGGCTTTGGCCAGCTTGAAGGCCGACAGGGAAAAAAAGAAGCAACAGGCTGAGAATCAGCGCGTCAAAATGGAAAAAATTCAGCAGCAAAAAAAGCTTAGGACCGAGGACGTTTTTTCGTCCTCGTCAAACGACGAAGAGGACAACGACTCGCGATCGGAGCGCTCTGACTCCCAAGAGTCGGACTCGAGCTCGGACAGTGACAATAGAGTGCAGTCCAAGCAGGCTCGGGTTCCCATTGGCAGCAAGGATGACTTGAGCAGAATAAAGTTGTCACGGCACAAAGCTGAAAAGTGGTGCCACACGCCTTTTTTTAAAAAAGTGGCCATTGGTTGCTACGTGAGAATTGGCATTGGAAATAACAAAGGACTACCGGTGTATCAAATTGCTGAAGTGGTTGATGTTCTCGAAACTCCCAAGGTCTATCAACTTGGCACTACTAGAACTAACAAGGGCCTTAAGCTTAGACATGGCGCTGATGAGCGAACGTATAGATTGGAGTTCATATCCAACCAACCTTTTAGTGATGACGAGTTCAGTCGCTGGAAAAGTGCCATGGAAAAAAAGGTAAATGCAATTTTTTTTCTAATTTTCATTGCTAATTTGCTACATGGATTTTACCAAATTTTACGTCAAATTACGTAAAATGGCTTTTGTAAAAAATAGTTGATTTACGAATATTTACATTAATTTACGTAAAATTACGTAAAATATTGTAAATATTTGTAAAACCAAAAAAGGCCAAAAAAGTTTTAAAAAAAGGCAATTTTTTAGTAAGTATTCAATTTTTTGGTTGTCCCTAAAACGCAGTCCCTTTTGCAAATCAATATTTGCAGACCCTAAATTTTTTCGAGAAGGAAGATTTTTTTAATGATGTTAAATACAGTGTTGTTTAAAAATCCCAAATTAACTCTAGAAAGGCCAAATTGTTTATACCGTAAAGGTCATTTTTGGTTAATTTGACACATCTAAAATAATAGTTACTTAAAATTTTAATTTTTATTATTAAAAATTATTAAAAAAATCCCCAATTATTAAGATTATACATAAAAAAAATTAATTAACACCAAATTAAATAAAAAAACACCAATTTTTATTTATTTACACTTATTTGATTAAAACTTCACTTTTTATTAAAAATTTAAAACAAAGTGCCCCAATATTTTATCAAAGTACTCCAATAATTGAATTTTCTTTAATTAATGTAATTTTGGAAATAAATAAAAGCAACTTTTTCTTATAAAAACAATGAAAAATAAAATATAAAATATAATAAAATATAATGTCTAGTTCAGTCAGCATTTTAGAAAACCAATTTAATGATACAGCCGAAGAAGCGTTACTAAATGATAAGACGCTGAAGCGTTACTAAAATATCAGAGAAGTGTTAGCAAATTATATGAATATCTCCAAGAATGTGAGCCATTAGATGAATTTAAAAGATTAATTAAAAACTATCAATTTTATAATATTCCTTGGAGTTTTCATGATAAACATGCCTTCAACTGCAAACATAGAAAAATAGGCCGCAAAATATTAAAAAATTTAGTGTAAAAAAAAAATATTTTTTTTTAATTTTAATTGTCATTTTAATCAAATTGGTGTCAAATAATAAAAAAACTGTTTTTTTTTAATTTTTTGTGGTTATTCTAATAAAATTGGGGTAAAAACTTAAAAATTTGGGGTATTCGAATCAAATTTCTCAAAAAAAACTTAAATTTGACTTAATTATAGCAGAATTTGAGATTGGGTTTTTTAACACTAGAAAGGCCAAATTTTTTTATACTGTAACAGCCAGAACTTTCAAATTCTGCTATAATTAAGTCAAATTTAAGTTTTTTTACCAATAAAGTTTTATTTTATGTTAAATATATTATATTGTATATTTAAAAATAAAAATTTTAAGTAACTCAGTTATTATTTTAGATGTGTCAAATCAACCAAAAATGTTAGTGGGTTTAAAAAACCCACTTTGGGCTTTTATATTTATTTTTTTTGTTACCATTAAATAATGATAATTTTTAAACAAAAACATTAAAATTATAAATTTTATGCAATTTCAGATTGAAGAACAAAAATATTTTAATTAAGTCTTAATTTTTCTAAAAGTTTGAATTCATTTAAAAAAAAGAGCTTAAAAAACCCGTGGCCTTTCTAATTGCTTTTCTTCTCGTGTTAAATTTGCTAAATTAGGCTTCATATCAAAAAATTTATATACTTTATATACTATAATATGTTGCAAGCCCCTTAAAAAGTGCCTGCAGACCCCTTCAAATTTTACATACCCCTACTTATTTAGCCCAAAACTTGATATTATTTTGAAGACAAACATATAATGGAAAGCTCTTGAGCTAAACAACTCGAATTTTAACAAAAGTATGTTAAAAGTCAATATCAGTAGTGAAATAAAATAAGAAGTTTCAAGATTTTTTTCAAAAATTTTATTCAATCTATAAAATGATTAATTACAAATTTCATAAAATAAAGTTCTAATAAAATAGAGTTCTTGTGTGTTAAATATATGATTTAATTTTTTTTCCAAATTGTCTCATTCCAGAGATATACGCACTTAAAGTAGGGATACTTAAAAAATACATTTTTTTTGAGCAAGAAAATCTCAAGAACTGAACACTCGACAAAATACATCAAATACAATTATGAAAGAGCATAAAGTCTAGTTTATAGTGCATTATCAGAATTTAATAAAATTTTTGTTATGAGTGAGATATTTTAATTCAAAGTTTTTGTTAGTTTTTGTACTTAGACCTTTTTTTTAAGGGTATCCCCAACCATCTTTGCAAACCGTCCTTTAAACATATTCTAACAACATAGTTAACTATTTTATACTCAACCCAACCAATTTTAAAAAAGGAAGTTTCTTACAGCAAATTTAGTTGCACCATTGAAAGATATACTTGTCTTGAAATACTGTAAATAGAGAAAAAAAGTAAATTTTAAAAAAATTGATAATATAATAGAGCACAGACTTGTCTTTAGGTGAACAAACAAAACAACCAAAATATCAAAATTAGATGATAAAAATTAATAAATTTTCCAAAAAGCTTTTGATCTTTTCTAATAATGAACGTAATTACCCGAATTTAGTGACATGACACTAAATTAAAAATGAACACTGATTTTAAAAAGAGCAATGTTCAATTTATATTAAATGACTTAAAAAAAGGAATAAGTTTACTTTGGTTAAAAAATGCATCCGGTTTTATTGACATTCGGATTAAGAACATAATTAAATTTCCATTTTTATTTGAATTTCAAAAAAGCTGAAACTATTTTTAATAATTTTAAAATTTGTTCACATTTAATAACATATCATTAATAATGAATTTTTTGAATTTTACAATATCAATTACCTTAAATTTAAATAATATAAAATAATTTAGAATTCTCGAATTGAATAAGTTATCGAAAGTCTTTATTATTAATAGACTTTTGTTATTTTTACTTTGTTTTTGGTAAAAATTCCAATAAAATTGAAAAATAAAATCATCAATAAAATCAAAAATTAAAAGTTTTTTAAATTTCAGAAAAAATTAAATTACAAATTTTTTTCAAGAGCTTACGTCTACCCACATTGAGTGATGTAGATACAAAGTGCAAAGAGATTCAGTCGTTTGTAGAATACAGTTTAAAGGAGGAAGACCTGGACTTTATTCAACAAGAGAAGAAAAAATTCTCTAAAAATGATGATAAAATTGTTGAAAAAAAACTGGAATTATTAAAAAAACGAGAAGAAGCTCGTCAATCAAATGACATGGCACAGGTTGAAGAAATAGACCTAAAAATTCAAGAACTAAATCAAAAAGCTGATGTTTTATCAGCCAAACGAAGCGGAAATTTTCTCATGCTATCGTATGTATTTAATTACCCTTTAATTTGGCTGATGAATTATTGAATTTTATAGACAAATAAACCAACGTAATCGTCAACGAACAAGTGTGGCTGTCGAGGAGGCAATGAAAAAAGAATTCGAAAGACAAAAAGAGGTCAAAGATGATCCTTTTCAGCGAAGGAAGGAACTACCATCATTGATTCATATAAAAAAGAAACCAGCTCAAGATAATGGTGAACAGAAGAAAGAGGTAATAAAAAAAGAAGATCAATCTAGCAAAGTTGCCAGTGAGAGTAAAACAAATCCCGAAAGTGAAAAGAGAAAGTCTGCGGAAACAAATAAGACGAATGATTTGTTTCAAGCGCACAATTTTGACATCGCAATTGATTTTAGTGGTTCAGCTTTTCCACCTGGTCAAATTCAGCAATCTTCGCTGACGTCTGGCAATTCGGTGAGCTCGGGCAGTACAGTTAGCAGGCGAGCTCTTAATCTGGATGACTATAAACGCAAAAAAGGTCTAATATAAAAATAAGCTTAGGTTTAGGAATTATTTAATAAAATACTTGAATATTTTTTGTATATTTGTTTTGAATAAAATAAAATTAAATGAAATTTTTGGTCGAAATTCAATAAATTCTCTTCTTTTTTTTAACAATAATATTCGAAATGGTTTAAGATTTTAATAAATTAAATATAAAAAAATTTTTTTTTTTAAATTAAATTGCGGTATATAACTATATTAAATTTTTGTGAGATTTTTTTCTAAAATTAAAATTTTTAAAAAATGTAATTTTCATTTTTATTAATGCTAAATAAAATTTTCAAAAATTCTTGCATTTTAAAACAAGGTGTTGAGATCAATTAAGAGTATGGAAATTATTTTTAGCTGAGCTAAAATAAATTGAATTTTTTTGTAGCAATAACACTTTTTCAGGCAAAGGAAATGGGGCAATATTGGTTGAAGATATGAAATATGCCTCAGACATTTTTTTTTAATTTTTTTTCTTATAAATTTGAATGTGCTGATTTAGAATTTATTTAAATTAGCTCAATATAGTTGACTTTTTCATGCTATTTAATCAGTCGGAGTTTTAGCACATTTTAGCTGGGAATCTTACCTTTTAGTTCTATAAAAATGACATGGATACTTGTTTTTCCCTGGAAAAAAGTTTTCTGGAACAAATTTTATTGAGGAATCCGATAATTAAATTATTTTTTTGGTAACTTTTATAGTTTTATCAAAATAAACTAAATTAAACAAAATAAAAGGTGTTTGTCTTTAAGAGTCTCTGGAGTAAAATATCCCCAACTCAAAAATTTTCAAAGATACTTTTTTTTACTTATATTTTGTCTCTTAACAACATATTAAAAATGCTAAGACCGGAAACATTCGCTTCATTCTTTTAAATAAGACCAAAATTTTAAAAACTTAATTAATATTTTTTTTTTAATAAAAAAAAATTAAAAATTTTGATATTTCATATCTTCAGCCAATATTACCCCGTATTTGTTTTTAAATTTTTTTAAACCATATCTTATAAAGAATTAAATATTTCCTAATTCTGATTCATTTTAAATTTTTTCATCGTTATGCATTTGTAAAATATATAAATTTTTTAAAAAATCGTTCTGTAATTTTTTGACTGATTTTTCGCTTACACTTGACTTTAGTTCCCTAATTCTTTTTGTAAAACATCCAATATCCATTCTAAAATATCAAATACAAGCACTTGAGTAGATAAGAAAAATTAATAAAAAATTTGTTTTCCTTATTTTAGCCTAAAAAATGTGGAACAGAGTGACACCCGTTCAGTTTTAGATGAAATTGAAATTGTTAAACAAATGATAGCGATGAAAATCAAGAGAGGACGTCTAAGAAAAAATTAAACTTTAAATTGGTTTAATTTTTTGTGTTTGAATTAAAAAATGTATCCAATGTTGAAATAACATTGAAAAGTGTGATATTTTAAATAACTTTTTCAGTTTCAAATAAAAAATAATTCGAAGTTAATTTTCCAAGCATGAAAAACTTTGCTTTTTTCTTATAAATTTTGACGTGGGTTTGTGATATGATGATAATTTAGATAACATTAGTAGTTTAAAAAACTATCCACACTCTGATTTCTATTTTTAATAAATTGAGTTTTTGCTAGAATAGGGTCTTGCCCGAAATGTTATCAGGTGATAACAAAGAATTTTATCTTTAGGTACCATACTGGTTATGTTATCAAGGCTGATAACTTAAATGTTATCTTTTAGTTACGTTATCAGAAATGATAACAATTCATTCTAAATGATAACATTTTAATTCTTTATTTTCATAACACTAAATGTAATAGTAGTAGTAGTAAGGGGTAGGCTACAAGTCGCGATTTGCATGCAGAATGATGCATAACGCGATGGGTGACAACACCCTGTGTGGTAGCCACTTGCCGTAATTAAGTTGCTGTTTTGTCAAGCTTGCTTTTGAAGTCGTTGGTACTTTTGGCGGTGATGATGGAGTCGTTAAGATCGTTCCAGTCATTGACAATTCGGTTGCAGAAAAAGTTATGTCGTTGATTACAGTTCTTCACCAATTCTCGTCTCAATATCGCCCTCCTATTGCCTCTTGGCGCAGAAATGGAAGTCGGTGCGGCAAATTCAACATGCTCTATTCCTTTTGCAATTTTAAACTGCTGTATCAAATCGCCCCTCAATCGCCTCGCCTTTAGATTGGTCAAACCCAGCTTTTTGCAAAGTTCAATTTAGTTTAGGTCTCGAAGACGACCAGGAACCTTTGTCGCCCTTCGCATTACGCGTTCGACCACGTTGATATCCCCGTGTTGGTATGGATTCCAGACTGAAATTGCAAATTCGACATCTGGTCTTACATACGTAGTGATTAGATTCTTCCACACCGATTGGTTTCTTGTTCTAAAGGACTTCTTTAGAATACCAAGCACCTGACTTGCTTTGCTAGCTGAACTAGTAGCTTGTTCATGCCATTTCATGTTTGAAGTAAGAATGATACCAAGTTCACGTTCTCTCGTTGTTACCTCGATAGGATAAGAAGGGCCATTAATTTCATTTAAGCTGTACGTGAAATTACTATTGCGTTTACCACAGTGCATGATTCGGCATTTACTGAAGTTAAGATTCATCGACCAATCAATACACCATTTCTGCACGGCCTCTAGATCGCGTTGAAGCCTTAAACAGTCATCAACATTACGAGCTGTTGTCAAGATCTTGCAGTCGTCGGCAAAAAGTTTGCAAGTATTCAGAATAGTATCTGGTAAGCCGTTGATGAATAAAATAAATAGGGCAGGTCCGAGAACGCTGCCTTGAGGAACTCCAGAGCGCACGTCACACCACTGTGATACCGAGTTGCCAAGAACTACTCATAATATTTTATTTACAATTAAAAAAATTGTTTTACAAAATTGAAAATTTGGGCGAATTGAAGTTTGAGATCAAGATCAAAAGATCAAAATATAAATTGTAATATTTTTTTATAATAGAGAAAAAAATTAATTTTTTCAAAAGCAATTACTTGACATGTCATGTCAAGTTTATTTTCATATTTAAAATTTTAAAATGTCCCTTTTTATTGAACTTTAATAGGTTTAAATATTTTAATTGATTTTAATGAAAAAAAAATTAGCTGTTTTAAAATTTAAAATTTATTAAAATAGAAAAATAAAATTATTTCAGTTTGAATGAATGGCAATATAAAAGTTATAAATATGTATTTGTGAATTAACTTAACCTGAATTATTTAAATTATTGATTGTTTTTGTTAAATAAATTAGAGATCAATCATTTTGATGTTATTTTTGTAATTAAGCACTATTAGACAAAACATGTCTAGTAATGTTTGGTATTTATTTCTTAAAAATTATTAAAATCATTTTTACTAGTTTCGCCTTCATAAAACAAATTACATTTTTTAACACTTGATTATATACACACTATCTCCTGAATTTCAATTACTGCTACTTTTAATAGGTATATAAATATTAGAACATTTTAAATAAAAAGATTCAAATAAAAAATTACAAATTTTACAATTTGATGTAGAACATTTTTTAGAAAAAACTTTTCATTTTTTGATTCAAACTTAAAATTATGAATTAAAATTGACCCTAAATCTTTGAAATTTATTGGCACTCAAAGATTTGCCTTTTTAAAAGATAATCGCGGCAGATTTACTTGGATTAAAATCAATCTTGGTTTAAAATTAATTATGCAATCAAACTTTCGAATTTTTTTGTTGATTTTAAAATTTTTTAAAATTTCACAAAAAAAAAGAAAAGAGTTTCATTTCTATCATTTTTTTTCAGAAAAATCTCAAGCTTCAGTGCTTCATTAAATATATTTATATTATTTTAAATTAAAAAAATTTAGAAGACGAAGTGTTAATCTGTTGATTAACGCTCAAATTAGTGTTGGCAGACGGCCAATTTTTGCCGGCCAACTTGCGGTCCAAATCTGGCGGCCACCTGTCTGGCCGTTAAAATGCGGCCGGTCCAAAATACCGCCAGAATAAAAATTTTATCTTTCTCGTATTCAAAGAAAATTAATTTTAAAAACATACAAATATTTAAAAAATTTATTTTATACAAAATGACCTTTAAAAAAATTCATCTTTAAAAAATAAGAAAAAAAAAACACTTATTTTTTTTGAAAATTAAAAAAATTTATTTGAAAAAATTTTTATTTTAGTCGTATTTTGGACCGGTCGCTTTTTGAACCGCCAATTTTGCCCGCCGGCCGGTCCAAAAAGCGACCGGTCCAAATTGCGATCCATGGCCGTTTTTATGGCCGGCCGTATTTTGTACCGGCCATCTGGCCGCCTGGCCGGCGCCCAACACTAGCTCATATTGAAAAAAAAATCGAATGATTTCAAATTATTTATTTAAATATTTTTTAGAAATTGTGCTCAAAATTTTGTTGTAAGACAATTGAGTTGAAAAAAAAATGAGTAAAATTAAAAAAAAATTATCTTTCTTTAGTAGAAAATGTTCCAATTTAAAAGAACAGCATATCCATTTGAAGTAAAATATCAAGACAAACATATAGAAACAAGCATTTTAGAACCACTACCATTTGACCAGAGCATTCAAATTGAAAATAATTAAAACAAGTCTAAATTGTTTTTTGCCTGTCGAATGCTCATCACACACAAACACTTGATTCTATGTTCAAAAATTCAAACTTTCGAAACTTTTTTGTTGATTTTAAAATTTTTTAAAATTTTACAAAAAAAAAAGAAAAGAAAAGAAAAGAAAAATTAGAAAAAAAAAAAAAAAAAACTTAGGAACATTGAAATTACAACTTTTCAAACAAACAAACGAACGGTGCCACCTAAAATCCACTCTCTACCCACTACTTCCACAAGCCGAGAAACTTCTGCACAGCACTGGAGCCACTGCTCGTCACCTTGGTCTCACTGGTGGTCGTGGTCACAGTGGCGCTGCCAGACGCGGTCACCCTACTCGCCGCAGACCTCAACTTCTTCTCCACACCATTGTTGGCCACTCGCTGACTCTCTCTGCGGGCCACCTCCTTGCCGTCCTTGTCCACCAGAATAGTGATCATGGAGTCGCCCACCGACCACCTCTGGCCGCTCATCACAAGCTCACCTGGCGCTTCGGCCCCGCTTCCACTGCTCCAAACGGTCATCCTCTGTCCCGGCTTGATCACACAGCCCTTGGCAAACTTGTACTCGGCCAGCTGATTGTCCGCATTTCTCTTCAACTGCCATCCACCCAGCGCCACCTCTTTGTCACTTGTGTTGGTCAACTTGACGCACTTGGCGTCCATCTCGTGCTCGCCAATCTGCACTCCGCACTCGGAGCTGTGCGACTGGGTCAAGTTCATCTGATTGCCGGATATGATGGAGTCGTCGTGGTCGATGCTGGCGGCCACTTTGCGCTTCTTGCCACTTCTGGTCGAGGCGGCCACCGTCGAATTGACGGGCTCGCCGCTCATGAAGCTGGACGCCAAGTTGGACTGGTGCAGCGACGACGAAATGTTCAATCGCTGCTCCTCGGACTCGAGCAACTTTCTGTAGGCAGTGATTTCCATGTCAAGGGCTATCTTAATGTCGTACAGCTCCTGGTACTCGAGCATCACGTCCTGAATCTCTTTTCTCAGCCGGGTCACTTCCTCCTCTTTTTCGGTCATTTCTTTTTCGTGTTTTTGCGCCATCCGCCTCACCTTGTCCTCCAGCTCCTTTATTTTTGCCTCATTGGAACTTTGTTTGCTCTGCAGTAGCTTCACCTCGGCCTGGTAGTCGTCGCACTTTTGTCTATAGGTGGCGAGGTCGTCGCGCAGCGAGCCCTGCACTTGCACGGCCCGTTTCAGGTTCGCCTCGGTCTCCACGTTCTTGTTCGAGAATCTTTTTTCCACTTCCTCTTTCATTTCCTTGATCTTGAGCTCGGTTTGCTCGCGTATCTGCTGCAGTTCGGAGTGCAGCTTGGAGTCGTACTCGTCCCTGAGACGCACGTCCACCTGTTCGATTTCGACGCGGCGCGAGCTCCGCAGCTGGTCGATTTCTTTGCCATACACTTGGCTCTTGAAGGCCAGGTCCTCCTTGAGCGTCTGGTTTTTGTTCTCGAGGTCGACGCGCAGCAGCGTCTCGTCCTCGAGCTGCTTTTTGAGCCGGCCCAGCTGCTTTTGCAGGTCGGCGAGCTGCGGCCGAAGCTTGTCGAGCTCGTCCCGGCCCTGCCTGCTCTCGCTCTCGAGCACCTCGAACCTGGACTTGAACTCGGAGTTCTGCGCCTCCAGCTGCTTGTTGCGCTGCTCGGCGTGGGCCGTGTCGCGCTCTCGCTTGGCCAGTTTGGCGGCCGTCTCTTCCAGGTCGGCCCTAAGCTTGTTCACTTGTATCTCGAACATGGCCTTGTCTCTGGCCAGCTCGTCTATGAGCCGCTTGGCGTCCTCTAGCTCGTTTTCGTACAGCTTTTTGATCTCGGATACGTCGCGCGACGAGTTCTCGTTGAATGTGCACACTAGCGATTGCAGGCGGCTGTTTTCGGACTCGAGGCGACGCACTGTGTCTATGTAGACGACGAGACGGTCGTTCAGGTTCTGCATTTCTTCTTTTTCTTGGAGGCGGGTGATGCGCGACGGCGACACGGGCGACCGGCTCGAGTGCGATGTGTTGCTGCCACGGTACGACGTGTACAGCGATTCGCGCGCGTTCAGCGGCGTTTTTGCTGTGCTCGACGATGTGGTCACGTCTTTGGACTGTGACGGCGAACGGCCTGATTTGTTCACACTACTCATGTTAAAAGAATATTTTTTTTTTAAATCTAAATTTTTAAATTTTTAATTAAATTTAAATTGGAAAAAAAAATCTTTTTTTCCTTTTTAAATTTTTAATTCAACTTAAATTAGGAAAAAAAATTTTTTTCTTCCTTTTTAAATTTTTAATTAAATTTAAATTAGGAAAAAAAAATTTTTTTTTTAAACTAAATTTTTAAATTTAAAATAAAAAAAGAATGGAATTTTTTTCTTTCAATCTAAGAGCCAAAATCTTTTAATTAAATTTAAACTGAGAAAAATTTTTTTTCTTAGATCTAAATTTCTTCTTTAAGTCAACTACGGTGTGAGTTTGTGGCGTCTTGTCAGCAAAGTCACAGCTTCTTCATAAATCGTACAGCTAATGCATGGAACGGACTGCCATACAACCTCAAACTAAAAGTCAAAATCTTTTAATTAAATTTAAATAGGGAAAAAAAATTTTTATCTAAATTTTTAAATTTTAAATAAAAAATAGAAAGGAAATTTTTTTGTTCAAATCTATAAGTCAAAATCTTTTAATTAAATTTAAATTGGAAAAAAAAAGTTTTTTTCCTTTGTATCTAAATTTTTAAATTTTAAATAAAATTAAAGAGAGAAAACACTTTTTTCACTTCTATTTAAAATATTTTCTTCATTTTAGATCTTTTTTTGTTAGGTGTTGATGTGAGAGTGTACCTGGCTCGGAAGGGCTTTGTTTTGTCGCCATGAAACACGTTTAATTTAAATGCTGATTTGTGTGTGTATGTGTGTGTGTGTGTGTGTGAGAGTGTACTAACTAGTTTTTAATCAAAGACTTAAAATATGAAAATAATAATTTTGCATGCTTTTTTCTAGCTTTACATTTAGTGATACTTGTTGGAAAAATTTTTTTTTCGCTCAGGCTCAATTTAATGACTTTGGGGAAAAGTAATCTTTTTAATGCAAAAATTTGCTTCATTCAAGTTCAGTACAAATATTTGATCTGCTAACTAGAAGTACTACTTGACTATTCAAATTTAAATTAATTTAATTATTAATTAAAACGAAACGATTTTTTTCTTTTTTTTCCCCCATTTGGTTCTTATCATTTTGAAAATGAGCATATTTAGCACTTGGAGGCAAATTTTGGCCACATTTTTAACTCAAATTTAATTTAGCAAAAATATTTTAATCAACAAAAAAATTGAGTTGAGTCGATTTAAATTGGAAAATTTAAAAAAATAGTCACATCTTGTGCACTAATCTTTTTTTTGGAACTTAAACAAAATTTGCAGTCATCAAACTGAAATTCAAATGGCGCTGTTTTGTTGAAAGATCAAAAGGAAAAAGAAAATTAATTTAAAAAAGAACATTAATCCAAAAATGAATTTATTTTAATTATAAATTCATTTATTGTGAAAATGAGTTAATTTTTTAAAACTCAATCAATTATTTATTCAGGAGCAATCTGGTTTCAGAAAACGTTGACGAACCGGTGATAATCTTATTCTTTTTAATTCAAAAAGTTGTAGAGACTTTCAATAGAAAGAAAAAAAAATTAATCATTTTTTGATATTTCCAAAGCCTTCGACAGAGTCGGCCATCAATGTTTAATTAAAAAACTAAATAAAATAAATAAAATTAATAAACTACCGTATTTCATCGAATAGAAGTAACCACAAAAAGATGAAAATTGATAGTAATTGAGTCAAAAATTTCCCTTTATTTGAGTTATTTTTCTCAAAAAAATATGTCTCGATTAAAAGAAAATTCACCAGTCATTTATCATGTTAAAACATGCATTTTCTTGTTTCTAATAGAAGAAAAAAATGGATTAATTTCTTCTATTTGAGTGAAAAATTTTATTATCTTTCAAAAAATTTTATTTCTGTAGTAAAAAATTTTCGAATAAAAGAAACCCTTTTGATGACCTAACTTTCTTTTTTTTTGAAGAAATACGGTAAGTCTTGTATTTTTATCAATAATATTCCCAAGCTGAAAAAATTTTTCGCAAACGACCTGGTCACACTTTACAATAAGAAAAGAAACTTTAAAAATAAGATAAATGAATACCTAAACTTGAAAAATGGCCTTTCTAGTGAAAAATGAAAAAATTTAAAAAATGAAAACACTGTTTTTATCTTAGAGATTTAAGGAAATATAATCGAAAGAAAAAATGAAATGAAATCAATTTCTTGATATTAAATTTGATTCAATTAAATGTGGTCTTTTATTTTTGAATCGAGTGAAAGATATGTTGGCGCTCTTATTCTTTAGAAATCATGAGACAAAAAGAGTTGAAATCTCTATTACATTTTATTCTGATATTTAATTTTTATATTTTTTTTTTTAATCTACAGGAACTTTAGCTTGATAAAGATAAACCAAAAAATAAACTAACAAATATATCTTGAACTTAAAATCTTGGATAAAAATTTTCTATCTTTGCTCATAATTTGTTTTTATTTCAATCCATTAAATTTTTTTTTATATAAAAAATTTTGAAATAATGCTTAAAAAAATGTATTCTCCGATAATAAAATTTCTATTTAAAGCGACCCAAATTTCACTCACCCGTCAATTTAAATTAACTTATAAACTATGGAAAAATTTAAATTAAATTCTTATTTTGCAGGTAAAAGTAAAAAAACTTCAACATGTTCTAAAAAAAGGCCTTAAAAATTTCATATTAAAATTATAATTTTATTTTGTTTTAAAGTCTTTTGTTTTTTTGAAAAGTTATGGTTTGTCAATTGATGTAAATTTGAATGTTGCACCATGTCGCAATCACGGAACTAATTTTAAATTTTTAGAAAAAAATTTATTCAGTTTTTAAATTTTTATTCTATTCTTTACTTTTGTGCTTAACTTCACAAAACCAGAAATAAAAAGTTACAAATCTTTGAACTATTTGACCACAGTTGATGCTTACTGAACTTATTTCGAATTTTGAAGCTTTTTTCTTTATATTTTGTTTTGATTTTTTGGCACCAAAAATATCCCCAAATTTTCTTTAAATGAATTTAATAATTTCTTTTTACTTTCTCATCAACCAAAAGGTATTTTTTGAAAAATAAAAAAATTATACTTTTTAAATGCTATACTAAAAGCCGGATTAACTTTGTTTTTCTTTTTGACCATAATTTGATACAGTTGACAGATTTTTTGTTGTTTAAGATTAAATAAAAAAAAGAGATAAAAATAATTTAAAAGTCTCAAAATAAAAAGTACTGCGTTAAAAAGCTAATGGTAGCTGGAAAAAATTTTTGAATTTAATTTCAAATGGAAATAAAAATGTTTAGCAACTTTTTCAAAACATGAAAAAAAATTAAAAAATCTTTTTTTAAATAAAAGAAATTTATTCTTACAATCGTTCATGAAAAATAAATTTAAAAAAATTAATTCTTTTAATAAAAAAAATATTTTCTTTTTGACAAAAATGATGCAGGGATAAATTTCAACCTTAATAAAGGATACTTTTAAAATTTAAAATTTAGATTAAATCTGTCCAAAACTCGACTTTGAATTCCTGTTAATTGAAATTTAAATTTGGATGAACTTAATTTTAGATAAATACAATGAGCTCTGCATGAGAACAAGCTTTAAAAAAAAAATTCTCAAAAACCGAAATAGCCGACTAGAGACTTCTAGATTAGCTGTAAGGCTGGAATTAATTTAGCTGTGGTCTATTTACTCAGTATTATTGCACTTTTAGGAATTTACTTTGAAACTATAAACCCATTCGAACATTAATTATTTTTGCTTTTAATTAACCTTAGATTTTTATTGAAAAATGTTTTCCTCTTAGGCTCAACTTTTTGTTCTAATCATCAAGTACTAAAAACCCAACTGAGCTAAATCAAGATCAAAAATGCTCATAAAAACGGAACTAATCTCAAGTGCGTTAGATAACGCGCTTGAATTGCACTTAAAATGACGGTCAATAATTAAATAAAATTTTTTTGTCCTTATTATCCAACAAGTAGTTTTATTAAGTGACCTTTGGTTTAATAGATTCACGTGTTGTGAATTTAAAAAGCAAAGTAAATTAAGCATTTCCCTCGGGTCCGGTGATAGATGAATTTTTATTAGATTATATTCATGCTTCATTAACTCCAACAATAAAAATCCATCAATCAAAATTTGCTTTTGGTCAGCTAAATTTTCTCATTATCTTTTATATAAATTTTGATCGAAGTTTACTTACGGTAAAACGATTCGATCAAATTTATTGTAATTTGATAAATTAAAAATTCTTGAATTTAAATGACAAAAATTGAATATTGAAGAGTGCCATATCAATTAAAAAATAGTTTCAAAAAATGACATTTTAAACAAAAATAAACAAAAGTTTAATTATCTATTTGAAATTGACCTTACTGAATCGATTAATCATTCCTCGAGTTCGCTCACTCGTTTTAGTTCTTAATTTACAAATATTTTTTAAAAAAATGATCCCGCTTAACCCCTAAACAAATACTGGCATGATTAATCTTTTGAATAAATTTTTAGTCTAAGTGAAAAAAAAATATTTGATCAAACCATTTGATGATTTTATTGAGATTAGAATTTCCGTTCAAACAAAAATCTCACACACAGTAAGATGTGTAAAATTCCTTCTAAATTATATAATATTCTAATAAAACATTTTTAAGTGTATTAACAGCTTTAAAAGCAGCAGGCTAAAATACTTAAAAACACTGCATAATTTTTAGTACTCCGACCGGCTGTTAAATGTGAGCAATTAATCTCTAAATTTGCATAAACATGATTAGTTAGAGTAGGCATTTTTTTTCTAATATCATATTCATAAAAATTTTTTTACAAACAAGAGATAAAGAAGATATTTTTTATCTCAATTTCACAAAATACAGTTCAATAACTATTTATCTCATTTGGTCATATCGATAAGGATAATAAATAACATCATCTAAAATCAATAAAATAAATATGATTTTTAATCGGAAAAAAATTTAAATTGATGGCAATTATTTTAATTAAATAAATTTATTTTAGCCTTTTCCTGGCCTTAGGTGCTTACTGAATTTGATTTCTATTAGAATGTAAAGTTCAGCTTGATTTTCAATCAGCTAATGACTTTGGTAAGATTTCGATAATATAAAGACCAGGTCAGATATTGAACTAGTTGAATACAAAAAAATTTTTTTTATCTTTAAAAAAAATACTCCATTGAATGTTTGGTAAACAAAAATAAAGGCCTAAAAACAGCAATTATTTTTATGTTTTCGTTCAAGATGCTAAAAGAAAGTAATTTTTAATTAAAATTACATTGATTTTTTGACTTGATATTTTCTTTGGTTTTCGATTGAAAAAGTAACCCTAACTTTGGAAAATAAGCTCATTAGTAAATTTATTAAGTAAACGGATTTTAAAATTATTCATTTTTTAAAAAAAAAAAATTAATTTAAAAACTTTGTTTCTTCATTAAAGTATTCTAAATTAAATTAAATTAAATAATACTCAAGGTAAAAAATTTCATAAACAAGAAAATTTCTTCAGCTTTTTTTTTAGATTATTTATTTAAAATTTTTTTTATATGCAACATTTGTTTTTATTTAAATCGTTTGGTAAAGTTATGAGAGAGTTAGAATGTTGATTATTACAACATATTCAGTAAAAACAATTAACAAACCTTGATAATAATAATAATATTAATATAACACAAGACGTTTTTAATTTTAGAGTTTTTTTGAAAATCAAAATGTTTATTCTTCTTAAAATTTTATAAATAAAATCAAATGTTGATTTTATTATATTCGAAAATACGCTAGCATTATAGAGGCCTGAGAATCTTAAAGAAAAAAAATTTTTTCAAAGTTAAGAAGACAAAGAAACAATTTTTGCCTCATAACACATTTTTTTTTATCATTAAAAAATTTTTTACTTTACTTCTCTAAATAAAAATAACATTGAAAGCTACAGTAAACTAACTGAGGAGCAGAGCTTTTTGAAATCATGCTCAATAGCTGTAGTCGGAAAACATTTTTTTCTGTTTTACAGAATTTTAGAATTTGAAAAGGACAAATTCGACCATTGCCACTTATTTTAAAATCCAACTTAGACATTTTTTTGTGTAAGACTGCTTTCATTGTGACAATTAATATGTTGGTGTTTATTCAAGCCTAAAAAATTAGTATCTTTTGATATTAATAATAATTTAACACGAAATATTTTAAGTTTAAAAGTTTTTGACAATCAAAATACATATTTTACCTTAACTTTTTTAATAAAAAATAAATTTTAAGAATAAAAAGATGAACAAAAAAATTCAAAATGCCAAAGTTACATGTATTACATGTCATTGTTAATCATTAGTAAAGCTATAATTATTTTTATCTCATTTCATTTTCTAATTCAAAAAATATTATCATCAAAGAAATGACTAAGTGTATATCCCATTGGGTCAAAACTTTTTAAAAACTGTATTTTAAAATAATAAGTACATTATAAGTACATTTAATTTATTAATTCGAAAAAGTTTAAAGACTTGAGTTTAAAGATTCCTAGATCTATTACTGAACATTGATTTAAAATGTTAGTTAGTTTCTATGAGTATTACTTTTATTAAACAGCTAAAATTACTTGTAAAGGACTTACGGACATTTGAACTTTTCTCCTAGTTGTAAAATAACAAATAAAAGTTTTTAAAAATAAAATTAAAATAGATTAACATTGGTTTACATATAAATTTTGGAGCTTTATCTCGACTTATGGTGCCCTTACATTAAGATATTTTCAAGTTTGGAAACTTTAAAATAAAAATTAGGTACTCTTGGGAAATTTTATTTGTTTTATATCAATCTCTTTTTTTTATCTTGAATTTAGGCTTCTATATAATCGAAACTGAAAAAATTAATTAAAGAATCTTATGAAACTTGGTTTTTAAATTAAAATTTTGAACCGTAAATTATTTGCATCATTAATTAATTTAATAGCTAGTTTTCCTCATATTTAGTTAATAAAACTTATAATTATTTAAATAATTTCTAAATACAATTAATTTGAAAAGTCATTTAATCAAAAAACTACATAAAATTGAATTCTTCCTGTTAATATCTGAATAATATAATTATTTACCTGACCTGGTCGCTTCATGTTGAGCTATCTAAATGTTATTTTTAATAAAAAAAAAGTGTTGTTAATCCTAATTGAGCGTGTTTCCTTGTTAGAAGCTATCCAGCAAGGCCCATTGACCTGTCCAATATTCGATAAAAATTAATTTTATCCAACACTCAAATTACTGACACATTTCGGTCTAAATCCGACCTAAATCAAGGATTAGCAAGACCTTTAAGCCAAGTTGATATTTAAAATTTTGAGTCAAACAAGCTAAGGAAAAAATGGAAAAATCAATCTCCCACCAGGAAGAAAATATATTTTTGTTTATAGTCATAAATTTAATCAATATTGATTAGTTTGATATATAGAAAAGATAAATTGTTCGGCGTTTTTTAAAAGGATAAATTTAAATAAATAAATAAATTCTATTCAAAATTAAAACCATGAAAATGTCGATTTATCTATTTTTTTGAATAACCAAGGCTTTTAGATTTATTGATAAGACACTGCTTGATATTTGAGTCTTTTTTTGATTAATCGATTTATTGAATTTTACCGATCACCTGCTTGTAATTTAAAAAAAAAAACAATCTTTATCGTAGAAATCATTGACATGGAACAATAGATGTGATAGATGTATATAACAAAAATAAATAGTCTATGAATGTTTTTTTAATATCATGTTGCAAATAAATTGATGCTAAGCAATTAGAGTCGAATGGCTGCCATATCCTAAGCTCAGTCACGCAGCAATTATCTTAGTATAGCCACGCGAAGCTTTTCACTTAATTGCTCACTTAAATGATACCAAAAATAACCAAAATTTTTATTTTGATTTAAAATAAAAAATTTATTAAGTATAAACGTATTATAAAAATTTATCTTTTTTTAAACATTAATATAATAATAAAAGCTATAAAATTTTAATTCATTTATAACATCTTCCAGTTTAAATAATGAGTTAATTCATAGGAACATTTGAATGAAATCATGGAAAAATTTTAAAAGAATTAAAAAAATTAATAAAAGTGATGGTTGGAAGTATCTATCTCAGTTGATTTAATTTATGAATTAATTTTTTGCATTTGAAAACTTATTTAAAACTTCATTTTGAACTTTTAAAAATTTAAATAAAACTAATCAATTTAAAACGTCAAAAAATCAACTGATGATTAAATCCTTAAATATTAGATTTAGTTGTAAAAAGGCGACAATGAGATTGCGGACTGATGAAAAATTTTAAAATTGATAATCAAACAAAATAAATTTTCTAATCTTGATAAGGGATTAAGTTTTAATTTACTAAGGATTGTAATTTTTAAATAATGTAAATTAAATTGAATGCACAAAATAAGTGTAAAAAATTTTTTTATTATATTAAAAAATGGCATATAATGTTTGACAGATTTTAAAGTTTTATCCGATAGAATGTGAAAATCAATTCTATGGAACGAATAATTGTTTATGTAGTAGTAGTAGTAGTAGTATCAGCAGTATAGATATTTCTATCTAAATTAACGCTAAAAAGCGTTTAGCCTTACAAACTAAGGCTTTGGCAGACTTTGCTTTTCACCATTCCAAAAACTTCATTGTCAATGACTGCTTTGAAGCTATTTATTGTTTGCGCACTAACAGCATTAACTGATAAGCTGTTCCATAATTTACGCAGCGATTTGTTATGAAATTATATCTTAAAGAGCCTCTGCGATTTATTTCTCAGACTAGTCTATTGTCATGTGGTCTTCTTAGGCTTTTTACACCACAAGCGAAATTGATTCCATTAGTTAAAGATACTATTTCAAAACCTTTTAAAATTTTGTATATTTGAATTAAATCCTCCCTTAAACGACGATTTTTAAGTTTCATAAGATTTAAGTATTTCAATCTATCTTCATAAGACTTGGTTCTGGTATAATCAATCAGTTTTGTCGCTCTTCTTTGCACTTTTTCAAGAATTATAATGTCTTTTTTTAAATGCGGACTCCAGGTTCCTACTGCATACTCCAGGTGGGGTCTCACAAGTGATGTATAGAGAAGTCTTAATGATTCTCGGATAAGGTTTTTAAAAGAATTTCTTATTTGACCCAGTATTCGGTTAGCTTTCATAGCTGCCACAGTACATTGTTTATTCCATTTCAAATCATTTGTAATAAAAACACCCAAATCCTTTTCTTCTGTTATCTCCTCTAGTAGATGAGATATATTTTGGTTTGATAATAAGTATTTGGCTTTTTCTTTTCTCTTCCCTAAATACATTGTTTACATTTGTTCAGGTTTAGATTTGTTCACCAGTTTTCTGTCCATTCCATTAAGAGATCGAGGTCTTTCTGAAGTTCTAACGATCCTACGTCAGAGAATTCGGAGATACCAATTAATTTTAAGTCGTCAGCATATCCAAGACAGAAACTGTTGAAGTTTTTAATATAATTTTCACATTACTTGGGTTTTTAATATAATTTTATGTTTATCTAATCTCCGTCTATTTTCAATCATTTTTAGTTTAAAAATCTTTATTTCACTATCAATTTGTAAAAAGTGTCATTTTGAAAAATTAATCTCAAATAATTTTAAATAAAAACAAAAAAATATTTTTTTAACAATCAAAGTTTTAGAATAAATAAGTTTCAAGGAAAAACAGTGTTTGGCGTTGGAGTAAATTTCCTATAAGCAAATTTTTCCTTTAAAATTTAAAAATGCTTATATCAATTATAGAAATATTCTTAATCATTCTTTAATTTAGAGTAGAAATCAAATATGGTATATTCAAACAGAATTCAAATGAATGCAAATTCGAACTAAAAAAATTCAAATTAAATATTCAAGTTTGGTTGAGAATAAATTAAAAAATTTAAATTTAGGCAATATTTAAATAATTTGTTTTATTTTTTTCAATATTCGAATTTACATTTATTTGGATTTTGTTTGAATATCTCATTTTAATTTTATTGCTAGTCTTTTAAGTCATTAGACTTAAAAATTATAACCATACTAAAAAATTTCTAATGACTTATTTATAAATTAATGGAAAAAATAATTTATTATAATAAAAATAGATATTTGTTTTTTTAAATAAAAAAAATTATTCAAAATACAAAGTTTAAACAAAAAATATAATAAAAAAATTTTTTTAATTACAAAAATGAAATTATTTTATTAATCGAAGCGTTTCGACCAAAATGGCCTTCTTTAGGATTTCTTAATATAAGTAATAAAACTTTAATGCATTTTGATAAAAAAATAATTTAAAGTTAGATTCAAATAGGATATTTGATTCTTTTAAAAAATTTTATTTTCTAATTAAAATATATTACTTATTTGAATTTCGAAATTAAATTTTAAAAAGAATCAAATATCTTATTTGAATATTACTTTAAATTATTTTTATATCAAAATAATAGCAAAATTTAAATATTTTAATATCATTCAAAAGTGAATTCAATTTCATCATTACTTAAATTAATTCAATATTATAAAATTTTACGTATTATTTACAAATGTACATAATTCTGAGTCATGAATATTTCTTTTTCAAATACCGTTTTCTCTCGTTCGATTTTCATAATCTTCACTACAAGTTAAGACATGGAAATAAAAACAGCAAATTACAAATTTTTTAGCATGGGTGAGATGTACTTTGGTGCTAGGTCCAAAAGCTTAGCTTATGGTGCAGCAAAATCGAACGAGGGAATACAGTAAGTGTTTTTGCGATATGAATTTCTCCGTATCGCCAAAACCGACTTGGTTGAGTTACAATTTATTATTATGATAAAAAAGTGATTGATCTATTATGAATCATTAAAATTATTTTGCACTCTAATTTATTGAAAGAATGAGTTTATAATTATTTCTGCTTTGAATAATCTTGATAGTTAAAATCGAAAGTAATTTAGGAAGTATTCGAATCTTATTAATCTTATCAAATTTATGCACTTTTTAAACAAATTTTTATGATAAAAAATTTATGCTCTTTGTTTATTTCTAACTTAATTATAATTTTAAAATATTTTTTAAGACTAATATCTTGCAATATTTGCGTAAGCTTAGTATATTGATGATTTGTGATGGCGTTTAAAATAAAAACTCAACAAAAATTTGTATCTTTTTTTATTTATATATTTTTTTAAAATAAAAAAAACAATTACAATACTAAAAATATCTAAAACATCTATTGTTCTTTGTGATACAAACGAATAGATTCGACTTTACCAGCTGTGGCAACCTTTTTAAAATAATTTTTAATATGTTTTTTTTTTTTATTTATTTAAGTTAAAACTTACGCATTTCAATTCACCGCTATCGGTGATCTCACGGGTAATGGTACATACAACATTGTTATCCTTGTCCTTTTGGGTCTGGACCAACTTGTTGCCATCCCAGTGGAATGTGGTCTTCACTTTGCGTCCATCCAAAGTCTCTTCGTCGAATTCCTCATCCAGTTTGTATTTCAAATGTTGAGATTTCAAGGTAGAAACAGTGGAGAATGTCCATTCATCGCCACTTTTAACAAATTTTACATTCGGTTTGGTGGTGTTGCCGAGCTTTCTCATTACCAAGCCGACTCCCAACTCTTTCATCAAATCTTCAAAGTTCTCGCTCGAGACTAATTTCCAATCTCCCAACAAAGCATCAACCATTTTTGATTAGTTTTCTATATAATCTAGAATAAAATTTTTTTTTTGATATGAAAAAAATTTACAAAATTTAACATCTTTTATAGTTGCTAGAAAAAATTAAAAATTCAAAGCTTAAAACTAAATAGCTTCTTAAATTCGAACACGCTTACAATATTCGTGATTATTTACTTGTAGTCATTTAATTATCATTAATATTTGCTGACGTGGGATTCGAAGCGAGCTAAATGAATTCAATTTTAGTCCTGTAGCTCTCTCGTTCTATGCTTTGATTCACACCCTCTTAAGAAAATTTAGCTAAGAATTTGATTCAGATCTGATTCAGCGTGCAACATTTCAAATTTCTTAAATGATTAATAAATTTTATTTTAAAGAAAAAAGTTGTTAAATTTATACATAGAAAAGGCTTTGGTTTAACCTATATCGGACGAGTCCTTCGTTTAAAATAGTATTTGTTTTAAATACCAGGAGTTTTAAATTAGATTTTTTTGCATCTGTATCCAAAGCAATTTTTGATATTTATTTTTGGCTTAGAAAAATACTTATTTTGCGTCGTTTATCGATTTTAAAGCATTTTTTACTTAAACAAAAATAAATAGTCATTTTTATGGATGACAATAACTTAATTTCTAAATTAAATTAACACTCGTATGTGCCAAATCATTAAAAATCAAATTTTATCAACCTACACAAACTAATTTTAAGTTAACATTCTGAAAAAAAAACTAGTTTCTATAGTACTACCTTAGTTTAATGTTTTTTTAACAAATTTTTTTTAAATTTAAAAACAAAGATACATTTTCAACAATTTTCGATTATGTTTAATTTTTATTTGATTTTTTTAAAAGAGAATATTAAATCTTATCTATAATAATTATTATAATTAAATGAAAATCTTGAAAAATTGATCCTCTAAGCACTTATCATCACTAAAAAAATTAATCAAAAATTTATATTATAAATGATTCCTTTAAAATGTATGAAAATTAATAAGCTAGTTCAAATCGAAAGATTTTTAGCTAGAAAAATAGTCTGACAATTATATTTGCTCAAAATTAAAACAATGTCTCAAAATATTTGGCTATTTCAACAAATAATTTTTTTGAATATTTTCTGAATATATTTTAAAAATACTTTAAATTTTTCTGAATTTTACGTGAAATCGGCAAAAATTTGCGTTAAGTAACTATTTTATTCGTATGGATTCACCAGAGTAGCTATTTATTTGAGTCCATTATTTATAAAAAAATTTTGCTTAGAGATTATTTTAAAAATGCAAATGCAAATTTTAGAAAAAATCTTATTTTTGATTATGATAAATTTATTTAAAAGAATTTAAAAAAACCTAGTCATTTTTTTGATCGCTTTTCATGATAAATTATTCTTTTTTATTTTAGGAAATATAGAAACGAATTAAGAGTACTTTTTTGGAAATTCTAAAATATCTGAATATAAATGCCTGGTTACATGAATAGATTTTAAGTTCAAATTGTATTAAAATTTCATAAAAAAATTAGAGCTCGTTAATTAATTAATTTAATTTATTTTGTTCTATTATAGATCTTTGATCAAAATTCTTTTAATTAATTAAGTATTGTTTGTTACTATTTAAATATTTCACAAATTTTTTCTTTAAATTACAAAAAATTTTTCAAATTAAATTATTATGATTATAAGTTTTAAATATAAAAGAAATTTTTAAATCTTACGCATAAATTTTCGATGCTTTTTTGAAAAACATTTGTTCTCTGGTTTCTATCAAGTCATTGTTTTTTTTTCAGATGGATTTAATTAAATTTTAAAGTTTGGAAAATAAATTATATAATAATTTTGGAATATTTCTTAAGCTAAAAAAAGGTTATTTATGCAACGAATTTTTTAAATCAATAAAGATTTTTATTAATTAAGAATTTTTAAAGGCATGTAGCATTTTTATACAGTAAAGACTGCTAATATTTTTAAAAGAAAATTTAAGTAAACTCCTGACTAGATTAATTTAAAAAAGAATTAATGAATAATAAAAGACAGAGTTTGTATCTGACTGATTTATTTTATAAAGTAAGAATAATCAAAATAAAATAGCATATTATTTTTATGAAAATAGTCAATTTTAATTAAAAAAAACTTGAAAATAAAGATTAATTTTTTGGTGCATCCATTCGGGTCATCAAAACCCTTATTACCTTAATACCTCGCTCAAATTAAATAGTCTATTTGAGACTTTTAGCAGTCTAATTTTATTTTGAGCTTCATTCATTATGTATAATATTGGATGGAATGTCATATTTTAGTTTAAGAACAAATCGAAATGATGAATTTTGAATGCTTTTTATTATTTCAAGTTGGTTTTTGAAAACGAATTAAGTCAGGGAAAGGAGTAATCTAAAATAGACATAATTAAAGATTTATAGATATCACCTAATGTTATGTAATTTAGTCCCCATATTTTATTTGAAAGATATTTTGGATTTGTTGGAATCCAGACTAAAATTATTCAAAATATTAACGAATTTTTTGTTCCATTACTAAATGTACATTTAAATAATTGTTTTGTTTTTAAAAAATACCAGCAAACTAGAAACTTGCTATTGTGTATTCTTTATTTAAAAATAAAGAAGACAGGTAAGATTTATCCATTTTTTTCTGTATATCAATCCTAAAATTAATAACAAAAATATTTGAAAAGTTATTGGCAAAACAGATATCTTCATATTTTTTTAATTGAATAAAATTTTATTTAGTGGAAAACAGGGTTAAAACCTGGACATTCTTGTCAAAGAGTCATCCATGAGTACATAAGTGAAATAAATAAAGCTAATGAAAAAAAAAATAACAACTGTCTCTTTGTTTATTGACTTAGAAAAGAAATTGATGTTATTGATACAAATTTATTACTTTTAAAACTCTTCAATTATAATTTTGAAAATTTTTCTTTGGGCTTTTTTTCAAACTAATTCGAAAACAGATCTTAGATAATCAGAATTGGCAGTAAAATGTCTAAATCTTTAAAATTAAAATTGGGTGTACCGCACACCTAGCGTGTGTTGTTCAGTATTTTGTCTAAAGAAAAAAAATTGTTTTTAACTTAACACACAATCAAATGTGTGTTTTCAGGTTGTGTGCTCATCAGGATTTGAATGTGTGTTGGTCAGACTCGAGTGTGCGGTGGTTAGGTAAACCAATTTTTTTTTATTGCGACTAATTTTTAAATCAATTTGAACACAAAGCAAATTATTTGTTTATTTGAATAAAGACTATTTTTTATTTATTTATTAATTTATCTGTGACAAACTAAAGCTCCTTTAGATAAAAAAAAAATCTAAGTAAAAATAAACAAATACTTTTTATCATTAATTTTACTTCACCTGTATAAATTTACTTATATCTAGATAAAGTATTTGGGCTGTAAGAAAGCTTTGACTTTCGTATCTTTCCTTAAGCGTTTTGAATAATAAAATATAGGGAAATAATTATTTCAGTTTAAATTTCAGTAGCTAATTTATTTTTTTCAAGTAGATAATTTTTTTTTTTAAGTAGAAAAAAAAGTAGCTAACATTTTTTTATAAAGAGATAATATTTTTTTTAAGTAGCTAAAAAAATAAGAAAGTGTGAAAAAAAAAACAAAAAAATATTTTTAAAGAAATTTTCTATTTTAAATCAATTAGCTTTCGAACCTGCTTTTTGAACTGAATCAACTTTTCTAGGACGACCTCTTCCTCTCTGCTGTGTATTTTCATTTGAGTTGTTACTTGAAACAGCCTGCATTGATAAAATATTTCTTTGATTCAGAACAAATTAAAACTAACTTCATCACTTTCCTTTCTTCTTCCTCTTCTTTAAGGAACATTTGGCCGCCACATTAACTACCTGGAACGGCAAAAAATACATGTTGTTTCAGTTGTTTTCACCAAATTGAATCAGATATACTATTATTAAAAATTAGATTATACTTAAGATTTTCTTTAAAATGGTTATTATTTACTGTAATTTTTGAGGATTCAATTTTAAAGTACTTGGAAATAAGTAGCATGTCGGAGGAAAAATATTTATTAGAAGGAGGGTCATTTAGCATTGATTTTAAAATTTGTGATAAGAGATAACTATATTTAATTGTGTCAATGAAAGTTAGTTTTTTAATTAGATAAAGTTCATCAAAGTTGAAAAATTTAAGCATTTAGCATTTTTACAAAGTAAATTTGTTTTGGTGGTGAAAAAAAAAGTAATTTTAGTTACCAAATCAATTCAGAGCCGTAAAAATAAAAAATGATCAAAATGTAGAAAAAGTTAATAAAATAAATAAATAGAAACAAAGAGTGACACATTGTACATGTCCGAATATTTTTAGGTTCTGGAAAAAAAGAGGAAAGAGAGCAATTAAACCAATGTACAGGTAATTAACAGTCAACAAAAAATGGATAAATGTTTTTCCTTATTTTTGCTTATGTTTATTTATCTTTTAAAAAAATAAAAAAAATTTGTTTTTTGTGACCTTCTCTTTGTTTTAGTATTTTCGTTGTGTTTTTTTCTGCCTCGTCCAATTTCAACATGGAGCTAACATTTTTTCCTAAGAAAGAAGTTGTGCATATTTCTAGCAAAAGTTTGCTCCAAAAAAAAAATAAGTAAAAAAATTGTTTTTCAAAATTTTAGTAATATTTCCTAAAAAAAGACTATAAAGCGCCCCAAACCTACTAAACAAACAACCATATGTTTATATTCCTAACAAATAGGGCTATCCAAAAGGCTTATGCTAAAACACGGACCTTGGTCGGATGGTATTTTGAATTATCCAAAAACTTCCGACCACCGAGCATTTTGTAGAGAATTTGATGAACTTTTACGCACAAGTATCAGTTGGACCATAAGACGTTGTTTTTGACTTGTAAAACTAGTAATAACCAGTAATTACATGAAAGAGAATTGACTAAGCACTGTCGCAGAAAAAGAAATATTCACCAAGCTCTTTTTATTAAAAGCTCATAGCTAAAAAACTAAAAATATCTTTTTTTGGGAGAATTCTTTAATTTCAAAGAATTGATACTTATGGCATACCGTTTTGCAGATAATTTAAATCTCTACATTTTTACATTATAAATAAAAATTTGTTTTAGAGCTCTCGGTCAACATTTCTCTTAATATATTTTTACTTTCAACCAAGCCAATTTCTTTAATGATTTTCAGGCATCAGAAATTTTAAAATTTTTTTAAATTTTTTAATTATTGTAAAAAAAAAATTTTTATCCAAATTCATTTAAAAAAAAATATTAATGTTTTATTTAAACAAAATTTCTTTAATTTAAAAATTTTGATCCTTATCCACTTAAGAAAATAAAAAAACTTCGTAGTCATCAGATTCTAGCATTGCAGGTTTACTCTTATTTAGTTTTACATCTGAGCGTTATTTTTTCTTAAATAATTTTTATAAAAATTGGCTTGGTTGAAAGTAAAAATAAATTAAAAGAAATGTTGACCGAGAGCTCTAAAACAAATTTTTACTTATAATGTAAGAATGTAGAGATTTTAATTATCTACAAAACGGTATGCCATAAGTATCAATTCTTTGAAATTAAAGAATTCTCCCAAAAAAAGATATTTTTAGTTTTTTAGCTATGAGCTTTTAATAAAAAGAGCTAGGTGAATATTTCTTTTTCTGCAACAGTGCTTAGTCAATTCTCTTTCATGTAATTAGTGGTCGGAAGGTCAAGGTCTTATCATTTTCTTGAAAACATATGGTCCGTTAACAGCAACCCAGGATTTTACTCGTTATTACTAGTTTTAAAAGTCAAAAACAACGTCTTAACTGATACTTGTGCGTAAAAGTTCATCAAATTCTCTACTAAATGGTCGGTGGTCGGAAGTTTTCGGATAATTCCAAATACCATCCGACCGCGGTCCGTGTTTTAGCATAAGTCATCCAAAAAGCACAAGTTTTTTTTATGCAGATAAAAAAATTTTAAATAATGGAGCAACTTTTCTGTTAAAATGTACACAATCTCTTTGCTAGAATAAATTTGAAAGAATAAAAATGTGATTTGTGAGTGTGGGAGTTGACAAGACAAATAGTGTGTCATCACCAATGATTTTATTAAAATTTTTGATCAAAAAACCGTTATTTAAGAAGAAAAATAGTTAGATAACTAATTAAAAAAATTTCTTTTAATATAATACGTTTTATTGAACTAATTTTTTAATTTTGGTTCACAAAAAAAAAATCATTTTATAGCTAGAATTTATCTTTTTCAAATAATATAGTTAAAAATGGTGGTTATACTTAAAATTAAATACAATAAAGCGCCCCAAACCTACTAAACAAACAACCATATTTTTATATTCCTAACAAATAGGGCTATCCAAAAAGCACAAGTTTTTTTTATGCAGATAAAAAAATTTTAAATAATGGAGCAACTTTTCTGTTAAAATGTACACAATATCTTTGCTAGAATAAATTTGAAAGAAAAAAAAATGCGATTTGTGAGTGTGGGAGTTGACAAGACAAATAGTGTGTCATCACCAAATAAAAAAAAAAAATAAGCGCGCAATTTTCGCCATCGCCTATCCGTTGTTATAGCTATAGCAAAAAGTTTCAAATTCAAAAAAAATCGTTCATCAAGTTCAAGGCAACGAGCATAATAAATCTGTTAAAAACACTCAAACCAAAAAGACGAAAACACTGAGAACGCAATAGCAATTTCTCAAGCTTCTCTTCACACACAAGCAACGCTTTTCTCTCTCTCTCTCTCTCTTTTTGTTTTAAACACAGCTCTCGCTCTTTCCAACCCCACTCCACTAGCACAGACCAAACTATTAAAAAAAAAGCTCATTTTCTAAGCTTTCTAAAACGGCAAACTAATCATTTTTAGACTAATTCGTTTAGAATGAACGACAATCGATATGCTGTAAGTAGCCACCATGCGGCCCCACTAACCCAAGCTAATTGTTTATTTAAGCGCCAGACGTACAAAAACCTGCTCGGCGGGGCGAACCGCGACGAGAACATTGTGTTGAAGTCGAGCTCGCTCGTCAAGCTGCAGTCGCACACGATCACCAGCCAGTCGTACTCGAACCAAGTGAGCACGGCGTGTCAGGCGTCGATTCGCAATGCGCTCGGCGACATCGGCAACCGGATCAGGCTCGGGCTGCCGCCGGCCAACAAAGAGCTGGCCAAGCCGGCCGAGCTGGCCCAAGAGACCGTGTCCAACAACAGCTGCATTATGCTCGAGGAAGAGGAGGACAACGAGGTGGAGGAAATCGAGCTGGACGAGGAGAGCATGCACGAGAACATCATTGACATTGACGAGTGCGACGCCGAGAACTCGCAGCTGGTCGCCGACTACGTCAAAGACATCTACAAATACTTGACCCAAACGGAGAAGAAGTTTCGCATCCGGCCCAATTTTCTCGAGGCCAAAATAGTCAGTGTCAAGATGAGGTCGGTTCTGGTCGACTGGCTCATCCAAGTTCACCTCAAGTTTCACCTGCTGCAAGAGACTTTGTATCTGTGCGTTCAAATAATAGACGCCTATTTGCAAGTAAGTTGTGGTCACGTGACCGCTTGTTGGTGACCGCTTGTTAACTCTTTGAATAAAATAAAAGGTCGAGAACGTGCCCAAGATGCAGCTGCAGCTGGTTGGCGTGACTGCACTCTTTTTGGCTTCCAAGTACGAGGAGATGTACGTGCCCGCCATTGAAGACTTTGTCTACATGACTGACAACACCTACACTAAGTCCGAGATACGCCAAATGGAAATTTCCATTTTAAAATCAATGAATTTTATGTTCAGCAAGCCATTGCCGCTTACCTTTCTCAGACGCTTCTCCAAAGCAGGACAGGCAAGTTTTTTTTTATTTTTTTTTTCTTCCTACTAGAGTGAAGTTTTGACGTGAATTAATTAATTAAGTGAATTGGTTAATTAGAAAAATATTAACGGGTGTTCAAAAATCTCGGTGCTTTTTTTAACTAAAAAAAATGAGGTTGATCTCCATAAAATTTTACAGAGTGGTACTTTGGGCTGTCTAGTACAAAAATAAATGGTCAGCTTTCTATTTCATGCCTTCCTGAAATAGGCAGTCACATGACCTTGAAATTCCTCGAATTGTCCCCTAGCCTTTCGATTTTCAAAATTTATTTTTACATATCGTTAGATAGAGAATTGAATGAGGATTACAACGATATATAGATTATATCTGTACGATGTTCTGTTCAAAAGTTATGGTCAAAAAATCCTTAATGTTACCTTAATTTCCATGGGAGAAAAAAAGGGGCAATTTCACTTTATTCGCAATAACTTTTGAACGCAATAAGCTATCCACTTAAAATTTTAAACTTAGTAATGAGACTAAGTCATAAAAAAATTTAAATCAAGTTCATCTATATATCCCCTTTTAGACCTAGTTTTGTCCAAAATTTTCATGGTCTAATTTGAACAAAAAAAATTTAAGAATAAAGTTAATAGTCCAACTTATATATGCTCATTTGAAAGATAAAATAATAAGCTTTAAGATGACATATAATATTAAGTTATGGCACTTTTGGTTTTTTAATAAATTTTACATAAAGTATGCCTTTCTGTGTCTATATGTATAGCTATATTTCTTTAACTCTATTGTTCATATGATTAATATATATCAGGAAAGCATGAACTGGAAAACTGACCATGTATTTTTATACTAGACAGCCCAAAGTACCCATCTGTAAAATTTTATGGAGATCGGTCAAACGCAACATATTTTTTTCAGTTAAAAAAAGAACCGAGATTTTTTTAAAATCCGTTAATTTTTTCTTTTTTTTGTTTAATAAAAAAAAAATTAAATTGTATTGAATTATCTATTGAATAAGACAATGAGAGTGATAGGAAAAAAAAGTAGTGAATTGATTGACAAATTTATTTTGGATAAAAGGTGTGTTATCTATTTTGTGATGTGTCAGGTTAATCCAAATTTAAGTCATAAAATCGAAATGTCATTAATAGAGGATCATTAAAAAATATAATTTAAAAATAATATAATGAACAAGTAATCCAAAAAATGTATAATTTTGTTATGAACCTTAATAAAGAAGAAAGTTCTTTCGAATCTGTTAGGATCTGGTGGCTCGCGGTTATAACACAAATATAAAAAAAATAATTAAATAATATTAACTTTATTAAATAAATGTCCACTTCTAGCCTAACAAATAATAATAACAAAAAAAGGAGAAAACAAAAAAGACAAAATAATTTAAAAGTTTTTTTTCTAATCGCACATGTCTAATATTTTACACAGTGTAAAATACTAACGACTTGCTAAGCGCATGAGATCATAGTATTGCACTGTGAAACTATAGACACTTACGATGTAAAGATTCGGTGTTGTAGTTATTGAGAGAACTACAACAATTTCAATAAATTTTTATTAAAATCAATTTTTTGTAACAGATCAAGTTTTCTTTCAAATACTTTATTTTCAAACGCACGTTATAAATTTCTATTAACTCTTCTTTGGCACCCTGAGTTGCAAAAAGTATTTGTCCCTTTGTCTTCTTCGTCCATGATTTGTTTTTTGGTTAAAACATTATAAGCATGTGGTCCCATTTTTTTATGAATGTAAATAAAATCTTAATAAAAAACAATGTTAAATTTTTTCATGCCATTAAATCGAAATAATTTTCCATGTAAAAGATTTACAATTTGTTCCTTTTTTTCGTCTAATTTTCATGTCATAATTTCGAATAGTCACAAAATAGGAGGTCATAAAATAGAGTACACACTGTATTTTAGGCAGGAGGCAAAAATATTTTTTTTCGCAGTTAATTTGTTAAAAATACTTAAAAATTTTTTTTTGTACATAAAAAAAAATTAAGTTTAAAGAAAAAATAAGGAAAAAAAAATTTTTTTCTTTCTTGGACGGCCTCTTTTGCGTCTTGGCAAAAAGAGACTCACCAACATCAGTTTGATGAATTTGTATATTTAATTGAATTATACACTCCATCGTTAGTATTGCGCCTTAGTTTACTTGCCCATTTCGCATCTTCAATTTTTCGATTTTTAAGATCGTCTAAACATTCCAGTAAAGTTTCATAAAATTTATATAATTCATATATCTTAGATTCTCCTCGATGTTTTTTTGATGACTTATCTTCCATATCGTTATCAGTGTCATCTGAGTCTTTTACATGTTGTCGATTTACTGCGATAGTCGATCAAGATGATTCAGTGTCAATCTTTTTTTAAAACTGGTTCAAATTTTTAAATAATTTTTTCAAGTTTATTATTTAGTGTCAATTAGATCATTTTTAAGAAGTGGTTTTCATAAAAAACAAGTTCTTAATCAATTGAAAATTTTGCTGGTCTCATAATTTAAATAAGTACAGACTAAAAAATTTTTGCTGTAGATAAAATTATTTTAGCATATTTGGTTTTAGCTGATTAATTAAATAAACTTTATGTGAAATAAAGTATTTTTGCTCCTGCCTAAAATATAGGCCAAAACAAAACCGAATAAAAGTATAAAAATTGAATTAACCAAAAGTTGAGTAAATCTTCAATGAGATTTTTAATCAATTAATTTGTGTTCGAATTCTTTTAATATTTCGGTCTGATCCATTTTTTAAAGTAACTTTCTAGGTTTCTCAAAATTTCAATATTTATGTTTTAAAATTTCAATTTGAGGTGATAGTTTTATTTAAGTTTTATAGTAAAATTTTCACACATTCATTAAAAGATGAATTAAGGTTTATCTAGGTAAAATCAGAAAAGCAAAAAAAAAGAATTTGATTGTATTCATATTTTTTTATTAAAATTTTTAGTTCAATATGTTCAAAAAAAAATAATGAATAAAAAATATTTTCCACTGAATATCTTTTTTTACTAAATCAATTTTTTTTTTTACTCACGTGAAAACTTCACCCCATTTTCTTTTCTATTTTTTTTGATTTTTTTTTCATATCTGTTCGAATGTTGATAATAGTTCCCTGTCTTGGTCGGGCCTCATGGTCCATTAGTACCCGGACGGTTTTATATTATCATAAAAAATAATTGAAATAATCACAAATACGATTTGTTAGTTTAAAATTGTATATTTTTGCGGTTTCAAACAAAATTTAGCTGGTCCGGCAAAAATTTGGCTTTGAGAAGTTGAGCAAAAAATAATGAAAATTTTATTTACTTTTTTTCTAAAAGTTAAAAATTAGTTCCGGCATTCGCTTATTTTGACAAACATACTTTGAAAACTATTGATTAGTCAAATGCTTGTTTCGACAGAGTTTAATAAGACATTAAATAGTCAATTAGTCAAGAATTACTTATATAGAGTGCTTCATTTTGGTGACATGTTATTCAAAATTGAGCACTGTTTTTAAAAAAAATTCATTATTAATGACATGTAATTAATTGTGAATAAATTAACAAATTATTAAAAATAGTTTCAGCTTTTTTTAAATTCAAATAAAAATGGAAAATAATTATGTTTTAAATTCGAAAAGTTAACTAATTCCTTTTTTAAGACATGCCCTCGACCATTTTGAAAAGTAATTTCTGCTAAATTTGCAGAGATTTGCAGATCTTGGTAATTGATGCAACTTTGAATGTTGCACTATATCATACCAACGAAAATAATTTTTTAAATTTTTTAATTTTATATCATTTTTCTGTTTTTTACCATTTTGTACTTTATGTCACAATACCCTAAAAGTGTATTTTTTTGAATTTATTCTGCAAAAATTCTGCATTTAAATCAGAAATTATTTTTTTTTTCTATAAATTATGATACAAATGTTTAAAATCAATTAAAGAACTATTTTCTTCCTTCATTTTCCTTTATTTGTTCCCTTTATTTTCTTATCTTTTCTTCTTTTTTTTTTACAAAAGGAGTAGTAACTCGATATGTTTTCTTGGCTAAAAACAATTAAATAAAATCTTGTTAAATGTTTAAATTGAGCTAATAATAATTTTGAATGTCAACTCTAAAAATTGCTGAATTTTAAAACTGGTACAAAAAATACACGAAATAATTCTTAAAATAAATTTTTTTTTCTACAATTAATAAATTTGTTACATATTTTTTTTCTCAATTGCCTGAAGAAGACTAAAAGTCGAAATAGCTATCGCAAATTTAAATAAAAACATTATAATTTAACTTGTTCCAGTTTTTATTTTAAATAAATATTCAGATAATAAAGTGATTTTTCTGTATTTTAAAACAAGTATTTGACTTGATGAACTTTGCAGAGATATTCCAAGATTTTCATGCAATTAAGCAATGGTTGTTTCATTCAAGGAACAAATTTTGATTAATCCGATGATGTTGAATGACGACAAGATTTATCTTCAGCCAGTTTGTGTCAAAAATCTTTATTTTTGGATCCGATTGCATTGAAAAGACATATCTTTTTGGATACTATAGATTTAAAAATATAATTTAAAGATGCTAATAGTGAAGATTAACTTTTAAAATAATTTTGAATTATAAAAAAAAAATATTAAATTTTTTTTCTAAAACCACTAAAATGGATCAGTAAATTCTATCAGCTGTCTAATGTAAAATATTTTGCACATTTTAGAATATAAGATCAAACAATTTATTTTAGATTTATTAAAAAAAACCTGTGATTTTATTGTCAGAATTTACAATGTTGTTCTTAAAAATTTGAATTCAGAAAATCTTTAAAAAAGACCTTTTAAATCTTTTTTAAAAGGTCCTAATTAGTTCTATGAATTCTATCAGCTAAAAACTTGTACAAATTAATTTCAAAAATTTTTAAATAAAGTTGTGGATGGTTTACCTTGTCACAGAAATAAGAAACGAGAACTTTTTTTAACAATTTCAATAATCATACTAAATCATATATATTGAAAAGAATTTATTTAAATAAACTAATTCCTTAATAATTTGCATTTTTCCGATTTTATCAATTTGGTTCAAAAATAAAGCATTTCTAAAATTTTCAATCATTTCAAAGATTAAACTTTTTTTAGAATTCATTATTCATTTAATCCTCAACTTATCAAAAAATAAAAATATTTAAAATTTTTTGTTCTGCATTTTTTACTTAAAAAAAATTGTATTCTTTGACACTGAGTAATCTTTTGATTTTTAGGCCGAACCCAAGCAACACACATTGGCCAAGTACTTTATGGAGCTGAGTCTGCATGACGCCGAGTTTAGTGCCATGGATCCTTCCTATTTGGCCGCTGCGTCACTTTGTTTGTCTTTCAGACTTTTAAACGGAACCGAGTGGAACAAAACGCTCGAGTTCTACAGTGGCTACAGACTCGAAGATCTTGTTGCCGGCATGTACAAGTTAGGCCGGCTAAGTGTCAAGTCAGTCGATGCTGACTACAAGTACAGAGCTGCCACTAACAAGTACGGTGCATCCAAATTCATGCGCATCAGTCTAATACCAGAATTAAGCGGACAGTTGATGCGCGATTTGGCCTGTGGCAATTTTGAATCATTCTAAAATTTTTTTTATAAAATTATTAATTGTTAATTGTTACTATCAATCTCAGGTAATGTAATTTAGGTTTTTGTTTAATTTTGTAATTTTTTTATGATTAATTTTCTACTCAATTGTAATAAAAAATGAACTGATTTGTCTTTGTAATTTGGTATTGTCTGTGAGACAAGTTCGAATGCATTCGAGCGCGGTCCGACGAGAAAAAAAATTAACTTGAATTTAATTACCTTTAACCGGTATCTTAAATGAGCACAAAAATGTATTCAACCGTTTATAATTTATTAAGGTTAGTTTTATTTTTCGTTTTGAAGATCTCGTTCAATTAATTCAATTTGCCTCGGAGATTTTCTACACTTACTCAAAATATTAACATTAAAAAAAATGTATTTCTTTTTATCTAAAATTAGTTTGTTATTTTTTTCACAATATTCTTTTTAAACTAATGTAGTAGTCATTTATAAGAAAATTAAATGAAATAAAGATTTTATAAAAAAAAACATTTTTTTTTTTAAATTTAAACTTACTTTTATTTGAAAAAAAAAATTTTAATTGAATTTTAATTTTTAATTTGAATCGTTGAATTTAATTTTAGACTAAAATGAACCA
Source organism: Brachionus plicatilis (assembly GCA_010279815.1). Classification (NCBI taxonomy): domain Eukaryota; kingdom Metazoa; phylum Rotifera; class Eurotatoria; order Ploima; family Brachionidae; genus Brachionus; species Brachionus plicatilis. The sequence continues at coordinate 1,264,078 of QEOQ01000640.1, read as the reverse complement.
ATGTTAACAGTTATTTGCGGACCATACATAAATTATTATAGACTTAACTTATTAATAAAATGATTTAATAAATGCGCAAAAGGTAAAAATAGGCCTCTTGATACACAAATAAAATCATGCACTTTTTAAAATGAAATTTAATATTTTTTTATTGATGCATACTTCGAATTTGAAAATTTTATTTTTTATTTATATATAAGCCAAGAAAAGATGAAGTCAAGTCAAGACTTGGACTTTGAAAAAAAATAATAAAACAATTTTTGCAATGACTTCGAATTAAAAAAAAAACTTAATTAAATATTATTTCTGCAAAGTAGTTGTTAATCGTACTTTGTGTCAAGACTTGTTATTTGATTTTATACAAAATTAAGATCAATATTGTTTACAAATAGAATGCTATTAAAAAAAAATCATTTCATTTTTTATAATTTAATTTAAATGCGACCAAAGCAGTAATGTTTAGTAATGTTAAAACAAAAAATAAATTTGTTGATTAATTTAACTGACTAATTGAAAAATTATTTTTTTTCGAGTTAATATATTTGATTGTAATTTGAATTAATTTAAAAATTGTCAGTACATAACGAAGACAATTCCTTTAAGTATAAATCTCTTTTAGTATTAAAATGTTATTTATCTAGAATTAGCCAAATTTCATAAACAAAATAATTAAGGAACTTCATTTTCTTAAGCAACAGTTTCATTTAACAATATAATAAAAAAGATTAATTACAGGAAATGACCCAGGTTTGATCATTCACAAAACTTGGAGACCGCAGACTCCTAGTTATGCGATTTTGTGAAATTCAAATACAAATTTAACAAAAACGATTCTTTTTTATATAAATTAAAAATAAAGTTAATAAAAACTACTGAAAAAAATGCTGCAACATAGTGCAACATACTTTGTTGCAGTTTTATTACCCAAAATAAATTATTTTTTATTGTTTTTTTTTCAGTAAATAAAATCAATACAATTAAACAATATAAATTATTTTGATGTTTTATTTTTTTCTTATTTTAACATGAGAAAAAATATTTTTTGAAGAAAAGGTGCAACAAAGTATGTCGCAGCATTTTTTTAAGTATATTTTATTGACTTTAATTTTAATTTATCAAAAAATAAATCATTTCTGTTCAATTTGTCTTAGAATTTTAAAATACCTAGCTAAGGCAGCTTATATTGTCAAACTTGTTTTAAAACTTTTCTTGATTTACAAATTTGTGCTGGCACTCTGGCGCCCTTCATGGCTGCTAGTATACATTGATCGTCCCACTTAAGATTGAACTTCATTTGGACTTCTGGATCTCTTCCGAAAATTATTCATCAAGAATACGCATCTGTCCAGATACTTGGTCGCACATATTTTATGACTCGACTTGAACGTTATTTTTTTTTATATCAGCAACTCGCATCACCTTGCATTTACCAAAATTGAAGACCATTCGCCACTCGGATGCCCATTTGACCAATTTATTCAAGTCATCTTGCATCATCTCCCTATCAATATAATTGAAAATATTTTGCTATCATTGCCGAACAACTTGCAAAAGTGATATAGCTTTTCTGGCATATCATTAATGTGATGATATGTCATTTCATAGAAAATATAAAAAAATAAACAAAACTCTTAAAATAAATTGTAGTAGAAAAATATTATATAGAAATATACTCATAAATTTTTTTTCCATTTTTTTTTCATAGAACATTATGTTATAAACTTTAAAAAAAAATTGAAGAAAAAATAAATTTAAAATTGCTTTTTAAAACAAATTTTAAATGCTTTTACGTTTTATTAACTCTTGAAATAATATTTTTTTCAAATAAATTTTCGTTTTTTGTAGATTAAAGAAAAATTTTAATTATTTTATGAATTTATTGTCAATGTAAAATTAGGAGAAATTATTAATAAAAAATGAATAATTTTTTTGAATTATTTTTCTTTATTTTATCACTTTAAAAAAATTTCTATGAAAATAACTCTGAAATAATTATTTTAACAATTTAACTGAACGATCACCCATTAATATAGATTAAGAAAAGTAGTGGTTCCAAGACTGACCTTTGTGGAACACCGTTTTTTAATTTCTTCTCAATCTAACTTCAAAACAAAAATTTTTATCTAAAAATGTTTAAATTAAAGCTTTTATTACCACAAAAATGTTTCTCAATTATTTTCTATTAATCCAAACATATCATTTATTAAAATAGGAAATAGTAGATGAACTAGTATGGACCAATAAGTGAACAAACAGTGCCAAAAGTTAAATCACAGAAAAACCAACATTTTTTCTATTTGATAGACGAATAAAAGAGCTCACGATTAGAATCTACAATAAACTTTTTTTTTGAGAAGATATTTTATCAACATAAATTAAATCAAATTCGACTAATGTGTAACTTTTTGTTTTATTCAATTTTACTTTTGTATTTTTTTGATTCTTCTTTATTTAAAGTTTGTATTTTATTCAATGTTTTTATTAAATTTTTTTTTGTTCCCCTTAATAAATAAAAAATGATAAAAGTTTTTATTTTAAAAATTAAATATTAAATTAAAAAATTTCATTTCTAAATCTCAGAGCAAGTATTTAAAAATAAATTAAATAATATTTAAGCAATTACGCTCATTACATATGCTGTACCAAATTCCCTACGTCTCGGATTCCTTCATTTTATCTCATATTTTGTTAAAATAGATCTAAAGACAAAATTAATCTCGCCAGGCGTTTTTCGCACTGTTAATTTATCTTTTGTTTTTGAGGCTGGATTTCTTTAATTTAAAATTAATAAAATATACTTGAATTTTTCATTTAGATAATACTAGAAAATTAAATAAATCTCTAGTTTTTAGGTTTAAATTTATTTTTGCCGCATGAGTAGTAGAACTACTTCTAATTCGCTTTGTGTTTCATCTTATTCATATTTACTTATTTTATGGTAAATAAAATAAATATAATTTTTTTTTTACTTTATGAGAATGAATTTTAACAAGATATTAAAAAGTAAATTAAGTGATAAATACTTATTCAGTTTTTAGAAAAAGTGAATTGTTCAAAAGTTGAAAAAAAGAAATTTATGCTGTAAAAAATATATTAGTTTGCATGAATGATCCTTTAAAACTTGAATCAAAAACTAGCAGATAAGAATTTAAAAACAATTTTAATAAAATCAATACAAAAAATTTAAGTTAGTTGAAACCTTTTTCAATGTTTTATTCTATTCAATCTCTTTGCATTAGTACACGGCAATTTGTCTTATTAATTTACCAGAACAACATAAACTTGAAACTATAATAAAACTTGAAATTAAGAAATGTGCCAATCACGTCAAAATTCAATTATGTCTATCAAATGTCTTTATGATTGAAAATTTAAAATACCATATATTATTTTTTGGATTAAATTTAGAAAAAAGAACCAAAGATAGTATTAGAAGAGATAAAATAAAAAAGAACTTAGAAGTATTTTTATATCGAATTATTTAAAAAAGCATCTTTATTTTTTCAAAAGTTAATTAGTTAGTCTTTGCCTCTTTCTAAGGTTGATTTTACGAAGATATTTTTCTGAGAAAATTTGTCGAATGATTTTTTTAAGCGATTTTTATTTTTTGAAATAATATAATATCAATTTAGTTGTATATTTTTATTTTCGATAAATATTGAATAAAATAAAATGTAAAATCGTTTGCTAATTTTTTTTCAATTTTGAAAAATTTCTTTTAATTTGAATTTTTTTTTGCACAGTCCATAAAAATATCTTTCATATTCATTCAATTTGGAATGATAATTTGAATTTAATGCTTAGGTCTTAAACTTCAAACCCATCATCATTATTTAGCATGGATCATTATTGAAAATAAATAAGAGACTTAAAAGATAATTAAAAATAGTTAGGGTTTCGTAAGTTTCCAGTTTCTATTTTTAATTAAACATAACTCATAATTATTATAAATTAGAGTAATTCAGTCCCATTTTTTAATATTATAATTCTGTTTAAAATATTAAATAAAAATAATTAAACATAATTAAATTAAATAAATAAAACTTTTTTCACTTTTTTCATCAAAAATAGCTAAAATGAGATATTAAATTAAAATACTCTTTAAGATATTTAAGTTTGATTTATTTGCAGATTCAAAATTAAATTATAAAGGCTGTCAATCAAAAATATGTCGATATTAATGATCCAGTCTGGTTCAAATAAAAAAGAGCCGCGCCAAACTAAAGAAAAAATTTATTAAAAATCAAATGTGATTAGAAAAACTAAAATATAAGTAAAAAAACTGTAAAATTTTATTCGTATAAAATAAATTCTTATAAAAAATTCAGAATAAATTATTAACAAAAAATTTCCTAAATTTATTAATTAAATATTGTAAGGAATTTGTTGTATATCGCTATGAGCCGATTGAATTATAATCTTGACTAGAGATCAAAGTCTTGCGACTAATTTGTACGTTTTCACCTAATATTCCAAGAAAAATAATTATTTGCTTTTGCGTATTAAACCCTAAATACTGTTTTTTATTTGTAAATACTAATGCTCATTTTTAGCATTATTTTCCCATTCGGAACATTGCTCATTCGAAACATCCTGGTAATGGGATTACTCTCTTGGTTGTCTTTCATTTGTTCACGGAAAATTTGATAAATTTTAAGCTCAGTCTTGCCCAAAAATATGTTGGGCTTATAAATTTTTTTGTCATACACCATTACGTTCACCACATCTTTGTTAAGATCATATATTTGAAATTGCATTGAAGTATTCCATTTGGGATTAGCCGAATTGATGGATGGGGTGCTAAATTTTTGCAAGCCTAAACTGGCTTCACAAAAAATGGCACGATCATTAGATGGCTCCAGCATTAAATCTTGTGCTTCCATCACTAAAACCAAAAGCCTTCCAATTGCTGCTTTTTGAGACAGGTTAGCTAAAAAAATAAAATCTAACTTCACAGTTTTCAGTAAAAATTATGTGCCAATTTTACTTGCACTTATGGAATGAACAAGACTTCGCTTTTTTTGCTTCAAAAGTTCAATTGATTTTTGAAGTTGCTTCAACCATTCATTCCTAAAGCTAAAGTTAACAAAAAATTTTTGGGAATATTTTGTTTCAATTACCTTAATGTGGGATTTGTGGTTTTAAAGGTATATTCTTTTTCCAAAATAATGAGCTGAAATGTGCAGTCAGACGTGGTCGTGCTCTGCTTAGCTTGGACAACATTCAAATTTTCCAACAAAATTGGCTTTAAAAAATTTAAATTTATTAAAAAATTATTAAAATTAATAATTTTTTAATATTAATATACCGGTTTATAAAGTTGAAATTGCAAAGACTTTTGATATGATTTTGGTTTAAATATTTCGCAAATTAGAATATCATTCGATTCGGCAATAACCAATGTATCATTGAATAAAAACCCATAGAGCTCTTTTCCACTATCCTAAAGTTGTTAAAATAGTCTATTAGATTTGATCATTTATTAGTTAAAAAAATTAATTTTGCTAATTGCTTTTTAAAAATTAAATAAAAAAATAAAAAAATAATTGATATTAGAAAATATTCAGTGAGAGGTAATGTAACCTTTTCATTTAAAATAATAGATTAATGGTACCAAATTTATCGTTACATAAAATAGAATCACTTTCTAGTTTTTAATTATAATAAATTTAATCTGGCATAGGGAATTTCATTATAAACACTTTTTTTAAAGAGAAATAAAAGAGAAAATAAAAAAAGTAAAACCTACAACTTCTTCAGAATTTTCTCTAGTTTAAGAATTTGTATATCTCTTTTGGGGTCAGGGGGTGCCCTGGGACTAGATAAAAAAAAAACAAAAAAATGGGTAAAATTTCGGCTTTTTTTAAAGATGAGCATTCGACATTATATTGTTAGCGGCTAAATGAACTGGTTAGTTCGTAGCTAACTTATCACTTCTTAGTTATTATTCCCCAGTTATTATTTATATTTTATTAATTACTTTAATTGGTGGCTTAGTGATATAATACTTAAGTATGCTTATAAAAGGAGATGTTTTTGTTTGATTCTGGGAGCTCAAGAGTTAATAATAAAGAGCTTTAAACACAAACCTTTATTTTCTATTTACAATGAATTCAGATAGGCAAGTTAGCCTACAATAATATAATCATCATGAATATATAAAGAGCTGCTTTCAGAACCATCTTCTAAAAAAATTCTTCAATTGGTCATACTTTAAGTGAAACAAATATTGGTATTTTATTTTTTATTATACTTGAATGACAATTAATGATGAAAATCGAATTGTTATCATTCGTTTAGTTTTTAATCAAAATTTAAATTACGCTACATTACAGGTAATAAAAAGCACCCATTTGTGTATTTTTTAACTTAAAGCCATCCATACAAGAAAACTTATTGCCTTATAGATAAACCAAACTTTCTCTAAATTTAATGAATTTCTAGTCAATTTTTTTAAACAAATATGTTCAAGTAAGTTTAATTTTTCATATATAAATTATTTAAACAATTTTCGTAATCAAATTGATAATAAGTGTAGAGTTTGTGTCTTAATTTAACAATTTATTTTCCAAATAGTAATCAAAATATATCACTTAAAATAAAAACTTTGCTCCTAATCGAAAATTCACTCTAAACTTCACTACCGAAAATTTTTATCTATTCTATTTGAGTTTCTTAGAGTGCTTTACTTTAAACCGCAGAATGGGTAACACTTCATCATTTTACGTAATTTTACATCTAAAAATGTAAGATTACATGAAATTACATCAAAAGTAGGATTGAATAAAATGTTAGTTACGTAAAATGATGTAAAATTACGCAATATTACGTTATTTTAAGTAAAACTAAACAAAAATGCTGACGGCCAAAAAAGTCGAGACAAAAATTTGATTTGTTTTGAATATTTTTAGTTTTTTTAACATTTTTTCAACTTTAAATTTAAAATTTTTTTTAATTTTTATCACATGATTTTACACAAAATAATTTTTTCTGCAAAATGCTTAATAATGCCACAAACATGCTAAATTGAAGATGAAGCTCTTAATCAAATAATCTTCTTTTTGATGTAAAATTACGATCTTTTGAAATTCAGTACAAAATAATAAAAAGAACAGAATAAAATGTAAAAAAAATTGAATAGCTTTTTTTCAAAAGGTTAAAATTTAATTCTGTAAATGCAACATAGTGCATCATTCAAAGTTGCATCAAATATCAAGGTCTGCTAAATTTGCAGAGTTTAGCAGAAATCAAATTTCAATATAATCGAGCGAAGTGCATTTTGCAGAGATTTTGCACAACATTACTTTTACAGTTGATGCAACTTTGAATGTTGTACCATTCTGCATTCACAGAATTAATTTTAAACTTTTAGAAAAAAAGTTATTTAATTTTTTTACACTTTGTTCTGTTCTTTTGTACTCAACTTCACCTAAATTTACATAAAATGATGTAGTGTTACTCGTTCTGCGGTTTAAAGTAAAACACTGTATAAAAAAGGTTGACATTTCTTTTTTGTTATGTTTTAGCAAGACAAATAAAAAGAAAAAAAGCAAATTATTGATTTTTATCATTATCTAATAACTAAATTATTTTGATCTTTAAAATTTGATCATACATTTTGAAGCTGAAGTGAAAACGACCATATAAAAAAATTTTAATTTTAATTATTTAATTCACTGAAGTCCAATTTTTAAAACTTATATTTATACCAATAAATCCATTTTTTTTTATTGACATTAATAATTAATTAATTAATTAATTAATTAATTAATTATAATTAATTAACATTTAAAAAAAAAATGTACTCCAATATAATTTTTATTAATATATCTTAAGTGGAATTTTTTATTTTATAATATCACCAGAGTTGACGTTGATAAAAATAAATAAAAAATAATTAATAAAGCCAAAAATTAGTAATTTCAAGATTCATTTTTCAAAATCTATCGGGACATTTTTTTAAATTGTGTTGGAAAAAAAACTTAAATTTACAATAAGTCTAATTTATTTCAAAAATCCAAAAAAATGAGTTAAATATTTAAAATTCACTTTATAGAATACCATTAAAATTAACTTTGAAAAATGAACTAAAAAAAAATTAATCTTACCTTTTAAATTTTTTTATTCACTCTCAAATTAAATTACGAAAAATTAAAAGATAAGTTGGCATTCTCGACGGTGAAGAAAAAGATTCTAAAAATTCTTAGTGCGGTTGTTAAATAAAATTTATTGAAGAATCTTATTTTTTAATCAAAGGCATCAGTAAATCATTCGAAATTTTCAATTAATAAATTCTAATGCCCAGTTTAACCTAGATAACTAGCTTACTAAAAATATCGAAGTCTTCTTAATATTAAATTAAATAAAGCTAATACTTTTACAAAGGGTCCATAATAGCAAAGTTTGCGAGGCCCCATCATATTCGTTGAGGATTTGAATTTAAAACCCTTAAAATAAAATAAATATTTATGCTGTGTAAACATTATAAATTCTTACAGTTCCTCTGACATTTATATGATCATCCAGCCATTCTAATTTTTCCATGTCTTCCTTTTTACCACGTTCATTATTCACTGATTTAATTAAGTCAACTATCAATCTATGAGCCATTTTCAAATTTTGAAATTCCTCCTCTACATCTGGTGTATACTTGATCAATTTTTCGACCAGGAGAGAATACAATGGCAAACGTTGCATGGGAAGAAGACGCAATTTATTGAAAAAAAAATCCGTAGAACTTCCCCCATTCTTAAATAAAAACTTCATTTTCAAAAGTGGTCATCATTAATGGTAAATGTATACTCCAAAGATTGCCGCGATTTCTTGAGATGTTTTTATTTTTTCGTTTATAAGATCCACGTTTTGGTTCACTGAGCTCACATAGTCAACATAAATTTGCATTTTTGGTAGCTTAAAAAAAGTCCATTTGACCAAAAAAGTAAATGAGAAAAAAAAGCCAAAAAATTACATAGTCTATAAAAGACTGTGAGATTCTGGCAATCTGATCAGTCTGCTTGGCTTCCTCAATCCGCCGTGACAAAGAACTTACAATTGAAATAAAAATATTTAAACCAAAATTTTATTTATTTAGAAAAAAAATTACTTGTAAAATCTGACATTCACTGAAATGATGTCTTCAATGTTGAGAAATAAAGTGTCAAGCTCAATGAGCGGCAGGAGTTTTTTTTGATCCAGAGGATTTTTGTAGTTCTATTGAAAAATAAATTTAAAAAAAAAATAAATTAAAACAAATAAAATAAAATTTTATTTTTAATTACTTCGACAATTAACTTGAGATTTTTGATATAATTTTTTTCTGTCTGATGTATTTCGTTAATTATATCAAAGCGCATTTTGTTTTTTGTAGCCATATCGTCTTGGCTAAACGAGTCCAGGCTAGTTGTGTCACTAGAAGCCAAGTTGTCCCCAAGAACACTCTCAAAATCGCTATTTACATAAGCATTTATGTCCTCTAATTGATCGGTGTTCTCGTATGTGGCCGATTGTATGCCGGATCTTCTCGGAAATGATTGACGATTGCTCAAATTTTGCAAGCTAACACTTCTGTTTGTAAGAATACTCGTATTTTCTCGTTTTGTAACTAAAAAATTATAGAAAAAAATACATAAAATTTAGGTTGAGCTCGACAACAAAAAGATTGTAAATTTTTCAATTGAAACTTAAGAGAGAAACTCAATGCAAAAACGATAAAAAATATTATTTAACCAACAATTTCAAGTTGATTTAGTTGTTTCGGGATTATAGAGCTTTATTATACCTACTATGCTCAAAGGTAAATTAGAATATAATTAAATTCTATATTGAATTCTTAAAAAATGTCGCGTATTTCCGATATGGACAGGTAAATTGTGTATTACATAACCACAATAGGATACCATTCAAATATATGAGCATGCAAATGAAGATATTTTTAAATATTTGCCATAATAAGATATGTGAATGCCGAATTGTTGATCACTACCTCTTACCTCATCACGTTTGCTCTTTATTTTTTTTTTCGTTGAATAAAATATTTAACAATTAATATTTTTAAATTCAATTAAATTTTTTAATTAAGTGTCATCTGGCTCCTTATTTTTTGTACACCATCAAAAACTGGAAATTCAATTCTTATTTGAGTTTAAAAGTTGTTTACTCTGCTTCTAATTTTAAACTGGAGCAGGCTAATTATTAAAACTTAGCCAAAAAAGATAAATAAATCTTTATTTTTATTTTTGTTTTTCTCGTGTCCTTTAGGTGTTTTTGTGTTAGTGTAAAGACCATGTTTTTGTCCTCAACTGGCTTAGAAGATTAAATTTTCAAAATAAAATTTGCGGTCTTTTATTCAATAATTAATCTTAATGAAGCGAAGCTGAGTGAGTATGCGTGATTGTGTTGGCTAATTTTTTAAGCTTCTTAACGAATGGGTCAAATAATTAGCTCTCAGGTCTTCGTTTGTCATACAATTAAATTGAATTTTTTATTTATGACTAAGAGAAGAATGAAAGAGCTAAAATTCTGGGTAAACAAGATTTTAATTTGCTTTTCGGATTGTAAGTTGTTTGTAAAATCTAGCAGCTTTAATAGAACATCGATTTTGAATCGATATTTAATACGAATATTTGGTCTCACATTTTTAATATATTTCCTTTTTTATAAATAAATGTTTATTCATATTCTATACCTATTTATTAACCTGAAATTTAATCCATTTGTTTTAAAAAATCAATACGAGTCCTCGGTTTTTGTGTTAGCTTGGATATCGGGTAATTAGTGAAAAGAGTACAGACCAAAATTAAAAAAAGAAATTGTTGTATAAAAAATTTTTAAAAATTAATTTATTTATTTTCCAAAATTGAGAAAAAAATTGGTCAATAGAGTTCTCTTGAAGGAAAGTGTGCCAAACAATTAAAAAGAAGCGAAATTGCGGAAAATAAAATATATAAACTTTATTTGTAAATTAATTCTCGTAGACTAAATCACAAGAACAAAAATATATAAAAAATTGTATTTTCTCAAAAGGGTTCTCAATAAAAAAAAATGATTATTTTAAATAAACAAAAAATAAAAATTGTCCTGATTTTCTCATAATGGTCTTGATCGCTTGGTTTCGTTTAGCCATATAAAATCAAATTAGCTAAATATCAGTCATTAGATGTTTGCTTGAGACAATCAGTTTATCCTTAAATAACAAGGTGTTTTAGGTTTTGAGGCATTTTTGGCCACGACTCAAATTTTAAATTCGTTCGACGACGATAAGACGTTTACTTAAGTGCCATCACCGAAAAAATAATTTTGAAAAATAAAAAATTAATTTTTAAAAGCTTTAACAACAATTTTTTATCATGATTTTTGATCCTGATATAAAAGCAGTTAGCGGTGCCAAAATTTAATTTTTAATTTTTTTTGACACTTGAAAAAAACAGCCCACTTAAATGAAATCTATTCATTTTTTTCTCTCCTTCAAACACAACCCTTTCAATTTATTGATACAAATTTTTTTAACATAATTCTAGGGATTTTGTTTATTTTACAAAATTTTAGACAGCAAAAAGAAATAAGTAATTTTTTATTTTGTGCAACTTTATTTAAATTATGAACCCAAATTTTGACTTATTCTGGCTCAAGTGATGATTATATTGATTTAAATAAGATACTAATAATCTTTTTAGTAGCGATCTAAAAAAAAAAAAATTTTTATCGCACTTTTATTTTAAACAATCTTTTATTTTCAAAATATTTTTTGAATTTTTTTTTAAATAAAAACAAGCAAATATATCATTTTGTATTTTTTATTTTTTATTCAGTTTTGGTTTGTATTTTAAATCAAATTCTTGAAAAATATGCTGCCCAAAATTAAATTTCATTTAATAGTTGTATCAATAAATTAATTTTTTTTAAAACAAACGTGTAGATTTTTGTTGTGTAGCTCTAATTAGTTGCATTGAAAACCAAACATGCTTTAAAAACTTTTTAATTTTAAAGTCAATTTTTAATTCATACGTGAAATTGAAGAATTCAAAAATTTTTAATTTTTCCAATCCAACACGTTTTAGAAAAAAAAATTGACTTAAATAGTTCGGAAGGATGTGATTAAAAAAGCTTTAATTTTACTTAATTCGGGAAATTTTATAGTTAGTAAAAATCGGGTTTTAGTGATCCATATTTACCATTATATCTAAAAAATTAATTTTTATAATCATTTTAAAACTCAACATTTAAAAATCGATATAAAAGTAGAATACTATAGCATAAAGCAATTTAGAATTAAAAAAATTGAATTAAAATATAGAAGCTAAAAATGATTTAAAACAATAAAAAAAAGAGTCCTCTAAAACTGATAATCAAAACATAAGTCAGTAAATTTTTAAGGTCCGTCAAACCGCCGTGCGAATAAAAAATTTAAGCCTGTTAAAAGACATTTAATGAAAACAAACCTGTTTTTTGAGACATTGATTGAACATAATTGTATGGCAAAATACCTATCTTGCCATTATATTCACCTAGCCACCAGTCGCCTGATTTTTCCAAAATGTTAATAATCGCATCTTTGGGAAAACCAATTGCTTCTGGTGTTTGAGGTGCGAAGTCGTACAATGCAACCACTCGGTCTATAATCACATTAGGCAGTTCACTTGCCGACACTGTTTGTGGTTCGACCTTGGTCTCATCGACCGCAGGTTTTGGTGCAACCACCGATTCTGTCTGGCCAGAATTCACCGGACTTGTGGTCGCAGAATTGACAGATTTTCCTTTAAAATTTAATTAGTTTATAATTAATTTTGTTTATAAAATTTTTGAGGATTAGTAATCAAAAAGCAATTTTACTTGGTTCTAAATTTTTAAAAGTATCATTATTTTGAAGGCCGGGAAAAAGCGCTTTTTGTGTCTGAGGCGGAGGAGGCGACTGATTAAAGCTTGAATCATTTGCACCTCTAAGCTCATTGTTAATACTGTTATTTGAATAATTTTGAGCTACAGACTCTGCTTTAGCCTTTAAAGATAAATTAAAAAGATAAATAGAGCAAAGAAAGCTTTTAATTTTAAAGATATTTTTCAATTTTTTACTTTTTGACTGAAAAAAAATTTTTATTTCAAAAAAATGAGAAATTTTCAATTTATTAATTTTAGAAAACAATTACCGGTGAGTAGACAGGTGGTGCGCCAGCATTTATTAACGATGTAGCAGCTGCAATCGGAAACCAGCCCCGATGTATTTGGTTATTATTATCCTTCAGAAATAAAATAAAAATTTTAAAAATAAGATTTTTTTTTGCTTATTACAAAAGTTTCTCCAAAAGACCATTTTGCATCCGGAGATATCTTTTTGATTGCAATTAACTGATTTGAACTAGGATCTAAGGATAACTCGCCACTATTCTGAGCCACATAAGGTTCAGTAGCCATTGATATTGTGTACTTGCCAATGTAGTCAACAGGCAGATTAAATTTCACTACAAAATTGGCTGGAAATATTCCTGATCTTAAGGGATTAGATGGGTCTATGCCAGAACCCACTATTTGTCCTGTTAACCAATCTTCATTACGACTTATCACATTTATTACCTCGAAATCACGAAAATTTAAATCGCCAGGTTCATTAGAAATATATGCATAAACGGATATAAAATAATCTTCAAAAAAATGGCACAATTTTTTAATCTTAATTCAATAATAATACAAAATATACTCTTTATATCTGTGACCAGTCTTAAAATAAAAAAATTTGAAATGAAAATTTTTAAAAAATTTTAAAAATTACTTATCAGGATTAATTTGTGGTGCTAATTGGGCAAAATCATTTGAAGCAATTGGAAATGCTGGCTGTGGAGCTAGACTTTCCTCTTGAATAGCTCTTTAGAATAATTATTAATTTTTTTTTTGGCCAAGTTTTTTACACAGCTTACTCTAAATCGCTTAATTTAATTGTAAATGAAGCTGGAAAAATTCCACTTTTCCCCTTAAACTCTCCAAACAACCAGCCATCATCAGCTCTAAAGTTTAAATCAACCTTTTTTTGTCGAACTATAATTACAACAACAAAAAAATCAAAATTAATTAATATAACAAACATTGAGAACATCTCCCTCAGTAATAGACAGCTCATCATCTTGACTTGCTTCGAAGGTGTAAAGTGCTTTAAATTTCACCCAGTTGGCTGTTGGTGAGTGCAAATTTGTCTTATTCGGTTTTGCCACCGAATGACTAGGAATCGATGGACTTTGCATTTTAAGATTGTCATTGAAAAAATTTATAGTATTTTTTATTGATGATTTGGAAGATTCTAAATTTTTAAAATAATAAATATTTTTTACTAAAGGAAAAATTAGTCGACTACCATCGGGAAAAGCAGCCCAGTCAGCAGTGTTAGTGTTTAAGTTAGTGGTTTTAGTTGGTGAAGTTTGGCTAGCTAAATTTGCCGCCCAGTTATCATCTAGACCAAAGCCCGTATTGTTAGATGTACTTTTTGGAATTTCACCGAATACTGATTCTAAATTATTTTGAGGCTTTGGTGCATTGGACCACACGTCCTCAAAGCTTACATTTGTCTTTTGTGAGGAAAAAGCGGCGAATGGATCGACTTTTTCATTTTGTTTGGTGTTTAAGCTGCTGAATGGATCATTATCAACTCCGAAGCCCGAATTTGTTTCATTATGATGATCAAAAGCAGATGTCCAGTCTACATTAAAATTGCTATCTGTTTTTATTGTTGACTCCGGTTTGGAGCTTTTAACTGTTGGACCTGGCGAAAAAGGGTCGAAAAAACCTTCCTGTTTGCTAGAGGTCGTTTGTTGTATTTTGAAAATTTCATCTTTAATAGCATCGTAGTTATCTAATTTTTAGAATTTTTTTATTACACGATTTAGTTTATTTGTGCTGAATTAATTATTTAAATAAAAAAACATGCAGTTTTAAGTTAATAATAATAAGCGTTATTAGACAAGATTTTTATTTAATTAATTAAAATAAAGATTTTCAGATTAAAATTTTACAATTTTTTAAAATTTTTTGCTTTTTATTTACTTTCGTTTTAAATAATAAAATATTTAATGACATGGAAATTTTGCAAAATTGTTTAAAAAAACTAAGGGTCTGCCTAATCCCCACAAATCAAAATTTTTCAGCACAATAATAAATGAGATAAATAGTTCCCCACAATTAAAAAACTGTTGCCCACTAACTAAAAACTTTTCACCACAAACTAAGAACTTTTTAACACAAATCTCTACATAACACAATTTTTTGTGCCGAATTCAAAAAAAATTATTTTTACATATTTAACTAAATAACTGGATAACAAAATTTTTTTGTGGTGAAAAAGAAATTAATAGTAGAAGTTCTTAGTAGATATTAAAAAAATTTCCTAAGAAGATTTTTTTTTTTGTCGTAGTTAAGTTATTTTTGTGCTTTTAATTTGTGGGGAAAAGTTTTTGATTTGTGGGGACTAAGTAGATCCAAAATAAATTGACTAAGACAAAAACTGCTCTCAACAAATAAAAAAACTTCTAAGCACAAATTTTTTTAATATCTATTAAAATCTAGCACTTTTAGATAATAAAATGCCAATGATTTTACGCAATAAAAAAAAAATTCCTAATTTTTGGAGATTAAAAAATCCAAAAAAATAAAACGAAAAAGAAAAACTAATGAAAATTCATTGAATGATACAGGGCCAATATTATATGAGAATCCGACGAATTTGTTAATAAACCTAAAAAAGGTCGTCCAAAATTAGCTGGAAATTGGTTTTCCTTAAAATAGATTTTAATTTAATTATTTTATTAATTTAATATTTTATTTTTTTTTATGTATAATTTTATAAACACTTTTTGAAAAAATTATAAAACAAATTTATTAAATTTTTTTTCACCACAAAAAATTTGTGTTTTGTACTGATTTGAGTTAAAAAGTTTTTGGTTTGTGGTGAAAAGTTTTTAGTTGGTGGAGAACAGTTTTTTAATTGTGGTGAACCATTTATCTCAAAAATAATTAAAAAATAATTACCCAGAATACATAGAAATATTTTTAGTTTTCAAAATCATTAATGTATTTTGAATAACCCATACTCTATTTTTTATTCATATATTCATGAAGTAATCGTTAAAAATTCAGATCGTAATTTTTAGATTGAAATTGAGTTGAAAAAAAAATCAAAAAGTTACAATTTAAAGAAAATTTAAAAAATTTAAAAATTCTCAACTGTTAACCAAAATAAAGGTAAAATTAACTCCAGTTTTACAAAAAATTGAACCATAACAGTTGCCACTGCAATTTAGGCTAATTTTTACCCAAAATGTTCATTTTCTTCTCTATTTTTTTATTTTATTTCCTTTATTCTAAATTTTTTTTATTCTAGCTTTTAATTCTTTCGTTTTTAAAATAAAAATCTTATCAAGAATTATTCAATTAATAGTAATCATCAAACCACCGAAAAGAAAGACTAAGTTCAGCCTAATATATTTAATAAATTCATTTTAAACTAATTGATCTATAAATATTTAAAATAAATCTTTCTCAATGAATTAATTTTAAAAAATTCAGCTCTGAGCAAGATAGAAAAACCAGTGACTTACTTTTTGGTGTAGTCGACCTGGAATTGTCATCCAATTGACTTGCTTTATAGATTGACGTATTTACCGGTTTGGAAGAACTAGAATTATTTGATTTATTTAAAGAATTGGAAAGTGATCCATTTAATTTTGCCGTGTTGGCAACACTAGCCAGACTATTTTTCTTCAATTCAATTATTTTACTCAATCGTTCATTTTCTTTAACTAATTCAATTTCATCAGATTTGGTCACTTCCAGTTCATGCTTGACCACTTCTAATTGAGTCCTGGCTGAGCTTATTTGATTCTCCAATTTGCTTAGCTCTTGTTTGAGCTGATTCACAGACTGTTCTTTTTCCCTTAAATGATTATTCTGCTCAACCAAGTCCTCATTAGCCAAACTATCTTGTTTTAAATTTTTTAGTTCTTCGTTCAAATGATATTTTTCTTGGGCCAAACGGGCCAATTTCTGCGAAAAGTCCTTCATTTCTCTTTCAGCTGCTTCCATTTTTGCATGTTTTTCAGAGTTTATTTTTCTAGTTGAATCAAGTCGATTGTTCAAATCGATTAAACTAGTTTGATTATCAGATATTTTTGTTTTGTATGAAGATATTTTATCGTTCAATGCTTGCATATCAAATTCCAAATTTTTGTCTTTAGCCTTGGCAATGCTCAGTTGTTCCTGGAGTTTAATTTTTTGAGTTTCGAGCTCTTGTTTTTTTTGTTTTTCCCATTCAATTCGTTGTTGTTTGATGAGCTCGTTTCGAGCTCTTTCGCGTTGTTCAATTGCTTTGCGCCTCTCTTCTTCCCGCTGCATTTCCAGCAGTCTCTGTCTTTCCATTTGTTTTTCCATATCAGCCAGTCGTCTTCTTTCTTGTTCTTCCTTCAGTTTTTGTCTACGTTCGGCTTCGATTCTTTCCTTTTCTTCACGCTCTCGTTTTTCCCTTTCTTCCTGCTCACGCAGTGCTTGTCGCTTGGCCTCCAGTATCGCATTTCCGCGGTCGTAATTCTCGCGTCTTTTGTCCTCAAACGAAGCGGCCATTAGTTTATTTGACATTACAGGTGAAGATTCCGAGCCTGATTTGTTCAACGGTTCAGGCGAAAGAGTTGTGTTCAAGACTGCTGATGAGGATCTAGACCTTTGTGGCTGTAGTTCCACTGGTAAAGTGGATGGTAGGATGCTTCCGGTCTTGGCATAATCACATAAATGCATTGCCACTATGAATTCTTCATAAGACAACTTTCCATCTTTGTCGTGGTCAGCTAAATTCCTTCAAGATAATTGAATTAATTTGTTGAGAATTTTGTAGAAGTTTTGCTATTTAATAAATTAAATGAAACAAGATTGAGGACCTTTGGCAGACTTGTGCCGAAGTCATCAAGTCAAAGTCAAGTCACGTACTTAACTTTATAATTTTTTTTTTTAAAGTTAAGTCATTTGAGTTGACTTTTAAATTTTGACTTGTATATTTGAAGTTTAGAGAAATTTTAGTTTAAAATATAAACACTTAAAAACTTAAATTTTTCAAGTAGATTAAGTTTGATTATGAATATGTCATGATCTAGAAATTTAAGGCTGTGTTTTTTTTTAACTAATTTTTTAAAACACTGTTCATAATTCAAAAAAATTCTTATGTCAAGTCAATAGACTTTACCTTAAAAAAATACATCTTAAGTGATTGACTTCACTCACCAAAAAATGACTTAAATTTTTTATTTACACACAAGTCTGTTTACTTTAATTTTTTTTACTTTATTTTAATTTTAATTTATCTTACTTTTTTATTTT